>OZ032115.1:8734771-9129771 GCA_964026355.1 Pseudorhiza aurosa
GTAATTATATTCTTGAAGGTTCAGCAGAATTATCGACATCAATCACCGGGGCTTCCATGACATCTTAAGCATCATCTAACAATCATCTGATGTTACTCACAAAAATGGAGTAGAAAACAGTAACTTACCAAGTGGTGAAACAAGAGTTCTGTGCTCTGCAGAAAAAACATCTGGACTTCTTCGGATCTTGTTCTTTGTATCTCCAACCAAAACAGGAGATGGAACAGGAGAGCTTTGTCTTCTTCGGGTTGGGGACGGATTTCTTATCAAAGACGACAGTGGAGCGGTTGCTTTTAATGGTTGTGGCTTTAACTTGGCATTTCCCGGTGAGTTGTTCCTTCTTGGTCGTTGAGACGCCATGTTTCAATGGATTCGCCTAACTCCCTTGCATTTCTCTATGGCACGTCTACGCTGTGGCTCCGTCTTCTAACATGCCCACACCGGCCTAGGTTGCTTCACTAGATATGTCTGTCAATGAGTTAATGGAAATTATACAATAATCACATGATATTTTTCTGCCATCTAATTGGTTAGCATCTTAATTTGCTGTCAAGCGATTGGCTAGTTCCTTGACGTTCTCAAGACCTAATTTCATTCACAAATCATATGTTGTTGCTGCTGGATGCTGCGAAGCAAACATTCTGCGCAGCACCAGATGCTTAGATACGAATCCCAAAGTATGTTACAACACAGCAACAGATGACAAGATTCAAAACCAATGTGGTATAACTTCCGGAGGCATAGAGGACGTTTCGCCCCAAATTTTCCCGAAAAATTCGAAGCAAGTAACCTGGTGCCCATTTCCTATTTTACGCAACCTAACAATTGCCCGGGTCCAGCGCAAATGAAATGGGGATAGACTACGCCGATGTTTGCTACTCCGATCGACTTTGGAGCCAGCTCCTCCCCTTTCTGGAATAAAGTCTGCAAGAGTTTTGCTTGAATTTACTTAGCTTTTATTCATTCTTCTTTGGGCGTAACATTTCATTTGCGCTTCCACAAAAAATCAGTGATCACAAAAAATTTCTTTTTACAGCGTGAATTTCATTATTCTGGACAGGCTTTGCAAATGAAGGCTTTTCAAGAAATCTGCATGTTGTCTCAGAAGGTAGCCTTTTTCAATCTCACACCATGACACCCTGAAACCATATGGTAGCAACAAAGAGCATCTTCGAATAAGAATAGCATCTCTCATCCAGCATGGAAAACATGACAGGAAGTCAACAAAGGACCGAAGCATATGCGCTCTGTTTGCGAAAAACCAGCATCCAAAGTTACAACAAGAGTAGCAAGACTTGTTTGAACATGACACTTCTTACGTGAGTTCATGGGGTTATCGGATAAAAGCAAAGCTTTATCAAGATATCAATAATCAGTATCACCTAACTGTCAAATCTGAAACTAATAGGGAAGAAGTCACATACGACAAATGGAAGGGGCCCTTTTTACAAAATACATCTTACAATTCAAAGACTTCACTGCTAAAACAGTTACAATAATGCGCTTCAAATAAAAGTCTAGAATTCAATTCACAAAGAAGGGCAAACAGATTAAACGGGATTGGATAAACTTAAGTTGCCTAAATTGTCAAATGTAGAATGTTTGAAAACTTGAAGACTTGACGTAAAACTACTCATCATCACATTCTGTTTGAGTTCAGCTAAGAGGCTACTCGAAAACTTCATTACTATAAAGGGAGAGGATTGCAGACCTTTTCCGGTTTCCTCTCTACCACCTTGAGGTCATTGGTAGTGTTCCGAAGGTGTGTTGGGTCCCCTGGGAATTTCTCCAATTTCCATCAGCTGGGCATTTAGGGGCAAGATGGTTTCATACCTTGAATGCCATCACCTTCATTTTTATCATGACATGGCCTAGGCATCAAAACGAATACCAGTGATTATCAACTTGGATTTAATTCCTTTACAAATCCACGTATGTGTAGTGTGCATTGGAAGCAAGAAGGACAATGAAAAAGCTGAATTCCCTATTCAAAATCAATGACTCAATAGCAATATGACTATACACAGTGACATTATAAAAGTGGAAATTGGTGAATGATAAGGTGGATCTTATACCTAAACGACAATTTCGTCTATAAGTATGTTCAAGCCTTCCAATCTGACGTTGGATTTGACAGTAGTATGAATTATCCTATTGACACTTTTGATCTATTTCTTTAGATTGAAGAAAGAAACCAAGTGTCTATACCCAGAATTCGGCAGTAGCAGAATCCTGATTTTTACAGCAATGCAAATGGGACAGAGGAGATGGAGGAGTGATATGGTAATGATGATGACGATAATGAAGAGGAGTTGGGCAATTTTGACGCAGAACATATGGTCTCTTTCTGGGGATTAGGAATGGATAAGAATGGGATAATCAGTAATTCTTCTTGATCTCAAAACTCGAGGAAGATTCAAAGGTAGAACCTGTAGGATATATTCATTCTAACTGACATTGGATTTTTCGTGTGTTCTTTCGTGGTAGGGCTGAGATACCTAGGTATTCCCCTTGGCGTGGTACAGTTTGAGGCGAATGGTAGAGCTTGGTGAAAATGGTATCAAAAAACCTACTGTGCAACTTTATCAGGTGGTAGATGAGTTTTACTCATCGCCCGGGTCAGTACCACCACTCTACCTCTTGGTGCCTTCAGTGACTATGTCATTTTCAGCTCTAGGGTAGAGATGCCGGCGCTTGTGGTTGGTTTGTCATTGTGAACAGGGTCTGCTGGAGACTTATTTGCCACTCTGTTCCCTGGCTATACCCAAGGGTACCGTTAGAAAGGGTGCACTGAAGGCCCCGCTGCCAGGTATTTCAGAGGCCCAAACCCATTGGTAGCGCTTTGGGAGGCCGCCTCATCAGCTGGTGTATAATCCCGGGCTGCCTGTTATGCCAGTTCGCAACTGGAGCCTCTCTTAGCTCGCAGCTCCGGGGGCCCTTCTGAGGCCACAGGATAGCTAAGGGAACTCTCAATGACTTGACAAAGGCAATTTCAGAGCCGACACGCGTTCCTGACCGTGCAGGAGACAAAGCAAATACTCTCGATCTTTTCCTCACATCTAATCCTAGCATTTACTCTCCTCCCACCGTTAGCTATCCTCTTGGTAAATCTGATCATTGTCTCATAACCTCACGGCATGCCTTCCTCCCTCACCTGGATGGGCCTTTTGCTCCGCCAAGAGTCTTCCACTACAGCAAGGCTGACTGGGACTCCCTTCGCACTTTTTACTCTTCTTACCCTTGGTCTTCAGGCTTTTCAAATGATCCTTCCTCTTTTGCTTCTTTTCATCACCGACGCAATACTTCTTGGTATGGATCTTTTTATTCCGTCTTCTTACAAGCCTGGTAAGAAATATTCCCCTAAGTGGTTCAATTCACAGTGCGCCAAAGCTGTGAATAACAAAAACCACTACTTCAAGGAATGGAAGCGACTTCAAACCCAACATTCAAGAACTTCTTTCATCAACTCACGCAACACCTGCTCCAAAACCATCAAAAATGCCAAATCATCTTTTGTCCAATGCATCAACAAGAAAATCGCTTCCTGCCAGGCTGGCTCTCGCTCCTTTTCGTCTATGGCCAAAGTTGTCTCCCAAAACTTTTGCCAATCGTCTTTCCCTCCACTTAAAAACAACTCTTGACTCTTCTTCTACCACTCCTTCATCCAAGGCCAGTCTTTCTGCATCAGTCTTTGCCTCCAACTCTAACATCACCCCCCCCCCTTCAAAATTCACTGTCACCCATTAAGTTCTCAATACGAAAAGTCCGCCAAACCCTTCTCCAGCTTGATACCTCCAAATCCAAAGGCCCTGATGGCATTCCAGCAATAGTTCTCAAGACCTGTGCTCCTGACCTTGCCCCTATTCTTAACAAACTATTCCAGCTTTCCTACACTCTTGGCACATTTCCCACCTCATGGAAACAAGCCCACGTCTTTCCTATCCCAAAAAAAGGTGACAAGTCTAATCCACTAAACTATCGTCCCACTGCAATCACTTCACTCATCTCTAAAACAATGGAGACCATCATCACTAAACAACTTCTTACCTTCCTAGAAACAAACAATTTTCTTTCTGATCACCAGTATGGCTTTCGAAAAGCCAAGTCTACTGGCGATCTCCTTGCTTATGCTGTCCATGACTAGTCCTCTACTCTAGAATCCTGTGGTGAGAGCAGAGTGATCTCTCTCGATATCTCCAAGGCCTTTGATCGCGTCTGGCACAAAAGGTCTTCTCGCTAAACTACCGATGTTTGGTCTCCATCACACTCTCATTAATTGGAGTGGTAGTTTCCTCTCTGATAGTTCAATTGCCGTCAGAGTGGACGGCTTCCTCTCCAATCTGCACTCAATCAATGCTGGTGTACCCCAGGGCTCTGTCATCTCCCCTGTACTCTTCATCCTCTTCATCAATTACCTGCTCACCTCCACGTCTTCTAGCATTCATTCCTTTGCCGATGATACCTTCCTAAGTTCTTCATTTTCGTTCAATCTAAATGACCATGCTTCCACCGATATCCAACTCCACAGAAACACTTCAGCCTCTCTTCTCTCCAATGATCTGACAGTTATTGAGAAGTGGGGCAAAGACAACCAAGTTTCGTTCAACCAAAGCAAGACGAAACAGGCTGTCATTTCACGCAAACGTAATAAAAACTTTCCAGCTGTCTTCATGAATGGTGATGAACTGGAAACTTAAGCTTCTTTCACACAACTTGGCCTTTCTCTTTCAACTAATCTCACTTGGAAAACTCACATCCATTCCCTTGCTAAACATGCATCTCAAAAGCTCGGTTTCCTCGCCAGAACCCGCGGGTTTTTTCTCATCCTCTCACCTTCTAACAATATACAAGTCCCAAATCCGTCCTTTTTTAGAGTACTGTTCCCACGTCGGGGTGGTGCTCCAAAATCTACTCTCTGTCTTCTCGACAAAGTCCAGTCCAAAGCCATTCGTCTCATCAATAATCCTAACCTCACCAAATTGCTCCAACCTCTTTCCCATCGACGTTTAGTTGGAGATCTTTCCATCTATTACAGATAATTTCCCGGGCATTGTTCTCAGGAGATCAGGGAGATTATTCCTGTTCCTCTGAGGCGTGTCAGAACCACCAGAAGCTCAACTCATTCACACCCTTTCCAAGTTTCACTGCCTAATCCACGAACCCTGTCCCACAAATCATCATTCATCCCTAGAACGTGCAAATTATGGAACGTCTTGCCTTCCTCTTGCTTTCCTGAATCGTACAACTTGCCATCTTTCAAATCATCAGTACATTTTACCGCATGAAGCAAATTGCGCATCTTACGAAAGCACGGCAGATGATGCGGTTGTTCGGGCACGTGCCTATTCTATTGCAACCACGCGTCTAATTGCTGAAAGCCACTAGCTCAGGGCTGTGATCATACCTACCTCTAGAAGCCCTTAAACTGTCCATTCCGCAGAAAAAGGGGACCTCGCATGAAGCTGGGGATGAAATGCGGCGAGGAAAGGAACAGCATACCGAAGCCCCACCTCCTCAGTCAATGAAATTCTTACTAAGGACAATACTTCCTTAGCAAAGCACTTCCCACGATGCTCGCATCGAATGAGCAACTCAGCTTTGCATTTCTATCCCAAGTGTTAATCAATTAACAAAGCTATTGAATCACTACACTCATCTGACGTGACGCAGCGTTCAGAAAGAAAAGCAATTCAACTTAAAAAGCACAGAGCAGTGGCCTTGTCAATGTGGTATGAACATATCATCCCTAGTCCTTCCAATGGTGCCCCCCTCCTCTGAGTTCGCCGCTGGACTTTGATGCAGCAGTCCGTTCCGCAAAAATAAATGCGTTAGGCGCATCCGATGATAAGACTGTACTTTGATATCGTGCGAATACTTCAAAGGAATAAAACTGTTGTGTTGTCTACAGGAGCATAGAAGACAGTTAATCAATATCATAACTGCAAAAGGGCTTTTATAGTTTGGAAACATTGATGCAAGAACAGAAGAGGAACCACATATACCACTCTTTGTTGCGGTTTTATTTGTGATTCACGCCTCTGAAGTCTTAAGACTTCGATCTCCAATTAACACGGGATGAGTATTTGCAACTCGCTTTCTTCTTTCTTCCTTTGTTGGGGCTTTTTATAGGTCACCATGGCCTTTCCTCAACATAACCCACTAAAAAAAAAAAAAAAAAGGAAAAAAAACTAGGATTTGCATTTTTGAGTCCTTCTGGATAAAGAGTCATCTGCGGGGTGTAAGTGGAGGGGCAGTGCCTTCGTCAAATGGGCAGGAACATGCCTATGGGATGGCTCAGAGTTCTCGTCCCCACACTGCCCTAAACTCGTGTATCTAACTCCTAGAAACTGTTTGGGTAAATGACGGGTGGATGATAGATTTAAACCCCACATGACAAAGAACGGAGCAGAGTGAAATGCAATCTGTCAGCAGAACAACTGAAAACCGATGTAAGTGGAAGAGTGATATCTAATAGTGGGTGCACTAACGGCCATTAGCTATGGTCCAATGATGAAGATAGTGATGATGATGATTATTACGTGGTGTAATCGTCACCTTAGTGGCAATCCGCAATATAGCGCAGTTCTTATAAAAGATGTGCTGATCCACGCAGAGTCAATCCTTCTAGTAAGTCAGCAGTACGATATCAGTCATGGTTCTATGTTATCTTTTATCATTTATGATTAGTTATGTCACTGTTTGATCGAAATGGGACTTTTTTGACTTCATCTCTCCGATACTCAAATTAATCAAGGTTCACAACATATGGCGCCCAACGTGGGGCGGCAAAGTCGAAAAACCGTGGAATGATGAGCACGGACGGAAGCGAACAAATTCAACATGGCATGGAACGAATAAGAAAAACGAAGAGGTGGACATCGAACAGTCGCAAAGAAGCGTGAACGAGATGCCTGCAAGTTAATCAAAGAACACGGTGGAGATAAGTAAGAAACGGATTTAATAACACGGTTAAATTCAATCGAAATTACACTCAGCAAACAACGAATGCTACTCGAAAAATTGAGCGACCAGGTGGTAGAAAAATGCGAAGAAAACGATGTCGAAAAAAAATTGAGGAAACAAAGAAAGTATCAACGCGAATCAACGAATGGATTGATAGAATAAAAAAATTTGAAAACAACATAATCCAGGTGGCCATTACATTATTCGATTTATTACAGCAATTATCATTTTGATAATTTCAAGTACGATAGACGAGTTATGATGATGATGATGATGGTGATTGATGATGACAATGGTTATGGTGATGATTATGATTATTACGGAAATGATTATGATTGTGATAATGACAATCATTTTGACTATTGTACGTATGATTGATGATTGATGATGATAATGATGATGATTATGATGAAGTTGACGGTAATAAGAATGGTGAAGAATTATCATAAAAATGAAAATTATGGTTTCAATGCTTATGTGATTGATGATTGATGATGATACTGATGATTGTGATAGTGACGATGATGATAATTCCATTGAATACGTCTGTTACTTTTCCGCTTTTCTACAGCGCTTCTCGCTATTTTTTCGTGGACAATTAAGATGGACAAGGACTTGAAAAATAACATTCGGCGATCGACAGGATGAAAAAAAACATTTATCATATATAAATAGTTTCTTGGATTTTTCCTGATAAGAATACTTCCGCTTGAAATAGAAAACGATCAAAGTGTGTCACATGCTATCCGAAACGAGCTGAGTTGAGTTGAGATGAGTTGGGACGCACACAGCAAAATTCTCAAATAATCGAATGCAAAGTTCAAATTTGATCAAAAAGAATGAAAAGAGTGATTCGACATTTAAACCGAATGATTCGAAAAGGAAAAGAATTTGAAGACTTTAAATGATAGGCCTGTTTCAAGTACAAAAATAAAAGACAAATGTAGACAAAAATCGATCGATGGCAGAGAGTAAAACACAAAAATACATGAAAAATGAGGAAATATAAGAGTGTATATAGTCTTGACGGAAAAATGGCTCCAAAAATTACAGACTATTTACATACAAATTAGTAAACTAGCCAAGTACAGTCTCCAGTCTCGAGAAAAGATATATTATCCGAACTTATAAATAACCACATGTACTTCGACTCCTCCACATTACGGAGTTGCGCAGGAGAGAAGGCAATGATAAAACTAAACTATGGTGAATGTAAAATGTGATAATGCCAAGTTTAATGTGCAATTTTCAAAACAGTTTCTCAGCATTTGAGAGGAGGTAGAGATAATTCAAGGTCGACAGATAAAAGCACTAAAAAATGCTGTTTGAAGAAAAGATCAGTCTAGGGCAGTGAAATTTCGGTATGGCTAAACACAGTTCATATTTATAGTCAGATAGTGATTTTGAAATCATATCTTGTGGCTTCTTGCTCTATTCTTCACTGGTTATTGTCTTAATATCTAATCATATCGGTGCAATAAATGTTTGGGAGGGTCGGTTACGGGTTGGATGACGGTATGAGGGCTACTAGGCCAGAGGGGGTTTGGGGCACGGCCGCTCCAGAATTTGCTTAGACGAAGCCTTCTTTGCTGAAAACAGTACAGTTCTACACACTGGCTTTGCTGAGAAATAATTTCAGTATCTAGCTATTTCCTCTACTGAGTGAACAGTAGGGTAGAGTTGGAGGGGGAGCGGGGAGGGGTAGCGGTCACTCGTGTGTTGCAGCTTAACAATGTTCATAGAGGGGTTGCGGTCACTCGTGTGTTGCAGCTTAACAATGCTCATAGAGAACCAATAAACCATATTCGAAACATTTGTTAGAAAAGGTACAAAAATGAAATCATTGCTTTTCCTTTGTGGATAATTCAAAAAACCAGAAATGTTTTTATTTTGACGGTTTGAAAACGGGGAACCAACCTCGACTGTCTCCTTGATTTAATAACCGTTGCCAATGGTCACAGTCCGGCATTATCATCGTTTCGCCTATCACTGAATTTTTCCCTAACACTCTGTTCTTTTTTAGCTTAATTTTTACCTTCACATCGGGAAGCAAATTGTCAGGAATATCAACCGATAGAGCATCACCAAAATCCGGCGTCAAAGTTCCTCTCCGCGTCTTCGTCTTTAATTTCTTTAGGACTTGATCAGTTTTGTTGTAGAACGTGAGGGTGACGTACGAGTCTGAAAAAAACCCTGAGTTTTTAAAACAGCGCTCATCTCGAGTCACAAGCGAAGAACGCGATCATAAATGATGCCAAGAGAATAGAAACACCAATGAGTAACAATGAGACGAATTGATAACATTCAAGTAAATTGATAATGATTGCCACTTGGCGATTTGATGCAAATTTTAAGTTTTAACATGGCCCCCTGTAAAGCCGATATGCAATCTAGAGGGTTACCACGAGAAGCACGCGTTAGACAGCGCGGGAAGCTTTAAAAATCAATCCGATCAGTAAATTGAAAATTCCCTAGTTACAAATTGCCGGCACAGCTACATCACGGCCACACAACATCACCCATGGTATGTGCACTGATAGCATCACTATTTTATATTAAGCCGTAGATAGAGTCTGTGGTATAGTGGTAGAGTGCTCGCCTTGTATCAGAGCATTTTTCAACATAGTGACTATGGGGAAATTTGCCCCTGCAGGTCGAATGCTTTCCCCCGTCGTGACGTAAAAGTCCCCGCAGTTGAGGGTTCATTTGACGCCCTCGATGTGTATAAAATGTTGAAGTATCGGAGGGAAAGGATGAAGAACATGAATAAGCCAATTTCAATCATTATTTACTAAAAATTTGTTTCGTGAAGAAACTACTGTTTGGCACCCGGAAGAAATTTTTGGGTGACCTCTTCTGAAAATGGTGTATCTTCGCCGTTTGGCCCCCATAGAGAAAATCCCTTAAACATTTTATGCTTTGCATTCAGTAGTTCAGGGTTTGCGGCCACAGTCGAATCCTATCAAATACATTAAGATATTATATGCAGCTTTCCTGTTGAGAAAGAACATGCGAGCTGAACACACACAGTGTCACCAGATGGCCACCAGCCCCCAAACCCTACATTCACTGTGCTTGCACAGCTTTTACGGCCCACAAAGGCTGGGGAAAAGTCAACGAGGCTATTCACCAAATTGTGAGGGAAAGGACTTCAATTTCTAATTTGAATGGCATTCAAATTACCTTCTTTTTCCTTGTTGTCGTCAGCCGCGATTATGTCTGCTTTGATGACCTCTATTACAAGCTTCCAATCTTCACTATCATAATCAAAAGCTACTTGGATGGAAGCACTTTCAACAGCCTGAAAGAACAAGTTACAACCTGGAATCAACCCAATATTACCTATTCATTGATCATTGAATACAGTCATATTCGCCTAGTAGTTCCTCGTACATTCATACATTCTTCAATTCTCTCCATTACCGAACGACCGAAATCTACTGCTCTGATTGATTATCTAAGGTGAATAGAGGGTAGGGGGGTTAGTGGTTGGTGCACATGCCTACTCTGCTCAAGTGCCCAGGTTCAACCACCACTGTTTCTATCTCTAGGTGCCTTTTACCTGTCAAACACCCAGCGTAAATGGGTATACCTCGCGTAAAGCTACGGGTTAAGTTAGACGATGAAAGAAACTGGCCTCCCTCTCACACAGCTGAAGCTTAAGATGGCACTTCTCTAGCAAGGTGCTCCGAAAAATTTGCATTGCCGAGGGGGCTAAACTTTACTTTTACATGTTTCGATTTTGATCTGGGTTAGACAAGAAACTGACCTATCTGTGGGCCAGCCCTCGACTTAGAGATCAACTGTGCTTGCACTGGACTTGGCAAAAAAGGGTCAAAAAACAGAGTTTGGCACCATCCTTTAGACAAAATGGATGAGCTGTTGACTGGCAATCAAGGAAACTCTGGCAAAAAGTCACTTTGAAAAGCGATACAGAGAGCTGACGAGTATGCATGTTCTAGCCAAAAGGACATTTTGAATTCATTCAAACATGAAAAAGTTTTCAGTGATTACTTTGAGAAAGGTTGGTAGAAAAGGATTATTGAAACTGCGATATTGTCTCGTTTTGATAATCTCGTTTCAAATTAAGCCTCACACCCTCGTATTCTGTAAGCATGTCTTAATTTTTCAATGCTGGGAATGAGAAACACAAGGTAGTAAATTCATCAGCATTACTACACAAAATTTGACTATGGCATATGTTGACAACAACGAAGGGTCCGGGAAATGAGCAAAAAATCTAAACCACCGGAAAAAATAAACTTGAATCTGAGGTAAATGCGGTTTAAATCCAATTCAGTTGTACTTACCAAGTCTGACAGAGGATCATATGGCTTAAGTCTTCTTTTAATCACGTGTTCCTTGCCAATAAGAAGGCCTAAATTGCCTAATTCAATCGATATTTGGCCTATCCCATCATGCTTCGTCCAACGATTCATTTCGTATAGGTACAGGTCGAGCACTTCTGATTCGAGTGCTTCCCTAGTCACCTTCAACTCTATCGTGTCATTGAAAGTAGGCCAGAATCCAGCACGCACCAATTTCGTCTTGAACTCTAATTGAGGGTTGTTTAGCTCCAAGAACGTCTTCTTTGCTTTTGCAACGACGAATGAGTACGCATAGCCACTTAAATCTCGCACAGGTATGTCTTCCGCTCCCATTATTGTCACTAAAAGCATTTCACTGAAACAACCAAAAATGTAAATTCATCAGAAACATAATAATAATCACCGTTTTGAATAATTATCAAAAATCAGAATGATTAATATAAGTAAGAATAACTATCATGAAAAGCGATGATTATCACAAAAAGAAATAAGCATTATAAATAGAAATAATCACTATAGATAGAAATGGGTATCATAAATAGAAATACTTATCATAAACAGAACTAATTATTACATATAATAATATTTTTATCAATCGGAATGATTGCCATAAGTAGGGATGATTATTGTAAATACCAATAATCATAAAAATAATGATAACTGGAATAAGCATGAATAATCACCACAAGAAAGAATGATTAGCTAAAAATAATAATTTTACAAGAAGGAATTATTAATTAAATAGAACTAAATAGCATTGATAAGGATGAATAGCGATAAATATAATGAATATTGACAATAATCATCAACTGGAATGATATATAAGAATAATTATCATAAGTAGGAATAAAATAATCATAAATAGGAATGATTATCATAAACTGGAATAGCTATCATAAATGCAAATAATTATTGCGCTCAATTTTGTCTCAAGCATAAAGTGTTAGGGAAAGGGATGAGAGTTCACTCCAGTCACTTGAGTTCAAAAACTAAAGATTTATTGGCCAATGAGCTCCAGGCATGAAAATTAGCCCGCTAAGGCCTTGGTTGCGTGCGACAAGTGAAGGTTAAATTTACGAAAAAAAAACATTTATTTCCAAGATATTTTGCCTGACCATAGATGAATTACGACGCAAGTGAATATTTTCAACCACGCTGATTGCTGTGATAATGTACACTCGAATGCAAGCGACTTATCAGTCAGATTTTCACTTGCAACATTTTAATGTATACAATAAAACAGTGAAGTCTGAGAAACACAAAAATAAACTGGATGCTTTAAGAGGTCACTTCAAACACCACACCTTGGAACATCATATCTAAGAATGAACTTCAGGGAACCAAGCTCTTCCTAAAAAAAACGAAAGTCAATCAAGCTGGGCCATTAGATTCGCGCAAGGCAATATTCCACCACGGCGATACTAAATCTAAACTATATGGCTAACAACGATGGTGTACGGGCTAGCATTTTATAAAGTGGGAATTTAAATGATAGTAATCAGGGATATTTGTTTAGCAAGCCTGATTGAAACCACCAATAACTGAGATAAAAGTTTGTCTTGCATGGTATTGATATGACTCAAATGCAAAAAGGAATACCATCGCTTTCTTCTCTATCTTTCCTGGTTGGATTCGTTGCAGTTTCTTGCCGGGTTTAGCACCTTTTAACTTCACTTTTTCATGGTCTTTCTTCTTTTTCTTTTTCAACTTCCTGCGACACACGCAACAACAGCACATGATGAAAATGATCAGAACACCTACAAGGCCAGCAATTATATAATATTTGTTCTTTGCCCACAGGCCTTTGGCTTTCCCAGTCACATCTGAAACTAAAAAAGCAGAAATCGTCAGGATTTTCCAAAAATTAAACAGTATGCTATTGCTAACGAAAAAATTCTGAAGTAGCTATGAATGATTTTCATCGATATTTTTTTGATGAAGAAAACCAAATGAAATCAGTCAATGACACTACAGTGGCTGGCGGCTGGCGGCTAGCGGCTAAAACCAATCCGGCGTCCAATACT
The DNA here is from genome assembly GCA_964026355.1 of Pseudorhiza aurosa. Classification (NCBI taxonomy): domain Eukaryota; kingdom Metazoa; phylum Cnidaria; class Scyphozoa; order Rhizostomeae; family Lychnorhizidae; genus Pseudorhiza; species Pseudorhiza aurosa. The sequence goes on from OZ032115.1 coordinate 8,748,087, forward strand.
TAAGGATGAAAGTGGCCTTTAACAAATAACACATGAAAGAAAACACGAAAAAATTCAACCCAACAGTAGGGGAAAGAAATAATTTAAACTAAGTAGATGGGAAGGTCATCAGGAAGCATAAGACTTTGTATCAGACCCGGTAGTCATGGGTTCAAGTCCCACCGGGGATAGAAAGGCTCATTTGTGTGGCAGTGCTCTCTGTTTCTCTAGATGCCAGAGTTGCAGGTAGTGACCCACCAGGCACCAGTGACCTCCCCAAGCCACACGTCTGGGACTGAGTTACATAATACCAGCCTTCTCGAGTTATAAAATCTACGTCCAGATTAATTACAACCATTTTTATAAGAACCTTGGAAACTTTCGATCACTGAAAGCTTGCTAAATTTCATGAGGATTGAATACTCCAAATTTCACACAAGTCTATTAAATTTTGGGAGGCAAAAAGGAATATAGATTCTGGAAATCTGTTCCACTGCCAATATTGTGAACACCGAAAATGCAAGGTTGAAGATTACCGTTACATATGACTATAAAAAATATCAGAAAATGGTTCAAAATTTTCATATTTAAAATTTCATATCTTCGACTCAATCAATTTCTGCGATATTTACATAGTCGTTAGTACCATCTTCCTTTTTTAAATACGATATGTTCATGTCTCCAGGAACGTTTCCTTCAATTATTACGATCTGTTTTGTAATCTTTTCCATCACCACAATGCCAGGCTTGTCAAATTTCACAAAATAATCCGTTTGGAACTCAAAATCGCAAAATAACTTGCAGAACTGGCTTTCCTTAATTTGCTCAAAATAGTCGCCATTGAACCATGGCTTTAACTCTGTTTAGAGCCATTCATAGCCAGAAGCTTACTGTGTAGTAGTAGCAGTATTAGCATTAGTAGTAGTAGTAGTAGCAGCTACGGCAAAAGTAGAATCAATCTGTCGAACAGAACATAAGAACTGGCTTACTTTGAGTTTGTATAAACTTGACATCAACACATGGACGTACCGACGAGAAGTTTTATTGAGTTTCCATACGATGAGCTTAGCCATTCAATGCCATAGAATTGATCTGCATAATGACGCAGATAGCATCTCCGCTGGTATGACTAGGTGTTGTAACAGCAATTGATCTTATCATCTCGGTGAGAGCAACGGAGAACTAACCATGGTTGCAAAGCAGGACCTCATGGAAAACCAGCAAGACGATGTCGATAGATGAGGCGATGAACCAGAAACCCCAACGTGAAGCCGTGGAAACTTTATGAATACATGTTGATATAGCAGAACTTGAAGAGGCTGACAAAAGCAAGCGATATACTAGCAGAAGCCGTCATTCGCACACTTCGAAGCGAAGTCATTCAAGTGATTCCCATCACGACGCAGTAATCAAGTTTTTTAGGTAAGTCACTTCTTTAATTCAAGTTTTAATGCTCAATATCTGTTTATATCTTCAAAGCAAGAGAACTGCCTTCGGATATTAACTGACGTTTTAAGGGTATCAATACGCAACAATCTAGTCATATGGTGATAACGCCATTCTTTAGATTTGCTGAATATTACAAATCCTTAAAACGGTGATGAGAAGAACGAAAGTTTACATATCATATAATATTTCTTATTCGTTGGGTAACTCAAATGGACAAATTGTTTGAAAACAAAGATTTGATCACAAAAAAAAACTTACATTTCTTGATTAACTTGATAAAACGAATGCTTGTTGACCAAAAATCTCAAGGAATATAAGACTAAACTTCCTTTTTTGTGTAAAGATTCAGTCTGTTGAAATTATAGACTTTCAAAAGGTGTTAACTGCTTGACTCAAAATAAGTCATCTTAAGCATGTGTAACAAATGTCTTGCAACACACTTCAGGATACATGAAAGACAACACATGTTTAAAATGACTCATGGAACAATAATATTAAGATTTGAAAGCCAGGTATAATCTTATCTTGGAGACAGGTGGCACTGTCTAGAAGTAATTACCATATAAAACAGAAAAAGGACTGTTTACAATGCAGATCACTAAACAGTCACTTTATTGAACCTCACACATAGTTCTAATCTATTTGGCAAAGTTTGGATCATGAAAGTTGGCAAATAAATGTGCTTTCTTTTCTTGTCAATTTGATCAGTTTCACTTCCAGCTTCTGAAAATTGAGAGGCTGGATTAAAACAAAGGACCATCAAAATATATTTCTCTTGTCAAGGTGGTAGCCAGAGGCCAAACCCCTTTTAATCCAGGGGGGATGTAGCTCCCCATTTAACGACACAACTTTGTTACTGGAATTTGATTTTAGCAAGCTCTTAAATGGATGAAAAAGGAAATGAGAAGTGAGAGAATTTTTGGAGCATGCAAGTTGTCCTGACAATGTGGATGCTGATTGTATCATTGATTTTTGTTCAAATAGAAAAGGGCATCTAATGACAACAGCATGCTTGACATGCTGATAGGTTATTCCTGTATACAAATTCGTATATCATTATTTTCTCTCCAACAAGACTGTTGGCTTATGTTCTGCTTTAATTTACAGCTCTGTCTGGTTTTACTAGTAGTGCCGTGGTGTAGTGGTTAAGCATGCAGACTCATAAAACAGGGGCTGTGAGCTTGATTCCTCCATTTGACACTATAAAAACACCATTGGTGAGGAAGGCAGCGGGAAACCATCTCATATAATCCACTTCCCTAGAAAAACTCAGAGCCCTGTCTCTGGTTTCTACTACACTCAAAATCAAGGATGCGACGCAGCAGTTCTGGTTCTGCTGTATATATGATAAAAAAGCAGATTGGTCTCAGTTTTGACTGTTTTTTAAACTAGTCTAAATCCATCCTAGATATACCCCTTAAAAAATCATCAATTCAATTCCTTACAGTAATTGTGTTCTTAAAGACTTTGTGGGAGCAGCTTTTGGCTCCAACCCTGAAATTCCTGGTTAAGATCATTCTCTTAGTAAGGATGTATCAGCTGATAAAATGGGCTTAGATGTTTAGATTTTTGCAGGTATTTTTTTGAACATTGGCAAAATTTTCACTTGACCTGGTTTAGCAGTTGAAGTAAGATACAAGCAAGACACCCCTGCATAAAGAGAAATATTAAAGATTTACTGCACACTTTATTTGTGGATATTCCAGGTAAAATTTAGATGCAACAACACTATTCATAATCTCATCTTAACAGAAGGCTGACAACTATCAACAGATCTTAAGTATGAATTGCATTTAGCTTGGTCATCAATAAGATGATTCATTGCAACAGTTCATTCAAAGCTGATTCTTCTTATAATTCTATTTCTTGAAACTATAATAATTTTCAAGATTACACACGAGGATTAGCAACATTCAACACTATTGTAATATTCTGCACTGGTGAAGTTTCCATATTGATGGTTGACTAACAGAACTTGAAGGTCTTTTAGATTTCAAGGGTCATAAAACTTCGCAGGAAAACCTGGTGTCTCCTGACGAGCTATTTTGCGCGGGGGTTGTGCATCATGTAACGCCCCATTATCATAAATATCACACTTCGGATTTCACAAAATAAGTATCAGGTGTTTAATGAGAATATGTTCGAAAGTGGAGGATAATAGGCCACTTAGGGTTGTCACAATTCAGCATCTGCTGTATTTGTATATTTGTAGCTGAGAAAGCTTTTGAGGATATCGTAATTGTGCTTGCAAATTCATGAGAAAAAACCAAACCAACACTCCTTAAGAATTTCATTTCAAATTCATTGTCTTCCATCGTAAATTAAACATGATTCCACCTTGAAGTTTACTCAAACCAAAGGAATTTCTTTAGTATACATATATAAAAAGGTGTAGAATATGCCACATTTAAAACGATCTTTGAAAATAAACCCATCAGTTCTCAAATTCTACAGTTCTAAATGTGACCAGCTGACATATGTAGGATTAACAAGCAATGACTCACCACCCATTTTGTCCTTTTCAGTTCAAGCAGACCAAACTCTAGACTTTCAGCGCATAGTTCGCGATCCACCTCAGGTAACCTTTTAGGCCCCAAACCAGAATGGCCTACTCGTTAGAGTGGTAGAGATAAACGTGGTTTCAATGCAACCGGTAAAGACACTTGTAGGAATTCTGCGAAGTCCTCTATGTGAAAGTTTTTTGAGGCTACTCAAAATTGAATATAACACAAATGGAAATTGACAGTGAAACTGGATGTTAGAATTCTGCAACGTTGCTAGACATTCAGACTAACAATGGGTTCCAATCCCTTCGTTGTAAACAAGTGCACAATATGAGAGGAATTTATGATTGTCCAACTTGGAATCGTTAGCAGGTGGGTAACCAATCGATGGATCAGTCGCTGACAAAGACTAATAAACAAATGGATGAATGAATAAACCAAGCAATGTATCAAGCAGTAAATTAATCAATCAACTAATCAAGCATGATATCGGTTGACTAATCAGTTACCAATCAATTAACATGATGGATCCTCACATCAATCAATCATTGCATCAGTCAGTCAGTCAGTCAGTCAGTCAGTCAGTCAGTCAGTCAGTCAGTCAGTCAGTCAGTCAGTCAGTCAGTCAGTCAGTCAGTCAGTCAGTCAGTCAGTCAGTCAGTCAGTCAGTCTGGAGGTTATTCAATAAAGCATCCTTTGGTCTTAATCGAGTCTTTCCCTCAAATGTGCTTTGAGGGCAAGCGGTTGCAGAATCGGTTACAAGCCGAAAAAAATGAGACGAGATCACTTTTGGCGGTCGATATCCAGGGACACCAACGTGGAGGTTTCGGCATTGTCACCAGCATCCTTTGGTGAATCAACATATCATTAAATGTCTACCAAATTCGGTCAACCTTAGCAACGTTTCGGGAAATAGCAAATTTTTGTTGCAAATTGTATAAAATCGCGGAAGCAAGGAAATAATGAAAAATTTCCATCTGCAATCTTTGGTAGGATTCATTGCAATAGTCTACATGCTAGGTGAAGAGCCACGATTCGTTTGTTTAAAACTTTGAATATAATGTAGTATGCATATAAAAGTCGATTTGAAGAAAAAACACAAGATGAAAAAACATGGGTAATTATCTACTTGATTTGACAAATATCAATAATAAGCAATACATTAACTACTGGGAAACACTTTAAAATCCTAAAGATTATAATACACATCGTACTTGTATCAATGTTGAAAGAATAAGTAGAATTAGATTTAAAGATGTCTTCTTTTTACGAAGAATCGTTTGCAATCATTGTTAAAAGTCGAAAAACTGCATTCTTTCAGAGTCAAATGGAAATAGATCAAGCAATGAACAAATCATTCGCATCTTTCAAATCATCGACCTATCAAATCACTCTAATCATGAATATGAATTCCGATGTCTGCGGACTCAGTCCATATAGATTAATCGACTGTTTTGCATAAGCACGAAGTTCATAAAGATTGGTAAGTAACTCATTAGAGAGAAGTGGATGCAATCTTTTGGAAACTTCTGCATTCTGCAGTCGTTCTTCAAAAAGGGAGGCAGAAGTTGATATATGATATTTTGAATTTTCAAAGGTATTAACTCTCCATGGGTGATTACATTTCAGAATAGTAAGAAATCTCTAAATATTTATCTACCGCCATGGTTTCATCTTTTTTGCTTTTTGACAAAAATTTGACCAGACACGTCTACGTAACCACAGACAGTTCGCTAGGCAACAAAACGAGAGCAATTTGGTTGTTGGTGTTATCACCTAAACAAAGCCTGCTTGGAAGCCATGTAGTCTGGCATCCAGCCACGTCTACAGAATGTTGTGAAGACACAAAATGGCAAAGAGTAGGTTTTTCACCATGTGAGTTGTTCATGACAATGCTAAAGAGAGCAGCCGATCCTGTTCAACTGTTATATTGCATGGGAGGAACCAGGCGAGAGTCAGAAACAAAAGTATGCCAATTGATAACTTCAGCAGTGAATTCGAAATCTAACCTGGACTTTGTAACCGGGCTTTCTAATGTTAGCTGTGCGAAGAAGATGTTGATGATTACGGTCTCATGGCAATACACAGGAATGGGGATATTTTCAAATATAAGTAACAATTTATCTTTTGATAGTGTATAAAATAAAGGTCTCAAAAATAGGTTCTTGAAAAAGGACAGAGACGATGACAAAAAATTTTTAGATCAAAACTTCTTAAAATATCATCTGATACTGGATATTTTTCTGCATTTTATCTTCCAGTAACAATAAACGGCATAGTCTCTCCATTTTCCGATCATTCAGAAAAATCTCCAGATTCATTTTGGACTTTGGGGCGGACTTGGGTCCTTGATCATCTGCAAACTTTGCCTCAGGGCATGGCTTTTCCGCCTCGCATTTCTCACTATTTCATTGATATATGCCTTCATTAGTTTAGCAACCTCAATCACCTACAATAAACGCAAGCATGAAAATGAGGAGACAGGAAAGGAAGCAAATTCCCAGGTGAACATAAAATGACGTAAGCTTCAGTGGCCTTTGGGGAAAGGAGGAGGCTGTTTGTCTCCTGAATACAGCCACCAAGGCTCCTATGAAATTCAAGTGGTATCAATTGACAAGGGGGCTGGCTTGCACCACGAGAAATCAAACATCTGAAAAACAAACGGTCGCAAATATGCTGACCATCAATATTCTTTTGAAGTTTGTGATGGCCTACTTCCAATTCGAAGTGAATTGGTACATCAGCGACCATGACTTACACTACTAGTCAAATACAACACGCTGTCCAAAGCTAAAATAGTCTGGTTCCAAAGCAAGTGCACATAGGCCTGTGGACAAATCTAAGTCTAGTATTCACAAAGCGGTGGCCACTTGTTCCGTTTCTAGATTTTGACTTCTGCCTTTTAATTTTTTTTCTAATGGCATTGTGAACTGCATCGACTATAATAACTGAACTCTTCACTGAATAAAATGCATGGTCTGAACTATGGTAAATAAGCATAGATCTGAATGGGTTATACTCACTGCTTCGGTGTCGAATACTATGGCATCTCTACCCTCAACAATGATTTTGTACCTGTTTGGTTGCGGAGCCCCAAACGACAGGATGCTTAACGATGAAAAAATGAGAGGATTCAAAGATCGAAATAATTGCAAGAGTTTAGAGCAAAATCTTAGCAATAACTAGAGTTGTATAGCGCACCAAGAAAAGAATCAATGCAAGGTGATCAATTGCAAGAAATAATTCGATATCATTACAGAGCCTATATGGTCCGTGGGGTAGTATGGGAACAGAAAGGGGTTGGTGACAGGAGGGGGATCCGAAAGTAAAAAATCCAAGCCAAAAGACCACGAACATGTGGACTCCAGGCAACAGGGACCCAAGAAAAGTCACTTGATACTTGCCACTTCACACTTTGTGGGAGAAGCCTGCAGAAGTAGTAATCCTAGAAACATTGGATAATAAAATGTATGATACGTATATCATTAAAAAAATTCTATGAATAAGGGTAAGACGGAGAAGTATTCATATCTACTCACTTTTCATAATTATAGGATGTGATAGGCCTTGAATCTCCCCTTTGGTAAATTGAAACATTTCTATAGCCGACGCCAAGCCACAGCTCAGGGGGCAAAGTTGGATCCCTCGTCTACAATTAAGCAATTAGAAAACATGAAATATTGAGATATAATGCATAGATTGATTGCATTGATTATACTTTAACCATACAATGATCATAGTTGATCATGCAATGGTAAATATCAATCATGCATTGCTTACATACACACAATTCATTGATTATACATTGATTATACATTGATTATACATTGATTATACATTGATTATACATTGATTATACATTGACTACACGTTGATTACAAAATAATGATAATAGTTCGATTATTGATTGCATATTGATGACACAATGATCACGTAATTATCATACAATCACATACACAAGCTCGGTCCATAAATTTCAATAATGCACAGAAAAGTAGAAGCATAATAACACACTTGAGATCTTTTCTTCCGACACTCATCAGAGCATGCAGGGTAGGATAATGGCGGAAATAAGACTACGAAACTCTCTCCTCAGATGATGGATCCAAATCGATGGTGAATCGGCATCATCAATCACTCACTTGACGCATTTAGATCCGCATCTGGATTTAAGTGCCACATTCTTACTTATGCCACCATCCACTGTTTCATACACTGATGAGCGTCAGAGTAAAAAATCCCCAGTGTGACGCAGTTTGTCTCTATCTCTCTGTGCAATATCCGACAATGCTATCCAGTCTGTTAATTTCTTAGAATAAACGCAGAACTGCAGTACAGCAGGAGCATGGCATTGAACTTACAGAGACATCAAACATCGTTGCTCCAAACCCTGCCCATCCTTTGACGATTTCCATGTATTCTTCATGCGCATCCTCCGAAGTGCAGCCCTAATTCAAAACAAAGAAACGTACAAGAAATTATAAACCACTTACTCTCTATACCAGGTGGTACCTAAAATCCATACTAAAAGAGGATATCTGTAGGCAACTGCTTAAGGCTCCATAGAATAACGCATCTTCAGATCGTTAAGCATTGTGCAAATTAACTCGGCTGATTGCATTCGGACGAATACGACTATTTGGGTGTAAGGATTACTGAGCAATCACAGCATGTGCTCTAGAATTCCGCAGTCGATGGTTCGAGCCATTCCTACAACTTGACTTTCACTTGGAAGGAATAGAGCCGCTAGCCTAAACCCAGACATAGGAATCACGAGTTGCGGTCTCATCCTGAGGAAGGACCAGGACCCCGCTCGATAATGGCAGCGTACCAGTGTCCTTTACTCTACCTTTGACGGTTTTTCGAGCATGTAAACACGGAAACTGTCAGACTTGAGCAGACATGCTGTGTTGCATACTTCGAATTCGAGTGTAGCAGAAACCAGAGAGAGAGGGCTCTGAGTTTCTTCTAGAAAAGTGGACTTTATGAGGTGGTTTACCGTTGCTTTCCTCGCCAATGGTATTTTTATCGTGACACGTGCAGGATTCGAACTCAACCCCCTCGTTATGAGTCCGCACGTTTTACCTCGATACCAGGGTGCTACCATGCGATTATTAGCGAATGAAACAACACATTGGGTGCAAAAACTGGGACGTAGTTTAGTCAGTTTATATTTACAAAACACTATCATCACAGGCGAGGCTCCATCATCTATCAATCGGATAAAGTACAGTAACACAATAACGGGTATTACGCAGAATTTTTTTGCTGATGAATAAAATCCAATGTTTTGCCCTACTTAGGAAACTATACTGCTAGAGATTTTCAAACGAGATGAGACAAGGTAGTGTGATGAGAGGGGAAAATTAGTGAGTAGGGGCGATTGGTTCGTGTTGAGCAGCATTAACGTCCCAAAAACCATAAAACGATGTCTTGATTCTGAGCATGACAGGTAAACCTGACTGCATAAAACATACGTATAAAACAAATATACACATGGCAGACTCTTACAGTAAGCTTTTTCCAATTGTCAATAATTGTACTTTTTATCGCCGACATTTCTTCTTCCACATTCAGTTTTGGCTCCTCATTTTCGTTCTGATCGGTGTCTGTTGCTGTCAGAAAACGATCCCAGCGTAAGAAAAAGTAAAGAAATCTAAAATGAGATGGAGCCATTTCAAGAAGACGCTAATGCTAATTCCGCACTGGCGTCATTTCTTGCACCCGCGAGAAACGAGGAAAATCAATTGCAATCAATTGCAATCAACCGTATCAAGAAGCCGACCGAACAATCAATCAATCAATCAATCAATCAATCAATCACATTCACAGGTTTTGATCTGCACCTGGGTATAAATTTCAATCTTACTTCGGCCATTATCCGACGTGTCATACTTTGATAAGTGTCAGACAAAGGCGTAAATGCGTAGATATAGCCAGACTGGCCAGAATAGGTAGCCAATCAACTGCATCTATCGCTCAGTTGCACACGGTTCAATCTGACGCTGGGAGTGGAATTCACAATCTTCTTTTAGCCATTAGCTGAGGTTTCATACTCCGATGAGTATCAGGCGAACGAAATTCCTTATTTTTGTAGAAAAGACAGGAAAAAAGGAGCCATAAAGATAAGTGAAAAAAGAGGACCAGTTCCTTACCAGAAAACAACGGTGACATTACTTTTCGTATGGAACCCTGAAAAAATGACGAATCCATTATCAGTTTTTTGATACCAAGAGCTTCATTCATTGTTCAATAAACAATGATAATATAAAAACTTATGTTTCTAAAATAAAAGAATCCAGGTTGTCTAATAGAAAGCTTCTGAGTATATACGCTAGAGTATAAAACTACATTTTCAAGTGAAATCGCCGAATTGAACACCTTCCTTCAGGGCAATAATCAAGCTTCGTGCTGTTTCGCCAAGAAAACTGGTAAAAGTCAGTTTTGAATGCGGATGATGACGTTGTCGAAACTAAACTTCACAAAGTAGGATAAAGAACACTTGAAATGAACATGAAAGTGGCAGCAATGAATAGACTGGAGGACATCACTAAAGAGGTGGAGCAAACGAAAAGGCAACCGGCAGGATTTATCCCTGGACTGAACAATGAAAATCTTGCCAACAAAAGAACGGACTGGGTGCCTGGGAAGGAGAGCACAAGAGAGGAAGACCGCAGGTTAGGCCGGCAGCACGTGGCTTCATATGATTCTAGACTGCCAAGTGTGGAAGCGTTTGTGAAGGCCACAAGGTGTGAAAGTTAAAATGACGATGATGATTAGAATAATGACGATGAAGAACCAAATGGCCACAAAACAGCTACCCTGAATGTGCCAACAGGTTTCTGCATTTTCAAAATGTTCTTTGCCGGCAACACTGGCCTGGTCAGCTTCCCTACTGGATACACCTCAGCTATGTCTTTGTCAGAGCTACAAAAATTAGAGCAATTTTATCAATTAGTCGAAACTAGAAGAAACCGTTCAATTTGTGCTTCTTGAAAACATTATTCTGAGGTCTTCTCAAAGATTATTTCACTTTTCAAATAAAAAGAAACCCTCATTGCAAACTAAGTAATCTGCCTTTAGAGCAACGACAAAAACTGCTGACAAAACATGAATAAAAAAGGAAATATCAGACGGCTTTCCTTAATAACAATGAAAATATGCCCCCCCCGGCTCAAGAAACGTCTCTAGTGAATTGTTGATTAATTATTAGACTATGAAGTTTGAAGACATCAATAAGTTATACATTTAATCTGCCTTTTACTGTTAACGGTCTTTCTCATGTCTTTGTTGGCAATAACGTTAGGTAAAATGAATCAGATCAGAATGGCTCTTTAACACGAAAAGCTGAGTCCCATGCTAAAGATGACAATCGAGCAGTATCTTAATAAAGAGGTACCACCCAGAGTCACGGTATCATAAAGTAGGGAGTGGCCAGCTTCGTTTCTTCGCTACTCCATGCTTTACGGGAAGTAACTATATAAATCTTGGTGAATGGATAAAGGGTATCTAGGAAAGGGAACAAACGTACCTCGACCCTGGAACCGTCCTATATATGTGCCCTAAGGAATACGGTAACTCCCCTTACATAAACGACTTGCTTATTTCTAGTGCCCAAAACCTTTTTCATAGTTTGCTGGAACTATTTGTCATCGTATAGTAGATAAACGTAGCTTACATCCATTGGCCAGGTTTATAGTCACCGTCAGCCCATTGCAAGCGAAGAGCAGCCAATTTGCAGAGGGTTGTCTCAGGTAGAGGGTATTTTCCACGGACCAGATTCTCATGTGTCTACAAGAGGGTTGAATCGATTAAGATGTGCAAAGTAACATAAGCACTCGAGCAGACAAAATTAGCAACAAGCAAACACAGCAAACATAGCAAACATAGGAAACATAGCAAACATAGCAAAGAGCTTTACAAATCAGTCGTACCTGCTCGAAGAGAAAGGACCCTTCAATTGTATTCTCTGAAACTTTATCAGGATGCAGGAAGCAAAATATCTTGAAAAAGAGTCTCCACTTATTTCTGCCTTCTTTTATACCAAGAGCTCTGTACCTATAGTGCGAGAAATGGGTCCATTGAACAATTCAAATCGAACCGAGCATGCCAGAATGAGGCGATTTCAAGAGAATGACTAGGGGTTTAGCTCATTCATAGATAAAAATAGCTTCCCCAGAGAATCACGAGCTTCATCTTTCACATGTTGCATTAAAACACAACGAGAAACAAATGAATTGGTCATACAATGACAATTCTTAAATAGTCAGTGTTACCAGGTGGCCAGTCTGGAAGGATTTTTGGCTTCCTTGAGAATGAAAGCAAGCGATCGATTTTAAGGTTTCAGTTACTTTTACCTTTCAAATTTTGCTAGAATATCAGCCAATATTGAACGGTCTTCAATGTTCTTCTCAATAGTTCCGCATTGTTCAAACAAGCCAAACACACAGTTATCCATTGACACCTCTAATCCTTTGCATAATGTCTTAACAACCTGTAACATCAAACGAACAACCCATCAGCTTCACTGGGAATAAATGCAAGAATACCTAGTACCAATCGAGCCAGCAAAGCTTCAACATCTGATATATAGATGCGACATTCTCCAACTTTAAACAAGCATCTCTGTGTCAAGTTCACTAACTGCCGTACTCAACCGTTCCCTTATTGCAAAACAGTTACTGGCAATCCAATTTGTAAAATTTAAGCTTTGCAGGTATGTTCATATCATTACAAGCATCTAATTATAAATCCCTTCCAGTGCCGAAATCGAGGGGGGAGGGGTGAGCTGACTGAGCTCCATGCAAAGAATTGGAAGAAAAACGACTTTTTATGGGAAATCTTCTGTCCTCCCTAAGCTTTCTTTCAAAGAAATGCGAGCCCTCGTTCCTAGCTAACACTTCACTGTTCGTCCGTATTAGCACACTATGCAGTAGCCCCTGTTTCATCAAATCTACGTCTAATTCAAGCTATGGTCAATGTTATTGACTAAAATTGCATTTTTACGTATAAACCATCGTAGCATAGTACAGCCCTGATTCTCTCTGACTGGGGTCGCACGAACATTCTCGGACATAAATTTGATCCATCGTGCAAAAATTGCATGCTTACGTATAAACCATCGTAGCATGGTACAGAAGAAAACATAAGAAACTCATAAACATGAATAAAGAGTTCTTACTTCACCAGCAGTTGTTGCTGAATTGATAGTGACCTTACAGCTGCCTCCACCGTAACAAAATACCGTGGATGATAGCTCTCGACGACCCTGTAATAAGAATCAGTATTCGATATCATATAAGAATACCTTAAAGATAACAGTAACAATTTATGATAAATTTGGCGTTCTAAAAAAATTTACTGCTAACATTTCAAAACAATGAAACAAAAAGGATAGAGTAGAGGAGAGAAGAGGAGAGAAGAAGAGCAAAGTTGAGTAAAGTTGAGTAAAGTTGAGTAAAATTGAGTAAAGTTGAGTAAAGTTGAGTAAACCAGACAAGGAGAGATAAGACTGGAGGATAGAAGAGGAGAAAAGAGAAGAGGAGAAAAGAGAAGCGGAGAAAAGAGAAGAGGAGACAATAGGAAACCGCAAAATCTTTGTGAAGCATTTTACAGAAGGAAGAAGTTCTTCTTGTACACAAACCACGCAGAAATTCTCAAAACCGACTTAGTAAAGGCCGACTTTTGCCAGTACTCTCTCAAAATCACAAAAAGCTTTCCTCTTTCATGCTGATTCTTAACGCTTTCAACAAGAAACGAGATGTGAACAGATTTAAAAGGCTCTGAGAGACAGTTGCTTAAGGAAAAATTCATCGCCTTTGAAAATGCTAGAATGATAATTAACGAGTCATTATCTTGAATTTTCCTACCAAAGAAATTGCATCCAAATGAATTCTGTGACGTATTAAAGAAAAAATAATGTGACGCAACTCACCAGCAATGTGATGATTTCTTCTCGTGATGGTGGGAATTCCCTAAAATCAGAAATCATCGAATCAAACAAGAAATACTACACCATTATCAAACACAATTAGAAATGACTTCTATGTCCTTATCCATGCAATGATAAAACTTCGTATAAAACTATCCGATCAGCTCTAATTCCTAGAACTATGACACTCTTCTGTCAGCAAATACAGTGCAAATTCAATTAACGTTGGCTTCTCTTCAGCGTACCCTTTCTACTTACTAATAAACTGAAGACCACCGCTATATTTTCTGTAAAAAGCGCCATATTGGAATTTCTTCTGGTCGTTGAAGACCTATTTCCCTGCTCATCCTATTAACCCCTTCACCTGAATTTACTACATTTAGTATCTATATATAGTGTGAGATGGTCTGCAGATGTATGATGTACCTAAATTTGAAGGGGAAAATGCAATTGATCAGGGTTTCTGTTTACCTTCCTCTTGTTCTTCTTAAGCTATCCAAAGCAAATGATGCAAACTTGGTGAATTCAGAATCTGGGAATTTCTCTTTGCAGCTGTTTCAAAATGAAGGTAAGATTACGACAATTGCACTGATACTGACAGTAAAAATGACAAATTAGGATGATAGTGATAATGATGATGATGATGGTGGAGATGACGGTGATGATGATGATGATGATGATGATGATGATGATGATGATGATGATGATGATGGTGGTGATGGTGATGAGGATGATGGTGATGATGATGATTATGATAGTGATAAAGATGATTATGATTATGATAATGATAAAGATGATGATGGTGGTGATGATGATGGAGAAGATGGCAGATATGATAATAGTGATGATGATAGTGACAATGATAAAGAGAGAAGAAGTATGATAAATATGACAAAAAGAGAAGAACAGTAATAAGGCTCAATGATGATGACTATAGTTTGGTTTATACTGATGAAAACCAAGATGATGATTAGTGGATACGAAGGTGACGATTTCGCTGATAAGAAATGTTCCAGTACAGCTTACCGCTTCAAATGGAATCTGAGGTATCTCAAGAACTTTCTCGATGGTAAGAAAGTGCAGCACATGCATACCAGTACTTGCACACTACGAAGATTACTGACGCAGTCGGGGTCATCAATACCAGTTGTCTGTTTTATAAGATGGCAGTACACCTACAACATAACCTTTTGCAATTAGTAATAGCTATAGATTCTCACATTTAACTGTTGAATTTTCACGAAAAGCTATTCACGACACTCACAAATGTCAGTTCCGCGAACACTTCTGATTGTCAGAAATTTCTGCGATCTATCTAGATAATTTACTTGCAGCACGTGCAAAAGAATAAAACAAAGAACAGATCTATAGATAAATAAAGGTTTGAATTCGCAAAAGTTCAACACAGCAAAACAGGAGGAAACACATTTGCATAACACCGAAGCCCTCTTCGGGCAAAACTCATCAGTAAATGAAACGTTTTATAATGGCCCAAAAAGACTACGTCTTTGTTACCCGGGTAGAAACGTGGCGTTTTTCGGTATAAAATTTTCATAGTCTTACGTTCAAGGGTGCAATTGGCATACTGGTTAGCATACACGTCTACTTAAAGGAAGATCCTCGGTACGAGGTACACTTGTACACATTTCTCTTCGTCCTCTGCTTGTCTTCCTAGTAGTAAATGGGTACCTGGAGTGCAACGACGAGTTATGAACAATTTCACAAGCACAAAATAACACCCCTTAAAATAACCTGAATCCAAAATCTATGGAGAGGTCTTCGCTTACCTCGTCTCTCAGCGCCTTCATGTCGTGACAAGTTTGCAAAATGCCCTGAATGAGAAAAATCAGCCCATGAAAACTGATGAAATCATACTGTCTATTTTGTGAGGCAGCACACTGAGGTTGAGAAAGTACTATAGGTAAATTTGTCCAATGGAAAGGACGAGGAAAAGCTTCCATGGTCTCCATGTTGATGCATCGTAAAGGCGAGCCAGAAAGGGCCTCCGTTTCAATGTTCGCTGAGACCACTGTTGAAAACTCCTAAAAAATGTCTTCATAACAAACCATTCAAAACGATTTTGTGAACGTGCAAGGAAG
Organism: Pseudorhiza aurosa; assembly: GCA_964026355.1. Lineage (NCBI taxonomy): Eukaryota > Metazoa > Cnidaria > Scyphozoa > Rhizostomeae > Lychnorhizidae > Pseudorhiza > Pseudorhiza aurosa. The sequence continues at coordinate 8,764,049 of OZ032115.1, forward strand.
GTCGCTGCCAAGGGCTGTTACGATAATCATTCGCATGTGTCTACGCCAGAATTCCGTTCAATGAAAATACGTAAGACATCAGGAAGATATAAGCAGAGTTCGTGTGGAGGATTCAGCGTAAGGTGATCGTATATCATTTTGTGTTTCAAAAGCCTTTTAGAATTCAATTCCGGGCGGCTCCCGGGGCAGAATGGGGCAGGAGAATTCTCTGTTAAAAGATTTTGGTGATAGGAACGGTAGCCAAACATAAAAACCAAGACAGACAGTTGTAAAAATGCGAACTAGATGCTTGACAGTCAACATCATTGACCCAACTATGTGGGAGATGCATTCAGTAATAGAAGTAGAAGTAGTAGTAGCAGTTGTAGCAGAAGCAGCACCAGTAGTAGTAGCAGAAGCAGCACCAGTAGTAGTAGCAGTAGTAGCAGCAGTAGTAGTAGTAACAGTAGTAGTAGTAGTAGTGGTAGTAGTAGTAGTAGTGGTAGTAGTAGTAGTAGTAGTAGTAGTAGTAGTAGTAGAAGTAGTAGTAGTAGTAGTTGTAGCAGAAGCAGCACCAGTAGTAGTAGCAGAAGCAGCACCAGTAGAAGTAGAACTGGTAGTAGTACTGGTAGTAGTATTAGTAGTAGTATTAGTAGTAGCAGTAGTACTAGTAGTAGTACTAGTAGTAGTACTAGTAGTAGTAGTAGTAGTACTAGTAGCAGTATTAGTATTAGTAGCAGTAGCAGTAGCAGTATTAGTATTAGTAGCAGCAGCAGCACCAGAAGTAGTAGCAGTAGTACTAGTAGTAATACTAGTAGTAGTAGCAGTATTAGTATTAGTAGCAGTACTAGTATTAGTAGCAGTATTAGTATTAGTAGCAGTATTAGTATTAGTAGCAGTACTAGTATTAGTAGCAGTATTAGTATTAGTAGCAGTACTAGTATTAGTAGCAGTATTAGTATTAGTAGCAGTATTAGTATTAGTAGCAGTACTAGTATTAGTAGCAGTATTATTATTTGTAGCAGTATTAGTATTAGTAGCAGCAGCATCAGTAGAAGTAGTAGTAGTAGTAGTAGTAGTAGTAGTAGTAATAATAATAGTAGTAGTTGCGAACTGTTTATGGGTTGGATATGTCTATTCACATCGGTTTCTATTTTTCTTCTGATTGTTTGAACATTTGGGTTGACAACTGGGATTAACCAGGGGCCTATTCTGAGTTCCACCCATACTGAGGAAAGGAGCACGAAACCCGATGCAGAGCTATTGATTGACTCAGCAAAGAACCCTTATCGCCTGTCCCAGCCTTCCTTACACTGATGACGATGATAGAAATCGATTGAAAATAACAATTATTGAAAAACCTGCGTGACGGCAATAGGATCAGCAACATTTTCCAGTTCTTGCATGGATGTGAATATGCGAATTGCTTCTTCGTAGAAAGTTCCGTAGTTTTTGCCCTTTGCCCCTGTTTCAAAACACCAACAAAAAAGTTGAATCACTTAAAGCAAAATCTTCATTCATTTTTAGCACCACGTTGGAAAGTAAAAAAAATTGCAAAGAATTACAATGTAATGGAAAGCGATCTTTTTATATCTTCAACATATCTGCCTTCGAGGGTGTCGTTCGCAAGACGGATACGGTTCATCAGAGTATCTGTTGTCAATTGAGTGTCAAATATGTAACAATTTACGCAAACCAGAAACAAGAAAAAACAAGCAAATGATATGAACGCACTTTGTGACTGGCAATGCCCATAAGGGAGAGGTAGCAGAGGCATTTTTAAAGGAAGCTTCGTGTAACTGAGAATGGGATTCACTCTGTATATCCTTTCAATCAACGAATCACTATTGGCATTCTGAAAAAAAGAAGGCATTCTAGCAGAGTTGCATCATAACAATTCAATAGCTAAAGCACGTAAAAACAATATCAACAAACAAACAGCGTCCGGACCTTCCCTCTGTTTGCAACGCATCTTTTCTACCACTCTGAAACCTATGAATTCCTTTATGGTCATGCAATAAGAAAATAAAATAGTAGAATAAAAGATTCCGTAGATTGACGGAAAGAGAGACACAGGTAGGCTTGGCAAAAGATGGTTGGACCAGGTCTGGGAAGAAAATAGTGGCAACATCGAGGAAGCCCGGCAACAGGCTCTGAACGGGACGAGCTGTTTGAGAGAAAGCGAGGCATCTGACCGACTTCTCCTGAGACATAAGGTTTGCAGTAAGCAGGCATCCCTTCGTGGACTAAGCAGCAACCAACTAGTCAAGCAGCCAGTGCTGATGAGTTATCATAAGCAAGCTGTACCATGATAGCTTTGAAACATACCAGCCAAAAGTATTAGTTGAACGAAAAAGGCTATAAATCCAACTGGAGATATTCCTCTACTCGCTTTAACTTCTTTTTCTTCTACAATTTCTTTTGGCGTTTGCTTCCCACGTGATTGTGTTGCTCTACTGGGAGGTAATTCCTGTGCTCGGTTCGTCGGCGAAAATAATAAAATGAAATGTACACAAGACCCCACTCAACTCCAGTTGGAGACAAGATGTCCGAAAAATGTCACGCCACTCGATCTGGTTTTCATTTCCCACCGAAAGTTCATCAATCAATCCCAAGGTTGATGTTGTCAGAAATGATACCTCACATAGAAATAGTTGAATGATTGATAGAAAAAAACTTCAACCATACCAGTAAATCGCTTATCAACTTTCCAAACGGAGTCTCTTTTGATGGCTTGTTGTCTATTACCTGAAATTGAAAAACAATTCCTCTCAAAGCAATTGTGACGATGGAGATTAAAAAATTCGCTTACATTAAAGGTACGTTTTGGTAGCATCTTGTCACGAAAAATTGAGATAAGCAACTGGTTTAATTTTGACTCTACAGCTTGACTCTCAGAAAATTTAAGAAAAATTCCCGTCACAGAATTATAGATATTGAGCATACTTCTAGCTCTGCCAACAGATTGTCATAAATTCTGCTCCGGTGGGAAACGTGGAAAAGGATTCATATGACAAATGATATGGAAAGAATTTTACACACAAGCAAATAATGCTTGGTTGCTGTGCTGAATGCGACTGGTTCGCCTTTGAATGCCCGCATTCAGTCTACTCTGCATTAATGGGTACCTGGCAAAAGCTGGGGGGAAAGTGAGACGAGGACTACCTCACCTAACAATTTCGTGGCTGAGGTGGCACTTTTTCAACAAGGTTAAACATTTCGAGCATAGGATTCAGCTTAAATGTCTACTGGGCTTGTCTTAAATTCAAACTGAATTGAATATGCTTACTTCTTGTATGGCATTCACCCATCTTATCGCATCGGAATGAGAGTCTGACGAGAGATTATATGATCTCTTGCGACCATTGACAACGAAGTCCCATTGACCTGTGGCAAAAGTTTGACAAGATTAGCGTAAGAACACAGTGCCGATGCGTACATCGCAAGGTAAAATTAAATCCCCGTAGGATGCAAGAATCTGAGAGACAAGAAATGAAAGACAACGAGGTTTAAGAACCAAGCACATTCTCTGTTAGGTTGAATTGGTATGGCTCATTGTGTCACTAACCAGCCGTTTTATGGTATGAAAAATGTAAAGTCGAGAAGCTTTTGTCATCTTTCCCAAAGTTGGGCAGTGCTTTGATAGACCCCTCTCGGTCACTTTCTTTGCTTAGATGTGCTTTGCCTTCACGAGAGAATGAGCATTTCCGAGAAGCGTCTGTTGCTAACAAGGTAAAAACGAGTAACAAAAGATATTAACCTGTCTCTTTTGCCTTTGCATCTTCGGGCACGGGTGGAAGAATCACCGTACACAAACTGTCAAAAGTAGGAATTTTTAGCAAATGAAAGTGATGCTAAAGTTTTAAATTGCACAAAAACCTCAAGAGACTGTGGATGAAACTATCAGGGGACATTAAAATGGTCGCGGGAAAAGATAAGAACCCTTGAGGAAAGGTTTATGAATACTTTCAATAAGAGCTTTAAGCACCAGGGTACTATTCCGTCAAGCCAGTGCCCAACAAATTTCCTCCAGGTTGTTCGAGGACAGCGTTTCTCGTCACGTCAGAAAGGGGATCACGAGAGGAGACATAATGGCAATCCTGGACAGCTTCAAACTGTGAATTAATGAAAATTCTTAAACTTTCACATCTACTCATGACAAACCTGTTCAATATGACAGAACCAATCTTGGCCGAGTTCTTTTCGGGCGACTTGTAAAAGTCTAATGAATTGCTTGTTAGAACAAACCATCTATAAAAGGAATTGCAATAAAATATTTATATGACGAAACCGTGATGTAAATTCATTTGACAATTGCATAAACGATAAGGAAATTTTGTGTTGTGAGATGATTAACTTTTAACTCAAACCTTGCATAACTGAATTTTTACTAAAAATTCGATTTCTCTTTAAAAGGCCTCTTCGATGAAAAATGTTTATTTTCGAACTAGATTTAGTCGAGTTCCCTGATTTCGAGTCTGCAGTGATTTTTCTGATATCTCGTACCGTTTTGAATCTATAAGAGTTTAGAGCTCGTTTTCGAGTTCAGAATTTGGACAAGAAAAATTCTCGGAGATGTACTTAGTGACGTCAAAATGGCATACAACATTTTCTCGGTCATTCGTTTTTCTCACGAGAATTCATCGGATTATGAACAAAATGACGGATGCAATTTCCGATACACTAACGCCACCTTCAAATCCAAGTCACTCTAGATGCCGGGATTTACATATTCTCGTGATTTATCGTGATAGGTTTTGTTGTTTTCGTTTTTTCTCGTTTTTTTTCTCGGTGAAATCTGATTTAAACGCTTATAGCTTGGATACGGTACAAGATTTCACAAATAACCACAAATTCGAGATCAGGACAATTGATTATACCATATTCTAGAACGAAAATGTTTCATTTGGGAGGCCCTTAAAAGATTTAGCACATTGTAAAGATTCTTCACTATCGGGGGGAAGTTGCGAGGAACTAGGATACGATGGATGGGGGATGTCGTACGGAGAGAGAAAGGTGGGCTATGAGAATGGCTATGGGTCAGATAAGAGGGGATGATAAAAGAGAAGGCGGAGGGACTGCGTTAGAGAGGACACGAAGGCAGCGAAAGCGAGGGAGGAGGACGCAAAAGACGAACTAACGTGGAAGGAACTGATCCGCAATGGCGAACCCTGCAATGGGAAATAAGCCAGATGAAGAAGAAGAAAGAGCGAATATTCTAATCGAATTATCCCTGTAGAGTTGAGTATCCATCCAATGAAGAGCCACTCTGGTGATAATGGTGTAGATTCCACTCAATCATAATCATTATCATCACTACAAATATTCCTTTTATTCATTAGATTCAAATATTCCTTGTCATGTTGGGGAAATACCATGACGACTTACAACAAATCCCAAACAGAAAGAGAGAGAGAGGGTAGAAACAGAGGGACTAAAAAGAGAGTGGGACAAGTTAAAGATTATTGATTTTGCTGACTTGAAATAAGATAGGTTGTAAGGGTTCTGGAAAGTAAGAGGAAGGTAAGATATCCCACAGATTGCAAGCTCTACGAACGAATGATGATTTATAGGATACAGTTCGTGGATTAGGCAGTCAAGTATAAAATGGTTGCGAGCGAGATAGAGTGAGAGATAGAGTGAGAGAGAGTGAGAGTGAGAGAGAGTGAGAGAGAGACTCTGGGAGAGAGAGAGACTCTGAGAGAGAGAGAGACTCTGAGAGAGAGAGAGACTCTGAGAGAGAGAGAGACTCTGAGAGAGAGAGAGACTCTGAGAGAGAGAGATTCTGAGAGAGAGAGATTCTGAGAGAGAGAGATTCTGAGAGAGAGAGAGAGAGAGAGAGAGAGAGAGAGAGAGAGAGAGAGAGAGAGAGAGAGAGAGAGAGAGAGAGAGAGAGAGAGAGAGAGAGAGAGAGAGAGAGAGAGACTCTGAGAGAGAGAGACTCTGAGAGAGAGAGACTCTGAGAGAGAGAGACTCTGAGAGAGAGAGACTCTGAGAGAGAGAGACTCTGAGAGAGAGAGACTCTGAGAGAGAGAGACTCTGAGAGAGAGAGACTCTGAGAGAGAGAGACTCTGAGAGAGAGAGACTCTGAGAGAGAGAGACTCTGAGAGAGAGAGACTCTGAGAGAGAGAGACTCTGAGAGAGAGAGACTCTGAGAGAGAGAGAGAGAGAGAGAGAGAGAGAGAGGCTTTGGGAGAGAGAGCTCTGGGAAGAGAGAGAGAGAGAGAGAGAGAGAGAGAGAGAGAGAGAGAGAGAGAGAGGAGCAGGAAAGCAAGACAGAGAATGAAAATGACTATTCCTTCGTACCTTCTTTTCGGTCGTGCGCCTTCACCCTGCCCAGTTCTTAACAGCCATCCTACGAGATGAAACACAGTGTAATCAGCTTTCTAATTACTTTGCTAACCAAAACATGTAGCAAATACAAAAGGATTTCATGGCGGCCCAGGTTAGATATATTTATATCACCTTTTTCGATAGCTATAGTTGCTCCTTCTTCTTGCTGTCTTTCCTTTGACTCTTCAATGGCTGTCGAAAAAATGCGAATTGAGTACGACGAGAAATTAGGAAACCGAGAAAGCAAAAAAAAAGTAACTGAAAAGGGAAAGGGACCAAACTTTCTTTTTGGTCGTCGGGGGGTTTCGATTCTTTTCTCTTTAAGAAGATATTTCGGACACGAATTCGAAAAAGGAGCCTTTCCTTAAAACAAACAATTCACGCTAGATCCTGGTTTTGTCAAGCTATACTTCATAGTAAACATAGACCACATCCGACTAGACACATCGAATGGAAGGCGCCTTGCGGATTCCAAATACGACTTTACAACAGCAGTCAATCTACGATCTGGCAATCGATGCAGAGCTTGGCCTTATGGAATATTCCAGGTAAACCTACTTACAAGGCATGTGCCTAGGTGACTTTTTCATTCTTAGATGACAATTTGCAAATGCATGAAGGAACAGTACCTTGTACCCAGTCACGTGCCTCTTTCGGGGTATCTGCCATGAAGTTATAAACTCGGTTTGCCGTTATGATGTTGAAACATTCCGGCCTAAAAGATAGAATTTAGTACATGCATATACTTTCATACAGCATATATATATATGAATAATTACATAAATATATATATATATATATATATTTATATATATATATATATATATATATATATATATATATATATATATATATATATATATATATATATATATATATATATATATATAGCATAAATGCAGAAAAGGAAAAGACCGATTCTCTGTTACTCTGAGTTTCGTGCGAAGGCACTCGTCAGACAGACTATAACTCTGTAGTCGGTGTTATAGTCTGTCTGACGAGTGCCTTCGCACGAAACTCAGAGTAACAGAGAATCGGTTTTTTCCTTTTCTGCATTTCTGCTATCAACGCTCTGTACTTTGTACATAGAGCACCATATGGTGGTGAAGACAGCACCCTCTATGTGATATATATATATATATATATATATATATAAATATATATATATGTATATATATTATGTACAGTGTACAGACATATGAAAATAAATAGATAAATAAATACATATTAATACATATATATATATATATACGTATTTTTTTATTATATTACTTTTTTAATTTTCGTGTCAAGCTTTAAACCTGACTTCCTGCTTTTTATAGGGAAATGAATTTTGAAACGGACTTTGAAAATTGCTAGATCAGCCTATTATTCTCAAATTGATCTTCTATTTATATGCTGCATTCTTTTGGTTTATAATGTTGATTTATCCTTTTGAGAATGTGAAAATCTCTCAAAAAACACTTCAGAAACTGTAGACTTTTGTCTGTAGACTTTGAATGGTGAAATTGAACCAACGATGAGATATGTCGCGAGCCGAGAAGTTTGGAGGAAACCTAGTGCACTTGATGTAAAAGATGCTTAACAAAGAGATCCCGTTCAAGACCCCCATGAACCTGGCGGGGCGGGGCGGGGCGGGGGAGGAAGCAAAGGTACAAGATCCAGAGACCAATGAGCCATAAAAGTTTCCTGCATTGGACGAAGATGTTCGTTTGAATATAGATCGAAAGAAAGGTTGCATACTTACTTGGATGCGATATCACAATTAACAGATTCAATAATGGTTGTATCAACAGTACCCTACGGAGGAAAAGGTTGGTTCACACATAAAACGTTCAAAAAAGCTTCAACACTAGTAAGATTTGACAAAAGAAGTCAAGCAGATCAGAGATAACTGAGATTCAAGGCCACATTCTTTAGCAAAAAAACAGATGGAATCACGTGTAGGTTTTTGGGAGATGCTGAAACCTGCCGTATCCGACGGATTCAATAATGGCAATTAAAAGTAAAAATAGCATCAAAACTAATATACACAACTTATACAGTTATACAACTATATATTTAAATTTGTCACATTTATATCTACATTTATATCTAAGTATGACTGAGATCGTCGGAACAACGTCGTTTGGCGATTTCAAAAACGACAAATCTCAGTCCAAATATCCTTAGATCTTGAGGCTGCGCTAAGAGACCTCTTTCATCAGATCTTTATGGTTGAAAAGAAAATTAATGGATTGTAACTGAGGCTCAAAGGAGTGAGGTTGGGCTCTTTATATGATCAACACCGACTTTATGCAAACCATAGATTGAATAAAAAGACTACCAAAGTCGTATCAAATATTCGTGCGCCTCAAACTGCTTCCTTTTAAGCTTTGCTAAGGACAGATGACGCCGCGGTATACAAGATTCGTCTTCAGGTCGTTACGCAAGAAGCACCCACAACAAAACTTCATGGAAATCGCCTTCAAAAGCTTATCTATTTTGGCGCAGTGAATCAAGTTAAGTTGAGTAACATACGGAAGACGAGCATGGGCTAGCACCATCTTGAGCCACGGAATCACGAGATGAGGTGGCCAATTTTTTTACTCGTCGCATCATTTCACCCCAGCTTCATACCAGATACCCTTTTACTGTTAGGTGGACAGAGATTGGACATCTAGAGACGGGAATGAGCATACATCGAACAAGTGACCTTCAGACCAGTAAAAATATGCTCTAGCCACTATTGCAACTACATCTTTGGTAAAGAAATTGACTTAACTGCAAATAAGAGTTGCTCGATACCTTTGGCTGGTTCCTATGCAAGCAGTTACTGAAATCTGCAGTAGATGACATGAGTGTAGGACGTTGCCATTATTTCTTTATTACCGAGGGTTTAGCCGAGGGTTTAGGAGACAACACGTAAAAAGACAAATGAATCTAGTGGAACGCTGGGTTTAGGTTAACCTTTCAGAGACTTATATGCTTAAAAGCTACGAAATCAGGGTCGAATAAATTTCCTTTCCAATCACTGATGTTAGATGCTATTCCTTGATCGAGCAAAAGGTTGTCCACAGCGAAATACGTTAGAACAATACCAATAGTAAAAATTGAGAAAATGTTGGTGAGAATTTGTCGATTATTGCGAAGTAAGACATGACAGAGAAAGAGGCGAGCGGATGTAAACGACTAACTGACGCAAAGGGCTGGGACGAACAATACAGAACCAATGTAATAAACAATGAAGAAAGGATGAAAGAAATGAATAAAAATGACGAAGTATTTGTAAATAAATTCTGAGAATATTTGAAATAGCCTTTCTTGCAACGAAAGGTTCCATTCCCTTCTCAAATGATTCTTACTTGAGAATGGCTTGTGAAAACCATCGTATGCAGTGATAGCCCTCGTGGGCCCCCAGCCAAACCCTGAGAAGCACCTGCGAGTCCTCTCAGACAAGTCTGGGAAGATTTCAAGAACGGACTGACTAAGGACTCCTCTGGGAAACAGTCTGCGGGGCGTAATTGATACCCGGCCAACAAACATCCTTAAAAGCGATCGATTGAGTCTTCCAAAGGAATCCAAGCACGTCCTTCTCGCGCACCAAGCAGATGCTGAAAATATTGCAAAGCCAGTGGGAAGCAGTTGAGCAAGATTCAATACGTAGGTACTTACGACGGCATTCTTGATGTTGGCAGACTCTTCCTTCATTTCTTTGAGCTCCGAATCACTTGCCCTCTGTACTCGATTCAAGACACTGAACCACTCGCTGGAAATACGAAGGACTTAATGGATTACTGTAAATTTCTTGAATCCACGCGGATAACTTTATAGTCACAAGGACAGATACGTCTGTGCACGACCGTGAAATCAACCCATTCAACAATCAGCAGGCAGAATTGAATTACTACGGACAAGCGCATAAAAAGATATTGTAGTATCCACGCAGTGAATACAGTTACGAGCGTTTAATCTCAACTCCCAAAGCTAGATCAGAGTGATTTTAGCTCTGTGTGGATCAAACCAAATTGTTCAAAAACAGCTAGAAAACCCACAGAGGGAGCATTTGTCCAGATAGGAAACTGGTTAAACAGAGAAACGATCAATAAAAGCATTTTCTAAAGTAAGGATATCCTTTAATACGTTTAAGCTACAGAAACAGAGCGAGGGTGCTGTGAAGAGGAGACGAGAGGGATAGCTCGTGCTTTAGCTAATGCTTTGTTATATTGTTCGCTGTGTGCTTTTAACGCAATGCAAAGATCTTCCTGATACGATCTATCGAGAAATAAAGAATGCATTATACTTGACAGAAACACTGATGCTTTTCATATTATTTCCCACGACCCCCTGCCTGCTACCGGTAGCTTCCTGAGGCTCATAGATCCATTCGCATTGTTTCCACGACAGGCATCAGACCAGAAATGGGCTGCAAAGGCAGGTGGCAACATACCTGAAATATTACTATATACGATTTGGACTTAATCCTTTCTAAAACACTTCCTTATGCACAGAATCTTCGATTAATGTTTACAGTTTCAACTTAACTCGTTCCACTAACCTATTTCAAAATATTACGCCTTGAAAAGAAAAGGAAATCCGTTCGTTTTTGTTCGCTAATTTCTAATGAATCGTTCCCATCTCATTCCACAATTATTACAAGGGAGGAGATGGACTTTAAATTGACATCCCAAAGACCACCCTGAAGATGACTCAAAAGGGACAAAAAGTCGCGAGTGCTTCCCAAAACCATCTTAAAGTACTTTAAATTCACCAATGACGTTTGAAATTGAGAAAAAATTAATTCCGGAATTACTGTGATCCCAGATTAAGGCGATTGCTTCTAGGTCATAGGGCAATTGGTTGGGTCCCACGCACGAGTATGACTCAATGCAGAAAGAAACGCACATTGCCCGCAAGCGAAGGAAAAAGAAGGTACAGAGACGCCAACTTCGCAATATAAATGGAATGGTGAACGATTAAAAGTGCTGCAATGGAAATTTGCAAGACGCAAAGGAAAAGCTCCGATAAATGAGAGAAATCAACAGCCGGGGAAGAATCTTTGACAAGTACCATGATTTCTGTTGATAAGGAAATTATATTAGCATCAGTGCGACGGGCTGCCAAGTATTGGTCTGACAAACGATGTTCGTCTCGTCTTGATGCTTAGAACAACAGCATGGGATATGTTTTGCTGTATCTCCACCTCATATCCCATATAAAAAAGAATATACCCACTTTCACACGGCAGTGGTTTGCAATGACGTCTTGTTTATCCACGATAAACGAACGGTAAATGATTCGGTGCTAGCAGAACAGTGCACAAGCAATAATTCTTGAATCATTCTTAACCAAGGAACGAAATCAGAACTGAAGAATAAATCCCCATATTTGCATTTGAAAAGAAATTTCCACGCGAAACCTCATAGATAAATAACCAATTTCGAAGACAAAACGTGACCCACTGAAAAAACGCCTGGCCCAGTGCAACAAATTGAATGTTGACTTTCTGTTCGCCAACCGCCATTAAATTATGCGCAAATCAAAATCCACAGGCAATCTGTCCAAAGTCGTCTATTGCAATATTGATCTGCCTCATTCTAGTTTGGCATATACTATGAGGTTTGCGTTAACGCTGATTGGGCAATGGCGTTGACTGATGGCTTTCATCATTATTTACTCCTTATCGGGAACAACGCACATGTGAGGAGCCTTTCGACGCCAACTGATTGCTCCTTTGCCTTCAGTCTAACTCACTCGCCCATGCCGTTGAAGATTTTCAAGCACACCTAGGCCAAGGGCGCTTGGTAGCAAATAGTAGCACACAACTTAGAAATCAATCTAAACACGCAAACACCTCAATCTAGATGATCATAAAAGCTGCAAGTTGACCTTAATGATCATCTTTCTCTTCGCATTCTTACAGTAGACAGCTTTAATTTTCGAAGCATTACCCTAATTGCATTATGCTTATGATGATAACATTGATGACTGAATGAAGACGATCGTGTGAAAGTCTAGAAAAAGAAGGAATGAATCATCATTGATGATGATGAATGGCGATGATAATCACTGATCAGGGTGATCGATGATTACTGTGACAAATCACGATCAAAGGTGACTTTCATGATCTAGCGTTGGTGCTTTTAAAACAAACTGAACTTTGAGTGAAATTGTTTGGCAGTCGTATGTCTGTGGTTTTGATCTGATTCAGGCTGTTTCCTGGGAGAATTTTGCAGATCTAAAGCCCATCCAGGGTGCTTCTACCCATAGCAGCAAACCTAATGCACAGAAAATGACCTGACATTCTTTACAGAACGTAGATGAAAAGTGAGGGAAATCATCCTTTTAATCGTCACTAGGTCACAGCTGATGCTATCAGCCGTAGAAGTAGATGCAAGGCTACCAGGTCAAACGGCAGGATTACTAAGAGGGATGGTAATACTGACTGTTTTAATTATGATGGGATGGTTGTGTGCCACACACACACCTACATGTTCTTAAGGTAAATCACCTTATGATTTCGAATGATACTGGGTCTAAATTGACACCAGATCCTAAAGTTCATCGAGATTGCATTTATCACGAAGGCCTCTTGAACTGCAGTTATCAAATGCCAGCTTCAAAGGGCCACAAAATCAGTCCAAAATCCACAAATACATCACAATCATTAAAAACTGGATAATATGTTTTTCTAGTTTCAAAATCATAGATATTGAGCAGAAATCCCTGGTCTCCATTTTCAAACCGAGAATGCGAGAAGGGGGCGATGGTAAACTTTGTCCGAAATTAAATTGGATACCATGCGGTAAAGACTTGAAAGAAAATAAATGTACTAAAATGTACATCATGGATTGCGTCAATCACTTGCACCACAAGCGCAAACGAATGCTTGCAACACACAATCCGTTACGAGTCGTGGGAAAATGTCACGTACTTTGCACGATTTGCCTGAAAGCAAGTTCGATGGTTAGTCAAAGATAGCTCTAGAGATTAAAGATATGCTAAGCGGGACACTCTATTCAAATAGGGATAACTCATTAGCAGCCGCATCGAATTCATCCCTAGATGAACCCTTTTTAGGGGCGATCGAAAGTGTCCATGAAGAGGGAATCTAAGCTGGAAGGGGGTAGGGGCAAAGGCACTTCAGCGAAGATTCGTTCGGCATTGGTTGTGCGTTTACATACGAGAGTTTCCCAAGTAAATCTCGTAGGAGTCAAATGTCACTGTTGCAGTAAACAATTTCAGAGGAAAAAAATGAGGCACAGCGTCAAGTAACTGATAGATAACAGCAAAAGCTTCTGAATAATAATAGCTATAACATTGGTGCTATACTCACTTCCAATCTTGCGCATTTTCAGATACAATGTGGTATGTTCTATCAGGCATCGCGATGCTGAAGGCATTTTCTCTTTGCCCACTGTCAATAATGGATCTATGAAAATACAACGACAATTGATGGCCATCAACACACTGTGGAACTAGAGCAGAACTGACAAATCGCCAGACAGTCATCAGAAATATGAAGAAATTAAGAAAATCTGCCCATTATAAAACACTACGACGCATACTCGATTTTAATCATAGCAGAAACTAGAGGCAGTTTTCAATAGGAAAGTGGATTTTATGAGGTGGCTTTCTGTTGCCTTGTTCGCCAATGGTGTTTTTATTGTGAGACGTGCAGGATTCGAACTCACAATTTCTGCGTTACCATGAGTCTGCACGCTTGACCACTAACGGCGACACCATTGCACATTATAAGACAGAGGTCAAAACAAACGGGGAGTCTCAGCATTTTGATCTTCGAAAATAAGCTTTAAGGGATGTATGGATCCCTAATCAACGGGTTTATAAGGATCAAAATCCAGGAAACGGAATGCCAGATAATAGCATTGGCAAGCGAATTATGAAGAAAGAAGTCATTGAAGCAAGATTTAATAGAAATAACGAACGCTTCAGATAAAAGCAGCGACGCAAAGTTTTGGCTTTCGGAAACGAGAGAGGCCGAGCAAGAAATGGACAAAAATGACCAAGGAGATACCAGTATTCCTGTTGCAATAGCCCACTAATATGTGGAAGGCTGATTAAGCTGGAGAAGAAATATCGGCATGAGATGGGCGAAGCCGCTATCAGAGATTAATTCGCCGCTAATTCGAAGTAAGTGAAGTCAAACAAGTGACGAAAGTCAAACAAGTGGACGTTAAAATTGTTGATATAGATATTGATGTAGAATTCAGCATCAAAGTCCCCAACCCTAAACCTAATCAAACTTACTTGCAATGCCTAAGGTCGAGTGTGCCAAGAGTTTTTGCACCATCTTGATCTGAATCGTGGTATGTCAACACTGTATCCCTTAGCACAAACCAACGCTTCTTCCAATTCCGCCTAATTATCAAATACAAATGCATCACGATCCAAAGCTTTGAAAACTATGTTCACGTACAGCTTTCGCAGGTGGATTTCACACATATACAAAAAATCAATCGAATAACAGCGATTGATTCAGACACGTCAAAAAATGGCAAAATCTGATACAATAAATACTGGATTTTGAAAAACGTCACACAATGGATCACATTAAAGCTAACAGTGTGGAAGTAAAACATCCCGAAAAAATGAACAGTTTAAAGGGTAATAAAGAGCAAACTGCCAAAAATGCTTTATTTATCTAAAATCTGATGAAAAGGAACAATTTCCTCCAAAATGAAGACCCATTTACAAGCTGAAATGAACTCAGAAGGGAAATTTATGGAATAAGAGATTCTTTATAAAAACAAATCATATCAACCTCGAGAGAGTTCCTGTACCACCACCTTTTTTGGTAAGCCATCCCATTTTCAGAGCTTTCTGCAATTAAATGTATGAAAACCATAACTAAGTGGTCGCAATTAAGACATCATTGGTATTAAAAACAAAGACAATACTTACATTTTTTGGAAGAGTTGATTTTTCTAAAATAAGGCTGCTCGTTTCAACCTTAATGGACAGCTCTTTCCTTCTGATCTCATTTAACGTGCAGAGAACACAGAGCCAACGAGACGACGAATTGCGCTATAGTCTGATTGATTATCTTGATAATGACTGAATGCTTATACGCAAACATATTAATACGCTCAAGGTACTGTAACTCATCACTAGGAGGAAGGACCGGGAGGGCTGGTTAAGGTGATGAAGGTAGATGAATAGGTAAAGCGTTGGTGGGCAGTATGGCAGGAAATAGCGTAAGAATAAATGTGTAGAAATATGAAGTTAAGCAAGGCAGCAACAGTGGTATACGCAGAACATATGAATGCAGGAGAAGTCTACAGCTTCAGCATCCAGATACAGACCTCTTGTTTTGTCCTTGCAGTATACAAGTTTCTGAGTATAAAAACCCCGTGCCCATTGGAATTGTGGGAGTTGATAAAAAAATAATCAAGTACCTGCTTTCCTCGAAACCACATAAGTGTATCGTCTTTTAGAACACACCAGTGCTTCTTCCACGTGCTCATCAAACCGCCTTAATTAAGAGGTAAGACATCACATGTGTGAAGAAATAGTTGCTTCAAAGTGAGATGCGCATCGGGAATTTAAGTGCACGTAGACACGAATGATGAATAAAATGAAATATGATTGAATTAATGAATTATCAATGGATGTTTAAATGAGGGAAAAAATTACTGAATGAATGGAGGAGTAAATACTAATAAATGAGGGAAAGAATGAACAGGTAAATGAATTTTAAATGAATGAAAGAATGAATAAATGAACGAATGAAAGACTAATGTAGAAATGAACGAGTGAATAACTTATGAAGAAATGAATGAAAGAATGAAGGAATAACTCATGAACAAATGAATGAATCATCAATTGAAAGGATTAAGAACAAATGAACGAATGCTTCAATAAAAAATAAAGGATTGAAAGAGTGAACGGAGATTTATATGAATGAATAAATCAAGAAATAAAGAGAAAAAGTATAATAATTTACCAACAACTTGTGTTGAATAGTAATTTTTTGGAATAATGGCCGGAAATGTTAAAACGTTAATAGAAAGGAGCTTGAACCTTGCATCATAAGGTATCCCTCGATCATCAATTGATCCATCATGGACATGTCTTCGGTTGCACCAACTTTGAGGGATTCGTCATCATAGTCTTCGTCTTCATCTATTTCTCGCATATCTTCCATCTGAAGACAACAATAACACGTGAAAAATACACCACATTAAGGGTTATCTTTAGTTGTCTCACTCGCAACTGCCAAATACTGTGCGTCGGAAAAAACGGCAGAGACCACTACGGAGAAGTTACTTCCAGATCTTGGATTCAATACGAACTGAGAAAGATCGCTTACACCGGATTTTCAAAGGGACACTTTATTACGCTTAAGAGGAAATCTTAGATCATGGTTATTAGCATTGGTCGTTCACGTGGATTTCAAGGTTAAGAAAATCTTAATTTCGGTCAAAATACCAGAGAAAATTACTCATATTACTTGTGGAGCTTTGACTATCAAACAGCAGAGTTTGAATTGGTCTTCTAACCTCTGAAAGCATGATTGTTATGACAAAAATCGGCAAACAGTTTACGCCAAAAATTTAGCATAAAAATTAGCGAACGGCTGGGGCAAAGAAAATTGGCGAGACTCTGACGTAGAAATATAGCGAATTAAGGTGAAAAATCGAAAAAAAAACATGATAAACAGCTTTTCAATTGTTTTCTAAATCAAGTACCTTAAGTTGTGCATCCAGCTCTTCCATTTCAGCAATAGCTGCCAGCTCAGCCTCTTTCTCTAATCTCTCCACTTCAGCCTGGCGTAGCCTCTCCAATTCTTCCTCTTTTTGCCTAGGAATAATATACATTCTTGCATTATAGCAGAAAAGAATGAGTGCTTAATTATCAATGAAGTCAGATGCGTCTTTGAAACTAAAAAGGATGGAAGAAATTTTATAAGCAGCTTTGTGATCAGGATATAAACTGCATTGAACAGCAAGCATTAGAACGAATGGTAAAGCTTTTCCTCTGACACCCATCAGATCATGAATAGTGACAATGAGTGTCTTTTGATGCAACCTCTTTTGCATGCCCACAAATCTTCTAAATTCATCTTCTCCCTGCTGTACCAATTTCAAAGACAACTTTTATCATCGCAGGAAGCACCTCCCTTAATATTTGCTATATGGTTTTAAGCCGGGTTGTAAATGGCATGTAGTGAAATCTTGAAAACCAGTCAATTATGTCTAATTCGAACCGTCAGGGGGATCGTAAAAGCGCTCGGGTGACAAAAAGTTCGAATTACAGAGATTCGAATTAGGAAGGTTTTTTAGGAGATTTTCAAAGAACGTGAGAATGTTTTTCGAATTAGGAAAAGTTCGGATCTCATGCGTTACAATCACATGAGTTCGAATTAGATAGAGTTGACGGTACATTGCACTGAAAACGGTTCTTTTCACTACTGAGATACATTCTTGAAGATATGCTTCGCCTAAATCCGATTCATCTGACATTCACTACATCAGTAGAACTTCTGTTCCACCATCTTGTATCGGGGTTTTCACAATTCTCAAATAGTTTGAGCAATAGCTGTCAACGGAGTTAAAAACAAAAATATTGCAAAATAAACCAAAATAACAAAGTAATTTTTTGAGCGTACCTGATTTCTTCTTCCGCCTGTCTTATCCTCTCTTCCTCAAGCTGAAATAATCATCGATACAAATCATATGTTCAAAACCAAGTGTCAAACACATAAAACCATAACTACATAATTGTCAAGTTGGTGGCCAAAAAAATCATCTGGATGGAATAGAGATATTTCGTATAATCTGGTAGACGTTATAATCTTTAAAATGATTTCTGTAACAGCATTCTGGCGAGTCAACCCTTCTAAGGCACACAAGGCGACTGCCGATTGTAAAAGTTGAGTGTGACAATAAATGGAAGAAGAACACTACCTTTCGCATGTTTTCTTCTTCCTCCAGTCTTCTCTGTTCTTCTAGTTCTCTTGCTTTTGCTAGAACAGCTTGCCTTTCTTCGTCTTCTAAACGGCGCTTTTCGTCTTCGATTCTCTTCTTTTCTCTCTCTTCTTCCTCTTGCTGGAACGCAAATTTGAAACGCTCGTGACAGAACATTTCTATGCGGAACAAATGAGCGCTATTCCTCATAAAAACACGGCATAAGAACCACCTGATTACCTCAGACTATCTTGCAGCACGAACCAATGAACAACGGACGGCATGGGTTGCAAATATTTCTGTCGCTTTGAGGCATTGAGCAACAAACACGTGAATACTGAAGACATTGCAAATTACGTTTAGTATCGAATCTTCACTAACTATGAAAGGTGTGAAAATAGCTCAGTAGCTACAGCAATTACTAGTTTATCCTACAGTCAAGGGTTCGAGCTCATCTCCAGCGTCACCTTTTTACTTGTACCAAGAAAGTCGCTAAGTATAAATCAGTAATGTCATGCGTATGATTCAAGCGCCATGATCAAATTATGAGAAAGGAAAAGAACACCATTCGATAGCGATAGGTTCTCAGTGTTCCAAGATCTACCTTTGGGTGCAAGAGCATTAAAAAAAGGTTCTCCTTTCCATTCTGCAGATATTCGTACGGCCTTTTCAAAAAAACTGTTAGCAAGACTCTACCAGATTCGGACCAGTGCATTAATCAGTGTTGAAAAATGTTCCACTTCACTTACAGAGAGAAAAAATGTTCCCCTTCATATACAGAGAGAGGCTGCTTAGAACATCAAATGTAGGCAATGGGTGTAGAATCGCAGTTTTCGTTACCTTTCTTCGAAGCTCTTCCAACTCCTTCATCTTTGCCTCTTGCTCAAGACGCTCCATTTCCCTACGAGAAACATTTAAAAGATATTACCACGAAAGATCAGTGATCAAAAGAGCTTCGGTCTGGCTAATAATAAAAAAAAACTGGCAAAACTAAAAAGCCACGTACTTCCTTCGTTCCTCTTCTTTTCTTCTCTCTTCTTCTCTTCTTCTTTCTTCTTCAAGTCTCTTCTCTTCAAGAATCTTCCGATAAAGAGCTCTTGCTTTGCGACCTCGTTCATACTACAAGGAAAAGTAAACTATTAAAACTATCCACCTATTCCGGAATTATAAGATAGAAAATGGTCGTCTTTGGCGACACGCCTTCTGCAATTCTTTCAGTTCCCTGTCATTAAATCAGTACTTTCTCCGTGAAATTAAAACACTTCATTTGCTGGTATTTTCCTATG
Organism: Pseudorhiza aurosa; assembly: GCA_964026355.1. NCBI lineage: Eukaryota > Metazoa > Cnidaria > Scyphozoa > Rhizostomeae > Lychnorhizidae > Pseudorhiza > Pseudorhiza aurosa. The sequence goes on from OZ032115.1 coordinate 8,783,556, forward strand.
ACAACAAATCCCTTCAAGAGAAAAGTTGCAAGATTTGGCGCAAAGTCCTGCTGATATTGCTTCAAACCTTTCAGCTCAACCAACTGGCTTAAAATGGAGGTATACTGAGAGTATAAACTAAAAACAGCCATGCACTCATTATTTGATAATTATAAATTTTGGGGTCTAATTATAGCATAGTTATAGGACAAAATTCAAAATAAAAAAATCCCAGATCCAACATCTCCTGCAACGAGGTACTAGCCTTAAGCAAATAACTGAAATAAAATTATCTTGCTTTTCTGACCCGTCCATTAAGTAAACTTTTATTGATCGTGGTGTTGACAATAGGTTTCATTCCTCTTCAAAATTTAGGTTAAAGAGCTAGATTAAAATGCCGTCCAGTTGTTAGCAAAGGGTGTGGAATGATATCAACTTATTACAAACTTACTTTCTGAATGACGATGACTGCTTTGCGCTTCTTAAGGTACTTTTGTCGATAGAAATGGCACTGAAATGAAACGATTGGATGATGTTACGAAGATGCCGTCATGAGATACCCTAAGGTGGTGAATTACTGCGAAACATGTAGCTTTATCCAAATGCATAAAAATCAAATGACATTTTACTCCGGCTTTGTTTTGTGATACTATTGATAATTCATCATTCCATTTTGTTCGTTAATAATAAGATTCTTTCAAAATGGTTGGCATTAATCAGCCTCGAGCTATTAGGCACGCCAACTTCAAATAATGAATTCATCATTATTTATTATTATCATTACTACTCTTTGCTTCACCTTTTTCTTCACCATTAGCGCCGGATCCAATCCAGGTTCTAGGGCTCTAACGGGTAGTCATTTTCTATCTAATAGATAATGCTTTTCGCAGGATATGGACGGATCCTAGAAGAGCGATCTTCTGCAGTTCGGTGACGTCGATATGTCCAGGAATTTTGCTGATTATCATTACTATTCTTTTTTCGTCATTTACTTATTGATTCACTTTTTTACACTAGAAATACCTGCAATTAGGTCAGCCAAATAAAAATTACCCATTATTAGAGAGATTTGTATTTGTATGTCTAGTTTATATATCAAAATGAGGTTGTAAAAAAAATTGTTTACAACTACTCTGTTAGAAGCAATTCACACAAAAACAAGGTCGGACTGATTCAAAGTGAGTTTACATGGAACATTTTAATCCCACTCGAGACAGGTCTCACCTAGCGTTCAACAGATTTTACTTTTTGTCGGGCTGCCTCAACTCTCATGTAAACGCAAGTAGATTGAGCAAAGAAAGCTACTGCATTGATCGATCTCATGTGACGATAGCTAGCCCAATTAGCCCGATTGGGTCACCTCGTATTCCCTATCCAACGGAATCAATCTTGAGTAGTTGGTTACAAAGGATCAAAATTGTCTCCAATATCTAAATACCACCAGTATCCTCGATAGGCACGTACTAATGAAATAGAGATATCGTACCACTGTTTTAACTTGGAGATGAAATACCTCTTGTGAAAGCCACTTAAAAGCGGACACTAAGTGTTGGTATTTGAAAACATCTACTGATTTACTTAAAATAAATGAAATAAAAATTTTGTAGGAAAGATATAAACAGTCGGAAGTAAGATAGCTGCTTGTACTGAAACATTTTTTCAAACTTTTCATCTACCACAGCTGACGGAACGGGGAAAGCCATTCTCTAGGAGCTTGACATATCTTCAGAGGAATCCATTTACTTTGGCTGTAAAACCCTCGCAAGTGCATGAAATGTTTACCGTAAACAAGAGTAGAAGTGTTGATATTCAAAAGATACCTTGTATTCTTTCTGAATCCTGACTATCGCCTTTTTAATCTTTAAAAATTTCTTGCGAAGGTAATAGCTCCATAATCTGTTATTGATAACTTTGGCGACATCACTCAGACATTTATTTCTCTCGACCTCCAATTCTGATTCCAACTTATCTTTTAGAAATACCTTGAAAACATTGAAATTGAGAGTTAAAGTGACAAAATTTCTTAGCATTTTTACTGCTAACTAAACGAATAATCAAATAGTTGGTAGGCCTTTATATCGGGGAATGAAAGCACACAGAAAATTGACTGATTCAACAGGGCTGAAGATATCTAGCAAAGGGGTTGCATGATTATGATGAGAGACAAACCTTTGTCTTTCCCAGTCTGAAATACTCGGCACTTTGGTCCAGGAGTTTCAGAACAGATAAACAATTTTCTGTCGGATCAGTGCTGGTTGTCTTCTTGAAAAACAGTGACTTATACCTATCACAATAGTAAGCATTGCTTGAAAGAGCTTAGGATTATGATAACAATGATAAGGATTCCTGATAGTGATGATAGTGATTATAGTGATGATGATGATGATGATGATGATGATGATGATGATGATGATGATGATGATGATGATGATGATGATGATGATGATGATGATGATGATGATGATGATGATAACGATGATGATGATGATGATGATGATGATGATGATAACGATGACGATGATGATGATGATGACGATGATGATGATAATGATGATGATGATGATGATGATTATGATTATGATGATGGTGATGATGACGACGATGACGACGACGACGACGACGACGATGATGATGACGACGATGACGACGACGACGACGACGACGATGATGATGATGATAGTGATGGTGACAGCGATGATGACGATGATGATGATGATGATGATGATGGTGATGATGACGATGATGATGATGATGGTGATGATGACGATGATGATGATGGTGATGATGACGATGATGATGATGATGATGATGATGATGATGATGATGATGATGGTGACAGCGATGATGATGATTATGGTGATGGCTTCTGATAATGCTGATAATTAAGATGACTCAACGAAATAGCTAATCTTGAGCATAATCTAACATGTACCTTTGCGCAAAATCGTGGTATGTCCTTCTAACGGGGAAGCCAGCTTTCCTGATTTTTACTGTTTCTAACATGCCACTGTATTTCAGTTGGTTCAAAACGAGTTCTGGTTCAAATACATTCATAAGCTAAAAAAATTAGGTGAAATAATTTTCAACGGTGACTTGATAAGCTTCAGAAATGCAACGAGCGCATGAAAGGAGGGTACTTTGAGAGCAATGGGCAGAAACAGACATTAAAATGTACAAGAGAGCCCCAAAAAGTAGCTGAAGAGCTCGCATAAATGGGAAGGCCTTCAGGCAAATACGACTTCAATCATACAATGGTAAAATAACTCTGTACATTAGTTCGTCTCCATAAACTTTGTTGGGAGCATATCAGTAAGAAAGGGCTTCTCAGAGCGCTGTCTCTGGTTTCTGCTACGCTTGAAAACAACTATGCAACGCAGAGTTTTCCGGTTACTTTGACAATAAGTTCTAAGGCTTAGGGAATTTCGTATGTTGGCAGGTTGCCCTTTTGTAAGGTATCTCATCTATAGAGGAGTGTCCCATCCATAGAGGAGTGTCCCATTTATGGAGGATTGTCCTATCAATACAGGAATGTCCTAGCGACAGAAGAGTGTCCGGCAAAAGGGCATTCATTTCGAAAACGCTCTCAAGAAGATAAAAAATCGACGAAAAATAGAAAGGATAAAATTTTAATGGATTTTAGCTGCTTTTCTGGTTTGTTTTGCTTGCGTAACGGATTCACAAAAGTTCCACAGTACCTAACTTTAAGGAAGCATCTAAACCACCTTCACAGTGAATGAATGGGCAGTCACTGAAAATGTGCCCAATTCTAGCAAATCATAATCCGTACTTTATGCTGGATTGAAAAGTCAGTGACGAGAAAGACGAGATCAAAATCAAGTCGCAGGTCACGTATGTTGATGCCCTAAAAACGCAGTCAAAATAGTTTTATCCTATGATTAGAGATGCAATGGGTATTGTAAGGGGTGAACAATAATTAAAGCGCAAATACCTTGCCACTGTTTGGCTTAATGCAACGAACAAAGTACGGACTGGCTGCATTGAGAGACGTCATCAGAGAAAACAATGAGTCCTGTGTATAAAGATATTCAGACGATGACGAAAGTTCCATACTCATCAATTGATACACCCATCCAATAGTTCTTTCATAAATGGACATATCAATCGGTTTACGGTTAAGTGGATGAAAAGATGCATCGCTGAGTTATCTATTTAATGCGATGATTAACATGGTTTTTCAAAGATGGATTATTTTACCAAAGCGTTTACTCGTTCATTCAAACTTAAGAGTCAAGTCTCTTGGTTAAGCAGGCACAGTGTTTTGGTAGGATTGTAACTCACTCGCACCGCAATTAATCTTATCGCATTACAACAGAATGGAACAGTAGTGACTAAAGAATCAAAACAAGAAGTGCCAATCTAAGAAGTGCCACTGTAAACCAGGCATCTCAAACTCAATTTACCTCGGGGCCGCTGGAGGCAGAGTCCACGTGAGGCGGGGCCGCATCAGGCTTTCCGCAAGAAAAACTTTGATAAAAACATCCCAATACTCTCAAATATCTTCATTTTTATTCTAAGACTCGGGCCAAAAATTATCATCCTGCGGGCCACAATTGGCCCATGGGCCGCGAGTTTGAGACCTCTGCTGTAAACGCAAGCAACGTAAACAAATTCTGCTAGGAAATTTGACACTAAAACATCTCCATTGACGAAAGGTCACAAATTGGTGGTAAAATCGAAATTTTCTGCAAAGCACCGCCAGGGAAGAGGCTCTTACTTTGATCTTAAATGATCTTCCAATTATTAGGCTTCGCTACATTCGTCTGCTGCTGTTTTGGACAGAAGATTTTGCCTTGCTGTTTACCAATTTCGATCAAGTTCTTAAGACGACAAAAATACTTTGCTAAATTCGTCACAACATTGAACCATTTAATGTGCTGGTGGAATGCAAGATTCTTTTGCAATTGAAAAATACAACACAGAGATCAAGAACCGTGAGCAATATCATCAAAACCCTCTCTTCTCTCTGTCTTGTTTCTATATCCAGTTCAAAATCTTCTTTAAGCTCTAACAAATTAAACATGCATAAAAATAATGTCACCTTGAACTGAGAACTGACAGTGGCCTTTTTTCTGCCTTTTGTTCTAGTGCCGCCTCCACCTTCCACTACTTTCAACGGCTCAAGAATATCGTAAACGAAATCGGACCTTGAAGAGATTTTGCAGACATTTCACAACAAATTGAAGCGTTAAAGTACTTTGCAAAATAGAAACAAAATTAATGCAAAACGCTTGAACCCTCCATATTCTATCCGCATTACTCAGGAGAAATGTCTAGCCATATACAATTTACCAAAGCATTTGATGACCCTATTCCTGCAAACTTAATATACTGAATGGCAAGATCTAACCTACACAGGCGAAAGAAATGAGAATAAAAGAAAACATTAGGTTCCTCTGATAAATTCTACACCGCAAACATCTGCGATTGTTTTGGCTCTTACCTGCTGTCTTTTAGAGTGTTCAACAAATCATCCCTTAAAGTGTCTCTATTTTTTTCGAGAAAACCTTTGATTTCGTAAAAGACCTTCAGAAAGAGGACATTCCGTTACCAAGAATCGTAGTAGATAACGTTTGTATGATGTATTGAACAAAAATTTGATAACCTTAATGCAAAATTATTTGATATATGATATGTGATAAGAATGATATGATATTGACATAATATGATTTCATATGAAATGGTATAAAATATGATATTATATGATATGATATGATGTGATATGATGTGATATGATGTGATATGATTGATAGGATAGGATAGGATAGGATAGGATAGGATAGGATAGGATATGATATGATATGATATTATATGATATGATTGATAGGATACCATTAGTGGAGATAATTGGTGCATGGCATGCTTAATGTGACTGATATTATATGGTTTTGATGTGATAGTTTATGCCACGTAAGATGATTCACATGATTTGATATGATATGATTCATATGAGATGATTGATATGACATGATATGATATGATATGATATGATATGATATGATATGACATGATATGATAAGATGTGATATGACTGATACGATGTGACACATGACATGAATATGATATGATTTATATGAAATGGTTCCAAACGAAATGATCCATGATATTGACATGATGCGATATGTGGTGTGATACGCTATGATTGATCTGACATGATATAATATGATATGATATGATATGATATGATATGATAAGATGTGATATGATATGATAAGATGTGATATGATATGATAAGATGTGATATGACTGATGCGATGTGACACATGATAAGAATGATATGATATGACTGATACGATGTGACACATGATATGAATGACATGAATGATATGAATGATATGAATGATATGAATATGATGTGATATGAATGATATGATATGACATTCGATAGATAATATCGTGTTTCTATGAAAAATGTTATGACAGTCTATGATGTGTGACACGACATGAACTGACATGACATGACATGACACGAAAAGATGTGATATGATATCTAGCATTTGACATTTGATATGTGGTATTACATACAAATCATTAGCAGCATCAAATTCGAAGGAATTAGATTAAATACTCACCTCCCCAGCGTAATGTCGAATTCCGAATTTCCCATTCATAACGCGTGGCTTTACATAAAATGCATTGTCCTGGAAACAACATGAGACAGTGTATCTTCTGTATTGATTCAAAAATCGAACAGTAATATAAAAATCAATTGAAGTATTCTACATTATTTACGACAACTTACGGCATGGTTGTCGTGGAGTTTTCGCAGAAGTGAATCATCCGTGCCTTTGGGGAAATGACTTTCTTCGTCGATCAACGACAGTATGCCCAATTTCTGAAATTTGAAAAAATTACTGAGATCCAGACAAGACATTGATGAATGCTATGAAAATTGTCACACTGAGTAAAAAAGAGAGAAAAAGAGTAATAACAGTTATATGGTGTCATGCAGGGCTGTATCAATAGTTTATCAAAACAATGAAAATTTTCCATTTTCAATACAGAAATCATAAGGCTCGGTGACAAAAATTTGCCACATTAGCACAGCTGTTAAAAAAACCTGGCGCCATTTTGCAGTACGCGAAGTCATAACGATGGGGTTGTGGGTTTAGATCATGCCCTGGTCAAAATGAAACGCTACTGTTAAGGAAGGCGATGGAAAACCTACTTCCTTGAAGAAAAAGCTGGAGGCCTGTCGTCTCGAAATATAATATGCTATGCACATTGTTCATAGTCATACATAAACCTTCATCAAACTGTATTGGCAAGTAAAGCTTGGAGACAAGTCTCTGGCTTCGGCCACGCTCGAAATCAAGCATGATGTTTAGCAGACACACCTACCCTTTCGACAAGATCCAAGCATTCTCCGTTATCGTTCCAGTCGATGTCAGCCCATTGCAAACCTTCTCTGAAATGAAATACAAACATTGCTTATCCCATTTGCGATCTAAATTCCAAAATGATTATACCACTGACAAATACCGTCTAGGAAACATCATTATAAAATGGTGAAATTGCTATTTCATCTGTACTACTCATTCAAGTAACTGGTTAAAAACATTCACCTGTTGTATTCAAGTTGTTCAAGTGAAAATATGTGTTTGTTGAAATACTCCTGCAGCTTTTCATTTGCAAAATTTATGTTGAACTGCTCAAAGCGATTGACCTAGAAAAAAGATCCCCCTGGCTACTTACTTGAAATGATTCGAGAGAAAATAACAGATGAAAAATATGAATGATAACACAATTGATATGCATTAAGGAAACTTCTCACGCTAGCTCCCTGCAATTCTAGGAGTTAGAATCACGAGTACGAGCACACCAACAGGAAAGAATGAGACGTTGATCGATAAGCACACCTTATCAATGTCCTAAAATAAAAGTCTGACGTTCCAGAAAAGGAGAGCCTCGGGTAAGATGCTTTGTAGCAATTCACTTATCTTTTTTGGTGAGCTGTATTGAGGAAATACCATGGTAGCCTTTACAAAGCCCCAAGAAAGGAAGCGAGAAAAAAGCGAAAAGCTAAGAGGAGGGAGGGATCACATCAAGTTTATTGATCTTCGATTTGAAAGATGGCAGGTTGTAAGATTCAGGAAAGCAAGAAGGCAAGACGTTCCATAAATTGCACGTTCTAGGGATGAATGATGATTTGTGGGATAAAGTTCGTGGATTAGGCGGTGAAACTTGGAAGGGGTGTGATAAATTTGAGTTTCTGGTGTTCCTGACATGCCTCAAAGGAACACGAATAACATCCATGATCTCCTGAGAGCAATGCCCGTGAAATTATCTATAAAAGATGGAAAGATCTCCATCTAAACGACGATGGGAAAGAGGTTGGAGAGATCTGGTGAGGTTAGGGTTGCTGATGAGACGAATGACTTTGGACTGTCTCAAGTATAATTAGCATGCATTATGGAAATATTCACAGTTATAACGCAGTTATTGTGAAGAGACGGGTGATTTCGTGCACTAGAACCGCCGTGGCTGGATTCCTGGGTAATTTCTTACCACAGAGTGAGCTGCCAACTCTCTTTAGGGCGTGAGTTGAAGGAACAGCAAAAGATTGGTCGCAAGCAGAGGGTGGCCTTGGCGTGATTAAGACCTATGTCGTCAAATCTGACAAAACGAAGCACAAAAGAAAAAGTCGAATGTTACGGTGACGTTGTAAAGCGCGAATGAAAAGGGACAGAAAAATCAATAACAAACCTGGAAATTCTCAAATCCAAAAATATCAAGAACGCCGATGAAAAGGAAATCCCTTTTCCCTTTGATGCTCTTATTTATCATTTTCAGCATGTATTTGAAAAGGGCAGAATACAGCGACATAGCAGCAGAGTCACGGGATGCCTCTGCTTGCTCGACAGTCAACGGGCTGAGAATCTCCTCGCCTCGCAATATCATTGATTTCTGCGTCAGAGTATCGTTTAATTGATATGAATCAAGTTGTAACAAGTTTGCTGTGCTCTCCAAAACTACGAGAAATTAAAATGAATTGACAGAGCAGTGCTAAACTTCTCGAAATTTAAAGCTCTGACAGAATGGAAACGTACTGGCATTTGCATCGATGCAATCCGTTCAATGCTTCCAAAGAAGCCCTGGTCTGACCTCGTTTCGCAAAATAAAGTTCAATGTCTCCTATTGTATGACTCGTAAACAGTCAAACAGAAGATATACGGTTTGACTACTGCTATTCATTTCAATGGTGACAGGGTGGGCATCCAACTTCAATCGCCTATGCTCAAGGCGAGTCCTATCCTCTCCGCGGCGGGTACAATCCTTTCTTCTGAACAACACTATGCCTCTTCTGGGGGTTACATGGGAAGGACTCACATTAGAAAGAGGCTCATGAACATCACGGGAAGGACTCGTATTAAAAAGAGGCTAATAAATGAGGTTGCACAGTATCCTGCCAAGCAGTACTAATTCTTTTATCTGCATATTCGCAACGGTCTGAAGCTCCCACCACGGCAATAATTCCCATTCTGTACCCACGTAAACCTCTTATTCAAAAACTTGGAAGAGAGGCAAACATCCATTGCCATGAACTCTACGTTTGATGAAAATGTTCTAAGGAGCTTTTCAGCACACACCGGTGTTTGCAACTCACCACTTTTGTTCCTAACTTGTGCTCCTCCTGTCGACACAAATTCGATGTTACCAATCATGAGAATCCCAGCCAAAACATGCATGACGTCATTGATGATGCTTTCCGACATGCCAATCGTCTTCATTGCATTCTGGGTAATAATCGAGTAACAACTATTAACAATACGACGTGGAATTCACTGTGGTGGACTCGCAGTTTGCGATACTTCATACGGTGGTATATGGAAGGGTAGCTACGCAAGTAGGGCGTTCATATGGAAATCTCGAAGTATCCCGAGCTCAGCACCGAGCCTCTGCGTCACATACGTGGTTCCCAGCTCATCAGAAACCAGAGACAGGGCCCTGAGGTTTTGCTAGGGAAGTTGAATTCATGAGATGGTTTCCCGTTGCCTTCCTCACCAATGGCGTTTTTGTGACACGCCCTTGTGTTAGGAATCCACACGCTTAACAACAACACAACGGTCGATCCTCACCGATATCGAGTGTGAGAAACACAGTTCGATTAATCCAGACACGTGTGATAAGTTGTCTAGAAGCTTTTCGAAACATAGTTGTCTAGGGGCTTTTCGAAATATGATTCTACCTAGATGTCAGAGGTAGATATTTGGACATTGGAAGCTAAAAAATGAATCTATGCCATAAAAGGGTATTCCGTTTCGCACTGGGTGAGAATCTACATCGTATGAAAAGTACATCGCCTCGATTGAGATATCTTACTAATCCCATCTCATTTTCAAATTCTATGTAACGCTTTGTTTCAAGCCCTGTCCATTCTCCCAGCCTACTCGATTCCGGAATAACCTTTACATGCGCAAGATTGATAACAAAACTGACAGAAATGACAAATGAGATACCAGAACGTTGGCAAAATCCTGTTTATCATCGATCGTTGGATCACTTATGCAGCCACTTTGCTTTAAATAATAATATCCATTTGGTTTATCGATGCACAGCTCACCTGTGGAATGAGAGACAACCGAACACATAAGAACAACATCTGTCAAAAATAGATGCAAAAATTTAAGATTCAATAAACTCAATAAAGACAAGTACATTATTTAAAACATTTCTAAACAATCTTAAACCAGGATAAAACAAGATCGAGAGGTCACGGAATCGAAGGTAAATTTTTTGGAGAGGAATTTCTTAAAGATGAAGGAATCTTCCTTTGCCAAACTATTTCTAAAGGGATATTTTCAGCCAGTGAAGACAAGAGAGATGTAAAGACGAATCTTTATACTGGCAAACACTTCAACTTTAGATCAGCTGTTATCAACAGCCCTGTTTACACTACAGCCTGTTTAACCTTGGTTGAACCTGGGTTAACGCTAACCTAGGTTAGGAATTTTGTTGTGTAAACGCAGCCAACCTGGGTTCAGCCCAGGTTAAGGCAACCCTTCTCCGGAGGTGGGTTGAACCTGGGTTAGATGTTCGAAAATGTAGTGTAAACGCAAAACTGGGTTGCACCCAGGTTAAAATTCTGATTTGCGCGTGCGCTTTTCGAGCCATGCATCAAAAGGCGCCAAAACAGCATTTAGACAAAAGTTATCTTGGACTGGGTTTCGCGGAACTACCTCTCCTGTCGTATTCTTCGTCTCATATAGCTAAGCTTCAAAGTCTAGTGAACCAACATCGTCACAATCGTCAACAAAAATACCTGCCTCGAAAAGGCCATTCCAAACAGCAAGTTCTGATCATTAGTACCCGCCATTTTGAAAGTTGCATTTGCGCTCCAATCGCAACGAAGCGCATGCGTAGCTACGTTAACCCTGGGTCAACCCAACTTTGCGTTTACACTGCACTTCGTAATGAATGCAGTGTAAACGAAAGTGGGTTGAACCCGGGTTGAACCCAGGTCGAACTTAACAAAGGTTAAAAGTTGTAGTGTAAACAGGGCTAACGTGTGTCCAGTGCTTTTGCCCTCAGAGTTGCCTCTGAGTACTCATTTACCGACCTCGGAAGGATGGACAGCTGAGTCGACTGTTGGCTTGTGGTTAGCGGTTCCAACGATGGGATTCGAACCCATGCGAGTAGACCTCATAAGATTCGAAACGCTGCGCCTTAACCACTCGGCCACACCATCATGTGTACTTCCTAAAACACACGGATGCGAGAGAAGCGGGAGAATTGGCGAGGGCTTTGTTGGTGCATCAGCATGTCGTCGTCAACGCACGGGCCACGCATGATATCAATCGATGATATTCCGTTGTAAATGATTGGTTAAAACGAGTGTTAGCCGTTCGAAACGCAAAGTCATGAAACCTACTTTTCTGCTCGTCCGTTGCTCCAGACAAAAGCGCATAAAAAATGTGAAAATTCCTTTCTCCGGGATTCTGACGAACCACTCTGTTCTAGAATTAGAAAAATATTAAGAGTGAAACTATTGGTGAAAAATGACGAAAGAGAATTGCATTCTTCTGGAAAAGAAGGCATACCGAAATGTGTCCCACTGGAAAAAAGATATCACCAAAAATTCAGTTAATCATCCAGATCATCTGATCTTTTTCGCAACGGAAACTATCAAAGCGAATTTCACATCAGAATTTATCCAGCATACCTTTTCAAGCAAATCTGTGTTGAAGGTTGATGGTCAAGAAAAATACATATCAACAAAGAATTTCAAAAACTACCCGTAACTATTGATATAGGAAAATAAAGCTTCTTCGATCACAGATTCTTACGCGTTATTTTCAGATGGGAATCGGTGAAAGAGCTTTTAGAAACATGCGATGAGGCTTCCAATTTTATTAGGTGAGACAAGTTGGATGGAATACAAGGACAACTGCCTATCGTCTGTTTAACAGTTTCATTGTAAATCCAAAAGCTATGATTGAAAATGTGCTAGCTTTCAATGATATTATGTTTCCAGTTCACTGTTATTTGCACGCTGATGTGCTGCGATTCATTTTGAAAAAGATACAATCGACAACTTGACCCCCTTGGATGTTCCCCTTCTCTGTAAAATCAAGCTTGATGAACTTTCCAAATCTGCTCGAGTTGCTGTTGTAAATCGTTTTCGCATTTCCAAATGCTTCGAGGATTGGACTGAGAAACACAAACAATACATTATGACTTCTCTTGAAATCATAAGACATCTTACATGTTTAATAACCCAAAGCCATCCTTGCTGACGCCCTCGTTACAGAGCCATTCTGTGAGCACCTCAGCAATCATATTATCATTTCCATAAAAAAACACTGGCATTACCAAGATCTTGCACGAGGTATAAAGAAAAGGCAGACATCTTTTGACGTGGTAATAATGTCATACAATCGTGATACCAGTGAGAGAAGTACAGCTTACATGCAATACACTTTTGTAGAAAGTAAATGTCAAAGACTTCATAAAAAATGAAAAACAGGTCTCATCTGAAATGGATTGAGGTATGAACAATGCAAGAAACGGTATACTAATGTAGCTATACTGCGCATATGCCAAGTATGCATCAAAAGGATGAAACAAGATTCCCGCAAAGTCCAGCCCAAGGAAGATCCATATCTATAAATGCTTTTAGGAATCTGGTACAAAATTGAATAAAAGAGTATGCAAAAAATAGAACCAGGTAAGGTTGCTAGAATTAGCAAACCTGCTCTGAAGAATAGCTTCTTCGACGTTTATACCATCGCAGCTCGCTCCACAATTTCTACTCATGTCAGACAAATACTGCAAAATGTGCTTGGTTGACTCGGTTTTACCTGCACCGCTTTCACCGCTGAAAGGGGGAAGAATGCCAATCAGTTCATGAATACAATTTATCAAGCAATCAATGAATCAGTGAAGCATGTTTATAAGAAATGACTTAATGAATCAACAAATGAATTAAAGCGTAAATGACTCAAGCATTACCTTATAAGTACACACTGGTTGCCTCCTTTTCGCCATAACGAATAGTAGGCTTCATTCGCAATTGCATATATGTGGGGTGGATTATCTCCGAGGTATGTATTATTGTACACTTTCATGTGAGCATTGTCATAAATACCGGAGATTACTTTGTATGGATTGATGGCAACAAGAATCGACCCAATGAATGTCTGCAAAGAACCACGCAACATTAATTTGATATTAAAAAATTGAACAAATCAAAGTAAAACTAGGGGTCAACCAGGCCCGTAGCTAGGGGCGGCAAAATTCCAATGCAAGTCAATGTCTTTTGGGGGGACGGGGGGTAAAGCTAAACTAAAAAGACAGAATTGGGAACGTCTAGCAATTAAACAGCAACCCAAATGACTGACATGCTAAGCTGGGTATACGATAGGTGTTGATAAAAGATTTTTTTCCAAATGAGTAGTTTCGCTTTTAAGGACTGGACAACTTAAAAGCCAAATGTTACGAGTATTGAAAAAAATTTCTGGGGTTGGGAAGCAGCTTGCTCTAATTGCTCCTGGGGTGGAATTACAACCCCGTGCCATCCCGTGGCTACGGGCCTGGAGTCAACTTTAACATATTCAACAGCTTAGGCCAATGTTACTATCGATTTTGTTACTGGAATCGATGGAAATAGCAAAGCGTTGTGGATTTGACTTGGTTGCCATGGTTTTGATTCTGCTTTGAAACCCTCCATAATTGGCATTTCAACTCTCTTGCATTATTGTCTAAAGGTCAATTTTCTGAAAAGCGCTTATAGTGGATGAGTGGAAATACAGACAAGAACTGACAAGAACAGACATGAATTCGGGAAAAGAATGGATGAAAATGCCGCATACTTATGCAATAAATGACAGCATATATCCATCTTAGGATTACATTTTATTGCTTGTGCTGACAGGTAAGATGTTTTGGTAGAAAGGCAAAATAATATAATATCAAGTTGAGGGCATATAGTGAATTGAAGGGGAGGCCAAAAGTACTCTTAGTGATTATGCTTTTTCCACTTCCCAGCAATTCATAACCTGTTCAATCTTTTATATGAATTGTCTTATTGATAGAACAAAGCCACAGGTTAGTGATGTAAATAGCAATTTCCTTAACCCAAAGAATGGAGAGGTGTTGGGGGAAATGACAGAAATTTGGGCAGAAAACCCTAGCTATCAGATCAATGGCGGGTGCGGTGGCACACACCTGCAATTCAGCCACATTAAGGCTCGCTATTTAGGAGAAGTGAGAGTGGTTTACCATAACCATAGCAATTGCCAAAAAAATGATTAATCAAATTGAACTAACTGAATGGACATGATTTAAGAAGGAATCGTATCAAGCAGTTCAGCAGCAACCGAATTAAAGCAGGGGGTAGAGAGAAAAGAAAGAGAATTGGTGCTCTAATGAAGCCCTTTACAAAAACACTCAGACCGTCCTACAATGAAAGGCAAGCTTTGAAGAGTTGGAAATTGACATTTGATCAGAATATGCACTGAAACCAGAAACTCAAACTCATATCAAATATCCTTCTAAATTTCTAAGAATTACAGATCGCATGTATAGGAGGAAAGGAAGATGGCATGCATGATAACATTAAGAGAAGAACAGGAATTAATGCTGTGAGCCTATTATAAGAGTTAACAGGTGATGGAAAGCAGGAAAATGTAACAGGTGTCTTGGAAACTGTCCATACTGCAAGGTGAGAGACTTGGGTGATGAAATGAACATATTGTTAGCACATTCACTGTATGTTTTACCCATGTAGGTTGAAAAAATTGGAAGTTTATCTAAAAAGGATATGAATGAAGGTACCACGCCAAACAAAAATATCTTTTTTGATTGCCTCATTCAGGAAGTGGACTAAGATTGGGCTTAAGAATAAAGAAAGATAGAGGAAGTTTGGCAAACAGTGAATCAAACAATTGTTTTAATGAAACCACAAAGCCTTTGAATGAACTATTGTTTACTTAAATTGAATCTTCACTTGGAGTGTTTATGAAGTATGTTCCCATACTGCTCCTAGCCTGAATAAAAGGAGAGGGTTAGTAGCAAGAAGGGCACCTGGCTCTAAAATGGGAAAGATCTTTTATCTAACAGCTCGGGATGGAGATAAAGGCAAAAATTTGTTTGCAGCAACAGCCCTACTTAACCAGGGATAAAAAGGACAGATAAATGCATGTACGGTAATGATTGAAAGAACTCTTCATTCCAAACTCAATTTAGGCATAAAGATAGCAGAAGACAGGGTACTGAGTTTTAGAATTTTTGGTAATGACTTGACAGGGAAAATATACACTCATCAAAAATACTCACATATATTGTATCTTTTTGGTATCTTTTTGATAAATTGTACAGAATTGATGCCTTATGCAGGTCACCAAGTTTTGCCATATCATCAACATCTCCGATGCTTGTGCTATGCATGGCAGTGACTTGTTCCTTGCTGAGGCAAGACTTTGGCAACACATATTCCTGCAGCAGAAATCACGCAAAGTCAACAAATGAGCTCATGAAAGAAGGGCTATATGTTGGCACAACCTCCAAACGAATTGTGATGTCCTATAATTTCCATTGAAAGGAAAATAGTAGCATTTACTTGAATTCAGATCTCAACCGATAAGTGAATATTTGAATAAATAGCATCATAGAAAGTAGCATCACAATCAATCATTGCTTATATAATGAATGGTCAAAATGTTGTCTAGCCACCCTCAAACTGTTATCAAACTGAGTGAAATGGATGATAATAATCATAACTGCCATGATTTTCGAATGAATCAATAACAATTAGGATGATAATTGCAGGGGTTGATATTGATTCAAATCATCCTCATCGCACTGAATAGATCAGTGATAAATGATACTGATGATAACTTTGCGGAAGATTACAATAAGTGGTATAATCCATTCATTTCATGTAAAGTAGTGAGTCACAAATCTAAATCAACCAGCTGTCTGGGATCACTCAATTATCACTTAACTAATCAATCAATCAATCCATCAATCAAGCAAATGATCAATGAATCAATCAATCAATCAAACATTACTGATTCAATTCATTACTCAATCTATCTATCTATCAACTATTCATTATCTTGACAATCAGTCATTGCACTCGTTCAACCATTCAATCGTCCAATCAGCTAGTTACTCAGTTGACCAAATAATCAGTCAATCACTGAAATGATCAATCAATAAAACATTCAATCAGGGTACCTTGCCATAATCACTTAAAAATTTAACATCCTTCCCGCTGACTTCATTGATAATGGCAGGGACCCAATCATCTTCTGCACTCAGCCAAACTTGCGCACCCTGGATAAAGGAAAAATTCACTCGTAGATTGAAACGGGTTATTGAATCAAAGTGGCCGCTATAATTTCAAAGCTTTGTAACAGAGCATAAAAAAGATGAATTTCAGTTACCAGCAACTTTATAATGAATGTATCATCATTGTTGTTGTCAATATTATCATGGGTACATGATCATGCCTTTTTTGACAGTAGTAGGTTCTTAGAATCAATGGCAAGAAAGAAATTGTTATCTCTTTAGTTGATACAGTAGTTTCTTGATTTCGATAAACTGATCCTAAGTTTTCTAAAAATGACTTTATTTCTGCCAACAATGGAGAAATTTGAGCTCTGGGCATAAGAAAATTGCAAACAAAATTTATATAATCAAATTGAGGTCGGCTAGAAAACTTACCCCTTCTTTACACCTCCTGAGCGTACTTGGATAAATCCTAACCCTAAATTTCCTGGTTTAGTTACCCCTAGAAAAAGACTAACTAAAAAGACAACCTACATTCCCCAACTCTTATGTCTTGGTATTTTCCTATAGCAGAAAAAAAATCATATCTACATGACATGTCATATTTTTATGGATTCTATCTATATTTATATGTCTAATTGCATTTTCTCACACCCAGTAGACGTGCAATAGCTTTATTAATTCAAGCAAATACAAATTAAGTCACACCTAGTCATACAATAGGTAAAATTCTTTGATAGAATTCTTATCATCTTAATTCATCATGCAGATGTTGGGCGTAAAATTGAGTGATTAATAATTTACATGTGCGTAGCACATGAAGTCCCCTTGATACGGCTCAGCCATTATGTACTTACGCAAAGATTCTGTTCATCTGGCACGGATATAAAAAAATGTTAGATAGGAAATTATTTCTGTTATGCAAGAAATGAAATGATACTTGTTGTGTCTAAATTACAAACAGTTCCAATCACACTTCC
Organism: Pseudorhiza aurosa; assembly: GCA_964026355.1. NCBI lineage: Eukaryota > Metazoa > Cnidaria > Scyphozoa > Rhizostomeae > Lychnorhizidae > Pseudorhiza > Pseudorhiza aurosa. The sequence continues at coordinate 8,801,267 of OZ032115.1, forward strand.
CATCAACGTGTTATAAGTCAGCCTGGTTTGAGCATTTTTGAATTACTCTACGTTTAAAGGAGCAGTTTAAAGTTATTTCCTTATCGATCAATTTTCTTTGAACCCAAACGCGCCGAGCATTTCTAACTGGCAAATATCGTTTGGAACTTTAGGTCACTGGCATATTACAAGCTCAAAAACAAACCATCCTATTCCGGCAAATTTCTTAATTCAAACAGTTACATGATAAGGGTTTGTGAAATTGTATAGTTCCGCTAGAAAACTCTGAATAAAACAGGTCAATTAGAAACTCTAAAGATCAAACTGAAGAGGACATGTATTGCTCTTCAAGTTTACTCAAGATTTAAAGATGAAACAGCTACGAGACAATTCCTGCTACGTATTGAAATGTGTTTGTGCGACAATGGTATTATTTTGTCACTGCTTCGGTCATTCAAAACGGCCTAGACATCCTGAAGTCGCAACAGAAGCAGGAATACGGAATACTGAATCAAAACAAACTGTTATTGAAAAAAAAATCTTTATACTATGCTTACGACATGCAGTGCGTCCATCTTTGGATGTGTATGGTCAGTTAGTTTTCCGACATCGCTGCACACGACTTCTCGCAATCACTGATTAAAATCTATGTTATTCACATGCGGAAGGGAACACAAGCCTTGCCCTCCTTCAAGCATTATCACGTGGTACGATGCAAATGACTGATTGATTCCACAAACCCGTCAAATTTGCCTGCCCCACCCAAGGACGACCCCCGTCTAATTCAAAGCCAGACTCAAGAAATAATCCCGATCGAATACTCATACCCTACTCAAGGGCTTATTTTCCCCACATGGTCATTCCCCACCTGGGGATCGTTCGCCTTAAAGTACAGCTACCGATCTCAGCTCTGCAGGTGGCGTAAGCCTATCAAGAGGTGTATCTGCCTTCCATTTGCTTTGAAAATCCATCAATACAGCCTCTAAGGAAGGCAGTTGGGATTCTGAAGAACAAGAGCACAGGGCCCCTCACTTGTGACTCACTCCAACTCTTTGCAAAGACATTGTTTATCCCAGCCATAGGGCTCTCTCAGTTTCTACCTTGCATCCAGAGGGGCATATGTAGTTCTTCAGTATCTCCAGTAAATCTTACGGTGAACAAAGATTCGAAAAAAAATTTAGGTGGGGGGCACGGTAGCAGAAAACGAAAACAGGACTCCAAATCTATTTAAAAGTAACAGTATTTTCAAGTGGTATCCCTTTGCCTCTTTCCCCTTTCTCGATTAATTAGGACTTCTTCAGTACTAATGTCACCATCCCATCACCGCAAGCTTTCACGTGGAACCCACTCAGCGTTTCACGAACTGTCTCCATCAAAATGGTTGTCGAAGAAATCATTTTGAATTTTTGGCTATGACAATCCATCTTCTGATATTGAGTCGCTAGAAGTGTTCGTGAAAATTCCTCCCAGATAGCTGAATTCTTCAAAGCTACATCTACATTTTGCGAATCTGTTACCGTCAACAATGTTGCATTGTATGTTTGCCATGAATTGGTTGCTCGGATGGTTGGAAAAAGTCTTGTTTCTTTGTTGAATATTTCGACTTCTTTGGTTAGCTCCTGTTATTTTTGCATAGTGCCTACGATTTGGACTGCAACATTGACACGTCGGAGGTAAGTTGTAATTTTCTCTCCTACCTTCAAAGGCGAATCTCATAATAGTTAATGGTGGTGTGGCCGAGTGCCGAAGACGCAGTATTTCGAATCTTGTGAGGTTTACTCGCGTGGGTTCGAATCCCGCCGTCGGAACCACTAGCCACAAGCCAACTCAGCTGTTCATCCTTCCGAGGTCGGTAAATGAGTACTCATCGGTAACTCTGAGGGTACAAGGGGGGATGCCGCAGGCCCACATCAGATGTGCAGCTGCCCATATACCCAGCCGTCGCTAACAAACAAAAACAAAACAAAACAATATTAAAACATGGAGGCTTTTTATGACCTCTGCCTACTGTAGCATTCAAGATAGATTTTTAGACATTAAGAGCCTTCTGCATATCACGCCTTGTCCAGGTTCTCCTCTCAATGTGACCACACCTCGTGGTTCCTACGCCTCGATTTCCACAGAGCCAGATACTCACCTTACTCTAACTTACAGCATAGCTGAGGGTAGATTTGAACCATTTACCGTAAAATCAATGGGCAAGAATCTTGCTACTGAGCCATTCTGAGACCTAAGCCAGTAAAGCGGCAGAACACAACTTTGTTCTTCTCCCACTTTGACCGCATTGAAGTTTGTCAGCTGCTCTCTATCTGTTATTAAGATTTTTCAAAAGCTCTATGGCGTGTGTTGGAAAAGCGATTTCGTTCAATGTGCTCTATAGCTTATCAAAGTCAAATGTATTAGATGCTTCCTTGTTTTGGATGAATTATAAAGACGGCTTGCTTCCCATTCACACGTTCTTTTATTCAATCGTTAGCATGAAATCGAGACTTTGATCACGGGTGCCTCTTCCCAAGTGGAGGCTGGCTTGTTCTTTTACAACCCCTTTGTTCAATTTGCCTTCATTTCCCCACTACTGTCTTAACAGTAAGCTGTTGATATGGCTGACGTGTGAGATGGCCCGGTTATTTCTGCATTCCAGTGCATCTCCCTTGAAACACTAAGTTCGCAAATATCGAATTCGTGACTAAGAATCTTCGCATTGCCATACTGTGATTTGCTGCGTCATCATCTCCGATCATCAATGTTTATCCCATTCGATTGGCAAGATACTATTACTTTTCCGAATGAGCTATTCACTTGTCTCATCTGCATTAACAATTCATGATTCACACTAGTCTCTCGACCAACGAGATCCTGGAATTAATACAATAGGATTTATGGAGGGAAACTCTCTCCTGATCTTCTGATCTTCTGATCTTCTGTTTTTTCGGAATATAAAGATTATTTTGTACTGGTGGAATATTAAAGTCACTTTTTGCTTAATCGCAAAGCCTTAATCAGCTTTCCTTCATTAATTGATTAATCTATCAGCCAAGTAACGGGCAAATGAATGAATGAATGGATGAATCAAAAAATGAATAGAAGAATCGCTAAATGAATGGCTGATTTTACCCTTGTCCCATTTTTGCGGTTGCATTTCTTCTATTGATTTACCCCCTTTTTGTCTCCCTAAGTTTTCCCCACGCTCCCATTGTAGATATTGTTTACCGTTAATTTTTCCTACCGTATAAGTTCCTATCACTTTATTCTTTTAAACTGATGATGGATCCCGAATGGGTCTGAAGCATTTGGATGAATTAATGGAATCATCGAATTGAATATGAATCGGATTGAAAGAACTTCGTCCGATGGCTTTCCTGTCCGACAATTTGACGTCACAGCACAGGGGTACAAACTTACACCGCTGGCCTAGTGAGAGTTGATCAGTTGTTTGCATGGTCGTAACAGATAGCAGCAGCTCGTTTTTGCGTTGCCAAAGGATTATCTCCACCGTTATCCTTACGAAAATGCTTTCTTCGAGGTCAGTAGCTTAGGTTCATCGCTTGTAAGAAAATTCACCGAAGATCTTCCACGATTATGGATGAAGACGGAGCAGATTACTCAAATACGTGCTGCTCCATTGACAATTGCGAAACAGCAGTCATTCAAGAGGCCTTGATGTTTAGCGTCTCTCAAGATGCAGAACCTGCTATCGTTGAGGGCGGAATATACACTTACGAGCACAACTCTGTTATTCCAAAGTTCTACGACACTTCAGTTGAAGAACCAGACGAAGTGGATGGAGAAAAGGAGCGAGCTATTGTCCTCTCCACTACCCAACCACTTAGGCCGTTTTACAAACCAATTAGTTATGGGACTCAGGCTCCATGGCTAACCTCCGACAATGAATACCTTTCAGGGGGTGGTGATCCCGGTTATACAAGTGCTCATGCTGTATCAAGACAACCAAGGAGGCCAGTCGGTAAGGTATCAACCGTGCTTGCATCTTGGAATGTATTGAACATGATGGTGAGCCTCAGCATTCTTGCTATACCATATGCAGTTGCATCAGGGGGTCTTGTCACAGTTGGCGTAATACCTCTGGTTGCAACAATGTGCGGCTATACTGGGAAGCTTCTCATTGACTGCATGTACGAGCACTCTGTCAGCAGGCGCAGATATAAGACCCGTGTACGCTTAGATTATGTTGAAATAGGCCAAGATTACACTAACTCAGATACTGGAGGAAGAATAGTCCAAGTTTTGCAAGTCATTGATATGCTTTGCGCGTGCATCTTGAACATCAATGTTCTTGGAGCTCTGTGTTTTGAAATGTTTCACAATAGTTTGAGTATAGAGGTATGCTCCGTAATTGGTGTTGCCATTGCTTTACCTACATTTTTCATCAACAGACTTGGATTGATAGCTTGGATGCACTTGGTTGGGGTAACATCTTTAGTAGTTGGACTTATTCTAGTGGAAGGATTTTGTTTTGCAAGCTTCAAGGAATGGAGCTTTACAAAAATTCCTTTGTATGACCTTGAAAAATTGCCGATATCTTTTGGTATAATTGTTTGTTCTTTTGGAGTCCACTCTGCCTTACCTGGTATAGAGCAGCAAATGGAAAAGCCAAAGCAGTACAGACCAATGCTTGTGTTTGCGTTTGTAACAGCGGTCATTGTCAAACTCTTAGTTGGCTTTACAAATGCGCTGTTGTATGGGATTGGCACTGATGAGGTCATCACTGTTGATCTAGAGTACCATTACCGTCTGGGAATATCATCTGCAGTTTTCATATTTCTTTCGGTTTTGTGCCTTTTTGCGCTGCCCACATTTGTCATAATGGAAGGAATTGATATTGCTATAGCAGAAATTTTCCCATTCTTTAAACAATATGGAAACAGCTGCACCATCTGGATCTCTGTTTTCAATCGGCTTCTTATAATGGGCCTATCTCTCATGGTGGCTATTCTTGTTCCCCATTTTGCACTGTTAATGTCCTTTATTGGAAATACTATAACTACATTGCTATCGCTTGTGATGCCATGTTTGTTCCATTTAAGAATGAAAAAGGACAGACTTCGTTGGTACCACCATGTTTGTAATAGACTCATAGTTTGTTTGTGTGTCTTTTCAATGCCTGCTGGAGTCTTCTTTACATGCAAGGAGTTGAATAAACAGTTTAGAAAGTAGAGATACACAATTTTGATGAGTAAAGAAGTTCTGTTCTGTTGTGCTTGCAACTTATCTCAATAGTTCCTAAAATTGATAGAGAAACGTGCAGCTGAAGTTTGATAAGATGGAGGTTTTCCATAAGGTCTAAAATTCCGTTAAAATGGTATTTGAATTGAAATTTTATACATACCAGTTTTAGCATAATGCTACAGCTTTGATGCAGACCCTACCAAGCTTTACCTCTGTAGGATTGTGGAACCTAACAGTTACCAGGTTTGTCACCAAATTTGATGACGATAGCCACAGAACTTTGGGATAGTTATTAAGCCATGAGAAGGTGCAGAGAATCAGATATGATATGATCACTCTCATTTAAATGAATTTTTCCCATAAAAATTTAGCAAAATTTGTGCCACTTCATATGAAGAATTATTGTATGTTAGTCTTTTATAGCTTATATTTGTTTTAAAATCAAGAGCTTATATATTGAACTGTCTTTTTATATCAATTAGAATTTTTCTCATTCTGCACCCATTCCATTAGAAGTCCATGGTGCAGAATCAACCACTGTTTTACAGATATTTGAATGTGTCCCTGTATGGCCCTCTCCCTTACCTACCCCCATTTTCACTTTCTATAGCCACTCCAATTCACCACCTAAGAGCAAAACAGCCTGTTTTGTTTTTACAATTTGGGAAGCTGATTGGCGACTACTGGCAGGAAAATGCTTTGCAACTGAAGAGGCAAAATGCATTTGGTTTATCGAAACAACCTGCCCTCCCCTCTTACTATTTGAACTTGGATTCAGAGTAAGAAAGTTTGTCTCCCAAATTTCTATTTAACAAATAAACCAACATAATTCCAAGGCCATTTCAATTATGAACCACCTCTTTGGTGTTCTTTTTTCATTCCATCCTTGAGTTTTACATAATATCTTACGAACTGCACTGTTGAACCTACTCAACAAACACTACTACTATTACTACTATTACTACTACTACTACTACTATTACTATTACTACTACTACTACTACTACTACTACTACTAATAATACGATACCAAGGGGGGCAAAATTTTGTGTCAGCTGTGAGGCTCTAAATGAAACGAGAAAGTTGAGAATTAAATTAATATAAATAGCAACCATTGCAAAACTAATGCAAAAGAGTCAGAAAAGCGAAAGAAAAAGTTAATTAGACTTTGCAAAGATAAATACTAACTGGTCGGGTGGCTTGTCACAAGGCTTGAATGATATTTGCTCTTGTACGTTCGCTTAGATATTATAAGGGAAGTTGCTTTCACCATAAAGGAAGAGCTGTAATTGAACTGAACAATTAGCATACTGAGTTGTCACAGTAATGGAAGAATTTCAGCTAGAGCGTTTCACTGTGGAGATGCAACAGAAGGGCAAAGCAGCAAAACGTGCTATGTGTCCTTAACACCATAGAGCGCTCGTAGGGTTCATTTGGTTTCTAGTATCCGTAAATGAATGTTTCACGTTGTGGGTTATCAATACGGAAGCTTAGAAGTAGGCCTAAAATCCTAAGTGAAGTTGTCACCACACTGGCTGAAGAGCTCTGTGCGGCAGAAGTCAAAAATCCTCTCGTCGCACCACTTCATGAACAGAGCGGTATCCAATTCGAGTTCTTTATTCATTGAGCCACGCAGTACAGTGACAGCAACAATGGAGCGGGGGGGGGGGGGGGCAGACCAACTAGCAATGTGTCGCTAACCAACTTATATAAAGTCTACAGAGCGACCCGACCGGGCGAGGGGATCCCGGTCTGCTGTTTACAAACCGAGTACTCTCCCATTATACCACGGATGCAGCTTTCACCCAGTAGAAAATAGATGATTGTCTTAAGGATGTTGAACTAGGTCATCTTAGCTTCAACTTTCTCTGAAGTCAGCAATACAGGAAATTTTCTTTAATCTCCATACACAACACAGCTTCCATCTTCTTGCAGCAATCGCATTCCTTCTGTCGGTACCCTTGTTTCTCCTTCTCGTTTCAGCATCCGCGAAACAAAGCTGATGGCAAGCACAATCCCAAATGCAATATTTCCCATTCCAATAACCCAAAGAAGTGGCACCGAAAGCTTTCTCTCTAGCATAGATGTTTTGGCGACCAGAAAAGTCAAGAAGAGGATCACCAACATTGCCAGCTCCAAGAGATTTTCCAGTCCCAGACAAGAGCAGTTCCCTGCCGTTTTGTCACATGAGACGTTGTGCTTTGATGGCAGTAAAGGTCTTTCTTGAGACTCAAACGTTAAGTAGATGAGAAAAACAACTGAAATTAAAGCGATTTGCATTGATGCATCTTCAGCGAAGAAAGCAGATAGAAAAGCAATGGCTGTCCTTCGCATCATTAATGTCACCTCCAAGAATACGCGATGCTTCGCTTTATAAGGCATAAAGAGAGAGCCAAGCCATTGCTTGGTCATTTCGTCTTCTTGCACAATCTTCTCACGCTTCCATATCAAAAGGACGAGAAAGAGCAACGGAATTCCGACGACGTAGATAAGCAATGACGTATACGCAAGCCCCATCAAAGCTTTGTGCTGCTCGCTTGTACAATCGACCCAGGGAAAGCTGCTCATGAATACCTGACCTTGAACGTCACGGCAAGGGACAAGAATGGATGCAGTGGCTGATACGATCGGAAAATAAGATAAGTTAAGGAACATTATGATGATACTGCTAAAATTATATTTCACTCTTGAGCTTATGGCTGGCCATTTGCGACGGGCAACTTTGCAAACTACAGAACCAGTTACAGTTAAAAGAACGCTTGCTACAGCGGGGAGAGCCATCAGGAAAGCGAGTCGATAGGCAGGGTTAAAGACACCAGGCTGCTTGCATTTCAATACAGCAAACCTAAGGTTCACAATGCTGCTGAGATAGTCTGAAAATGAGTAGAAAGAGGCAGGCCAGATGTGAACAGATGTGATCAAGGAGTCAATGATCTGAACGTAGAAAACTATTGTCTTCATCAGCCCTTTGCAATGTTTCCCGAAACCTGCAATAGTTACAAGGAAAATAACTATGTTTACTTGCGCGAGCCAGCTGGGAATAATTCCAAGTGATGCGAGTATAAATGTAACAACAGCCTGAACTATCGCGAATACCGCTGCAGGAACTTTGCGACCGGACGAGAATAATACCAAGCTTGAACCCACGAATATAATTATCAAAGCGGTAGAAATGATAATTGCGATGAAATTCTTCTCATCTTTTCTGGTAGGGCAAGGGTGACATTGTCTTTCACTTTCAAAGTAGCCTTCTTCACACTGGCTACAAAGTCTACCCTTTGAGCCTTGTTTGCAGATGTTCCCACTGCATACTGTGACGAGATGATAATTCGACTTTTTCAAGACACAGTATACAGAACGATTTGGGTTGCAGATCTCTTTACCGGGCGGTGTCCAGCGACATGCAAGAATGGAACTTACGTTATGACGATGAGGGAACGGCCAGAACCCCCTGCTCAGTTCCATTTTAGTTAGCAAATAATCGTTTGCAGAGAAGACTTTTGTCATACTTCCATTGCAAGTACCCCCTTTTATGCATCGCCTGCAATAACCGCCCAGGCCGTAATAACCCTGCTTGCACTGGCAATACCTACGGTCGTAGTACAGCGCATCTATTAGAATCGTGCTTATATTGTTCTTTAACCTGAACGCTGGGCACGTGAACGTATCCCCTTTCTTCGCTTCGGCCATCAATGAATAATCTATGTCAATGAAATATTTATTGACTTCCCCTTTCATTAACGGGTTACCTCTTGCATCAATCTGCTGTAGTAGTTTCAGCTTGATTAGCTTATCTAGCGGTAAGCCAGAAGAAAGATTCGTGTTTGACACATTTAAGAACATCAGCAGACCAACACTTCCTATGGGATCAGGCACTGTCCCATACAGACCTGTATTGCCTCCAAGGTTAAGAAAGCCCAATTTCGAGAACTGGAATATTCCATTTACAAGATTTGTATCATCGTCATATTTATTGAATTTTCCGTAGATATCACAGTCTCCCATATCAAGTTGAATCAGAGATGATCTGCTCTTTCCCAAAGCCTCCACCAGTCTGTAAATTGTCATTGAAAACTTCTTGTTTCCTTTCGCGACAAAGGAGCTCAGCCGACCTGCTTGTAGGACAAGGCCTGTTTCAAAACCAAGTATTCCTGTATACGAAATATCCAATATCGTGAGCTTTGTCAAGCGAGAGAACGACAAGGGTACGTAGCCTGTCAGCATCTCATTTCCGGACAACTGCAAAAGAGAAAGTTTGCTCAGATTGCCAAGTGAACGAGGGATTTCCCCGGCTATGCGGTTTCCTTGTAGTACAAGCTCCTTTAGTTCTGGAAACCAATTACCCATGTCACCTGGTATTTCTCCGTCTATCTTATTGGACATTAAATGCAGCCAAGCAAGGCTCGAGAGCCCCTTGAGGCTTTCTAGCTTTCCAGTCAGCGACAGCGTCTCCAGGTCTAGAAAGTACAGGTTGGTTAGATTTGCAATACAACGAGGAATGGACCCTGAGATCGACGTTTCTCCCAAACTGAGCACCTGAAGATCTGTTAGCTGGCAGATGGACTTTGGAAATACTCCAGTTATATTTCGATTGCCGGACAGCTGGATCTTTCCAAGTTGCCTCCATTTCTGGATGCTTTTGGGCACCTCGCCATGTAGCTTATTACTAGCGAAATCAAATCGTATAAAAAAGTCTTTAAACGTTTCCAAAAGACGACCAACGTTTCCTTGCAAGCCACTGCCTCCCATATTCACGCCGAAGATGTAAGGCAGTTGGCCTAGGGTCTTCCCGATGTGTCCATTCATCCCATTATTTCCTTCCAGTTGAATAGCTATTACATGATTCGTTCGGCTGTAGCACAGGATTCCCTCCCATTCACAAATGGAAGCACTTGAGTTCCATTTGTTCCGCTTCAGCCAGCGTGGACCATTCGTGTTTTCATAAAACGCGGAAAGAGCCATCCGCTGCCTCGCACGACAAGCCACATCGCAAACAGTAACATTACGCAGAAATTGAGGGATCTTCAAACCATAGAGTACTGGAACTTGGCCGTCAAATGTAGTGCCTAAAAAGCAACCCATGCAATGTTAACCGGATTATTTGCACAGTGGCTAGATCACGTGTCTACTGGGTTTCTCATCTAACTTTCAAGAAAGGCTCGATCCGGTTTCTTGATGCCCTCAAACTCATCAGAAGTTTTTTATTCCACAGAGGAAACAAAGGCTCCAAGTAAACGGCTCTTATAGATGTTATCTCCCTCTCCTCTTAGCCTGGCATTTTCTGCTCTCTTCCATTATTGGGGCCTCGTATAAGCCACCACGGTTTTTCCCCAACATAGCTCACTAGAAATAGTAGTCAGAGGGATATTATAAAAGGGGTACCGCAATGATCAGTTCTAGGGCCGCTTTTATTCAATATTTTCATCAGCGATACTTTCCTCTTTGCAAATAATCCTGACATCTGTAACTAGGCTGACGACACCAATACATACGCATGCAATTCAGGGCTCAATGCTATCATCAGTACGTTTGAAGTAGGCAGTTAATAATTTTGAAATGGCTGACAAAGAATTACATGAAACCAAACAAACATAATGTCACCTGAACTTTCTACAAATGCAAAGATTCAGTAGTTACCATTGGCAACTCCCCAATTGAAGAAAACTACTATGAAAAACTTTTGGGAGACACGGCTGATTAAGCTTCGCAAAACATATCGAACATCTATGCTAAAAGGCCTACCCAAAATTGCATGCACTTGCCCGACAATCTAATTAAACAGATCCCGTTAAACGAGAAATGCATACATTAAATCACACTCCAACTCCTGTCCACTTTCATGGATGTTCCTTGACAGAACGACCAATTTCAGGTTAAATAAGATTTGTTGAATAAGATCGTACATGCAACGATGAGGGAAATGATTTTGTCAACTCATTACAATTTTTTTTTTTTAGTGAGTTATGTTGGGGAAACGCCATGGTGGCCTATACAATGCCTCAACAACGGAAGAAGAAAGAAGAAAGCGAAAGGCTAAGAGGAGAGAGAGATCAGATCAAGTTTATTGATCTTGGATTTGAAAGATGGCAAGTTGTAAGATTCAGGAAGGAAAGCAAGAGGAAGGCAAGACGTTCCATAAGTTGCATGTTCTAGAAATAAATGATGATCTGTGGGGCAGTATAGGACTAAATCATATTTGAACCTATACATCAACTCTGATTATTATTCTCTACGACCAATAAATCAATCAATTGTTTAGTTCTTTGTTAGTTCTTTTCTTGTTTAGTTCTCCTATCAGAGTTGATTTTGTGAATTGCTTAAATAAATTCTTGACCACTCACCAACGCAATCTGCAGTTGCGTATGATAAAGATTTTTAAAACAAAGAAAAACCTTCAACCAAATTCTATCACAAGCATTTTTGCAGAAAAAATAGCTATTACAGCCTAAGAAATTTTAATAATTTGCAACTGCTGAAAGTAAGAACTATATATTGCACAGGTCATATCAAGCTTAGATACTGCTCCTTGTGGTCCTCACTTTCCAACAGTTTGAAAGACTGACATTTTGCAAGAAATTAAAAGGAGAATGAAACAGTGGGATGGAATTTGTTGCAAATGCAGATTTTGCGAAGTTTTTGCTAGAAGTTTAAGGCTTCTAGATTGATTTTGCCATTGCTCGTTTTAAATAATGTTTCCATTTGAGTTTAGCTTGCTTAATCAGCTTTGATTGTATTTATTTCAATTAGAAAAGCCAACTTCGATAATCATAATAAAATTGATAATCTACCTTTCCATCTAGCAGTAAATGAATAAGGCAAAATTTAAGGGAAAAAGGTACTAGAAAAGGAATTGGCCACGCTGAATTGTCCTATATTTTCGAGCGAGCACTTGCAAGGAGTGAGCTGAATAGATGGCTTCAAATTTAGACTTTCTTTAGCGAATCATGTTGAGGAAAGCCCATGGCAGCATAGACAAAGCCTCGACAAAGGAAGAAAGGGAAGGTTATGAGGAGAGGGAGATAAGATCGAGTTTATTGATCTTAGATTTGAAAAAGAGCGAGTTGTAGGATTCAGGAAAGATAGAAGGATACGGGACACCGCTGCTATCATTATTCATATCATTATCATTAGGATGCCATGTCCGAATCAATATGAGATGAAACACAAGCCCGGCCAATTCGGCCTTGTTTGTCGAATGCCCGACGATCTGTTCATCTATGCAAGGTGCTGGAGATGGTGTAGGGGAAGCACAAACGTGAATGCCTTGCTATAGCTATAGAATAGAGGGCCTTGTTGGACGACATCCGCGCGCGGTGCAAATCAGTCACCGTAGCACACGGACTGGTCGAACACTGCGATCATTGGCAAGAAAGTTTGGTGCATCATCAAAACCAATGGTAAGATGTTGGCCATAAAACGGAGGTCAATCAAGTCAGTCCAATTTGAGATAAAAGTACGTTCCCTCCCGATGAGATCACGTCACAGCGTTCCTTCAACTTTGCGAATGTCTAAATAATTTAGAATGAATACGTAGTTTAAAAAATTGTGTGATAACGTTACTCACCTGTTTCGGTCCAATTCCAATACAAAGAGCTGCTTGGCTTGATGGAACTCAATAAAAATAATGCTAGCGTGATTCTCATGTCGTCTGCTTCCCCAAGATGCTCTCGCAAATCACGCTTAAACGCACTTTGATCTGCAATTCACTGAAAACTTCCAGTGTCCTGCGAAACTGGAAGCGCAATAGTTTCGCTTTTTGTTCGTTAAACGCGACACTGCATTTGGTGCAACACTGCGTCTCGATTATCACCATGCTTCGTTTCTCCGTGCAAATCGTAGACTTGGGTTTTCGAAAACAACCGGAAGTCGAACGAGCATTCATTGGTGAATCAACAATGACTCACTCTACTAATTTAGTTCTTGGAAAAACGCTGCGATCTCTTGTGAAGAAGTACCATTGGGTGCACCAATTCAAGGGTGTGCCGGGAGGAATGCACTCATTTCGCAAGTGGTTATTATGAAGATGTCAATGCTAATTGAGGTATTGCAAGACTAACGGTGGAAGTGATCAATACAAAATGGTAAAGCATTCAAGGTAACTTGATAAACAAAGACGTGACCTGCAAGACAATGGATTTCTTCAAATCATCTAGAAGCGTAGAGGCAGTTGCAATGGTGGTTAGAGCACATACCTACTGCATTGAACATCCAGGATTTGAGTAACTCACGTCCCATTTCTGAATTTGTTTAGCAGTCCACCCAGCAGTAAATGAGCATAGGGAATTGTCATGGTGCGTCACAATGCTTTGACCCTGGTTGGTACCTCCCTAGCAAGGTGATCCCCGATGATCGTATCGATTGTGGGTCTAAACGTCATTACTTTTGAGATGTGTGAAAATACACGGGCAAAAAGACAGCGACGAAGCAACACATGTATTAACAACAAATTAGGAATTCAGTGAAGGTCTGAGCTTCAAAGCGATCGAAGGCGATCCATCACATCCAAGCTACGAAGAATTGTAGAAAAATAGACAGTATAAATCTGCAACAGTAAAATTAAAAAAAATTACGCCAATAGTCTTATGAAAGCAACTGAAAACACTCATATACAAAATTTACTACATCATTGCTGTTACAATTTTGTCGGGGGAGAGGAAGACGGCAAGAGTTAGTGTCTTTTGATCTAGAAGTCCATTTTTGAAACCTTGGGAAACAAATCTTAACTGGAAATGAGTGGGGGGGGGGGGGGGCTAAGAGAAACACGGGGTTGAGAACTCAACAATTTTACAGCGATGCAGATTGCATCAATTGAATGCATCTCAATGCAAAAATTACGGTCTGTTCTATATCGATTTGTGATGAATGTTCTTAAGTGGCGGGCCTGTGAGTAAATCGGCCCCTGCTGAAAGGGCAATCATCCTTAATCGAATAACATGAAATCAAATGTTACAAATAGTCTTCTCTCCGGGCGCCGGATAAGCGCAATGCACTCACGAGTAGGATGCAAGTTAAAGTTCGTTACCAAGGAGAACAAATTTGTTCCGAAGAACTGAAGAAATTCCTAACCCTACAAAAATATAATACTTCTTATGAAGGAGTGGTTTTACTTCTCTCAGACTTGGGAATCATAGCAATTAAGCAGTTTAGAGAAATGTGACCAAATTTGAATTATCCGATGAAAAAGGTGGAGAAAGGATCGTGGTTCTAAAGAAGAGCACTGGCTGAGGACGAAGGGAAGGAAGAAAAACCGATTAGTATCCTCCAATCTGAATTTGTTAATCCGGTTAGTGCTTGCCACACAGCCATACGAATCAAGCCAGGTAAGTGTATTCATCTTTGGATCCTTGTGATCTTTCGATGTATTGTTTGTCGATTAAAGATTCGATGCATTTCTGAAAGAAATCCAGATTATGTAAAGCATCAGATCCTAGCATTTACAAGTGAATTCCATCCAAAAACCTCCCTCGCAGCATCTCTACAACCGCCTATAGAGGAGCATGTCTCTAAATCAAGACAAGAAACCAGCCATTTTTACACAATGTAAAACTACTGATGTTGTTGATGCTGCTGTTGCTATGGCAGACTCTGTTACAGGCCTAGTTACTGAAGCAAGGCACTTTTCCATCGCATGCAGTCGTTGGCTGCTTGCCCAAGAGCGTGAATGGAGGCAATATTCATCCAGTCTTTGATCTATTTCAGCCGGCTTTTTTAGGTCTACTTCATTTTCTAAGACACTTATCAAGTGTCAGGGTGTCTTGAAAAGTGCTAAAAATAGCCAAAAACTCGTGGTATGGCCACATCAATGGAAAATGGGGGTACAGCTTGCACGTTCTGTGACTGATTGATTTCTCCTTCAATAGCCACTACCGACATTAATAGAGAGATAGCAAAGTAGAGAGTGGAACACAGAACGATGGGTTATTCATCAAATACAGTACCTTGATCATGACAACGCTTGGAGCAAACCTTGATTGGACTTGTTTAACAATCTGAAATATATCGATATACAGTTAAACGCCTAAGTGCAATAAGATAGACGAATTCATACTGGAAAAGAATCGATATGATAAAACATGCTACTCTGACATTTGACAGTGCATAAAATGGACACAAAGATGCATCTGTTACAATGCGTGTTTTCGATCAATTCCGAGAGTATGAACGCTAATGTTGAAATGCAAGGGAGCTAAATTTAGACGAACCTCTTGCATGAGAATGTTATGTTTAAGAACTTTGCTGTGTTTCATTAATCGAACGACAGTTGCCTGAAATGCCAAAGGACATGAGACATAAGAAGACTTAACAATATTCATTCTAACCAAAAAAACGAAATTACAAGGAATTGCAATCAACGATAAGTAAAATCAATGAAAACGGAGGTAAACTAGAATAAAACTAAATTGCTAAAATTGAAACAAAAAGCGTGAAAAAATGACACTGGCTTATCAAAATAGAACTAGTCTCAACCGGTTAAGACTGGTCACCGCATTCCGCTACTCCTTGGCATGACACTCTGAGAAAAAACTTGGCTAATCCACCACATTAAGGAAATAAGTGGATGGACATTGCGAGACTTGCTCAGGACCGGAACAGCTGAACGAGGCTTTTGATCAGGAAAACGGCTGCTTAGCATTGACCACCCCGTTTTTGATGATGAAGAACTTGTTAATTTCAATGATCAAATCTACCCCCATCTAACACGCCGGTAATCCAGTCAATTAGTGGGCCGATAACATCAGTGAATCAAAAATGGAGATCAATGTTCAATTACCTGTATATACATTTTTCTGTCCTCATCAACGGCTGAATGTGTCTGTTCTGTTTCCTGGAATGCACAAAAATGGCTTCAGCCTTAAATTTATCTAGTCGTACGTAGACAGGATGATAATTGCAAACACCTCAGCACCAAATTTCAATAAATTTTCAATGGAGTATTTTCAAAAATTTGAGGAGTAGAACTGAATGCTTCGAAGCTTTTCTATTAAAGCAAGGAAATCCAAAATAGGCAGACAACGGTTGTTTGGCCACGTATTACGTTTATGAGATGAGAGACCAGCAGAACAGGCGATGAAATTATACTTTGAAAGGTCAGAAAAAGGGTTAAGAGGGAGAGCTCAGGAAATTAGCGCATAAATTTTACACAAAAATATCCCCAAAGCGATCTGAATGAAAAGAGACTTCCAAATATCCGCTGTGACGAAAGAGGAAGATGTTGGACAGATAAGACTGAAAGCTCCATACCGAAAAGCTTCGAGAAGGATTTCCGAAATAGTATGCAAAGCAACAGAACCAAAAACCACACGACGTTTCTTACAGTGGCTGCGTGACTGCAATTAAATAAACAAACAAGCAAAATAGCAACGATGATTCGCTAAAGCGCTTTGTCCTGGGCATTACCATCGAATATCATGGAGGATAACTCACCTGGATAGACTCCTTTTGTACTGCTGCTGTGATTTTGAACTTCGTTCTTTTGTTCGTAAATTCATTGTTTAACGAAAATATACAATCGTTGAAGTCTTTCGCCTTTAGACATAAAACATAGATGATTAATGATAATTTTTGCAAAGAGAGATCATCTACGTTCGTCTTCTTTTTCTTTGCGTTAATTTAGCACAACTGAAGGGCCTGCGCCACAGCAATGGCGACTCCAATGCATCCGACCCAGGGTATCTTCTACCAGCTGCTAAGTACTGCTGTGGCTTGCCGCCACTTTGACCAACTCTCAGTTACTCGGCTGCGAGCATCTTCAGTCATATCGCCGCTGCTTGTAATCAAAGATCAAATACACTTGCAATTCATCCACTTCCCTTGGGTCGACGCCTTGGATGTTTAGCTTATTGGCTGTTTGCCAGCTGCACTCAATTTACCTTAGTTCATAGGTGTCTATATGGAATTTTTTAAATGTATAAAACTTGATGCCATTCTGTTTAAGTTGAGCGTCCTATTCGTGCAGTTTTTGATTCACTTCGTCGCGGTTTTAAGCCGCTACTTAGACGTTGTCAGAAATGAGGAGATTCCAAATATGGGGTTGCCGTATCGAAGCGGTAACAACATCCATGATAAACAACAGTGGTGACGAAGTAGAGCCTTGATGATTGCCGAGTTTGATATCGAAAGTGAGTTATTTGCCAACTGAGTATCTCACTCAGCTGGTGAAATGTTGCCACACCAGGTGAGCCCATTTGACGTAAATCTCTGGGGAACCATGGCATCCAAGCGAACGTCAGCCAAGTTCGTGCGACACCAGGCAAAAAAAGCTCTTTCCAGATCTAGGAACGCCGTATGAGCAGCTTCATTCTTTTCCCGACGCATCTCCAACAGCATTCAAGCTGAAGATTATCAACATAAAATTTCAAAAGATTAAACTTGCTTTAAGTCAAGGGAAAAAACAAAGTTGTCCGGCAACGAGCTCAGTAGTGTGTTTGGAGTGCTTTATACTTGAAATAACTTTCACGGAGTAATTAAATAAGTTTAAGAGCTTTCAAAAGCAATAATGCAACTACTGTATACCTCTTTGGGGGTTTTGATCAGAATTTTTACATCCACCAAGGACTGCAACGTTCTTGTGAGTTCTTTATCCACTATTTGACTTTGATTCTTAATATCACTGTAACAAAAGAATTAAATATTCTGAAAGAAGCACATGCTGTGAATCACCGTTCGCACGAAGAAGCAGTTTTGCACATTGTGCAATCATCTGACAGCTACTTCGGTTATGCATACGCAATACCGAGAAATGGCATCTCTTACTGTGGCATATTTTTTATAAGCCTATTTTCAACTGTCAAATGTTTCAGTCAACATCTTATTTGGGTGAATTCTCAGATGAAGGAGGATAGCATCAATGCTACACCACTAGGTCAAACACTTAATCAAGTACATTGGTTCGTGTGAGGTAGAATAAAAACAAACTGCGGGACATGATTCCAATTTCCTTTTACAGAAGTGGATCTCTACGAGGTAGTTGTCAGTTACTTTCCTCACCGATAGTGATCTAACCGTAAAACCGTGCAGGGTTCGAGTACACAGCTTCACGCCTAACTGCCACACAACGGAAGCGATGATGCAGGGGACAGAACAATAAAACACAGAACAAACACAATTGTGGCTGACACATTGCAAGCAACGATTTTCCACTTTGGTTTTCAGCATTGAATATTCAAGGGGTTGAAGCGGTGTATCTTTTGCTTACGTTCTTTAATTTTTTTTTATTTTCTTTACCCTATGGCCATGAAATAATGAAGGCATAAATTCTACTAACGCAAATGAGAGATTCTGGCCATCATTAAACAGGAGAAGGATCGCCATTTGATAAGTCGTCACAGTTATTATATACGTTTTAGCTTGTACATTCATCTTGATTTCACCTGCAACAAGAAATATGGCGTTAAACTCAAGTAACTTATTACCATTTGACTGAGACCACGTTCCACGTTTTCACAATCTCATCAGCCTCAGTTTCACTTTGCGCCAACAGACTCATTTTCGGGATAGATTAAGGGGGTTAACACACGCCATTACCATTCGACTAGCCCTTCGCGATAGCAGAATGATTTCTAAATGGCTTTTCGATTCGAAGGTTAAGGTAACAGACATGTTTGCCAGCACTCAACCAGACAGGCGCAAAGAGATTTCTCTAGAACACAGTTGATGAATGGTTAAAGTTAGCAAAATGGTGATTTGATCTGGTAGTCCACTTTGATCTGGTGTGAAACTTTCTGAGAGAATTTCATTCACGGAATTTTCACCGAACAGCATAGATCGCAAAGAAATGCGAAAACATGGCTAATTTAGACGGAAAACCTTTTAATAGAATGCTCACAAAAAGAGCATGGAACGTCCTAATATGGCTAAACTAAGACTATTAAACATGTGCTCAGAGGCGATCCGAAACGTGTGCAGTGAGCCGATCAGTTTTTGAGAAGAAGCTTCATGGCATGATTTCAGCCATTGTTTGAAGTTCTTTACTCTCACGGGTGTTTGACGAAAAGATCTTTAGCAAGATGCAATCACGTTTCCGCTGCTCATTGCGATATTGCCTTTACATAGTGGCCCTAAATCTGGGTCACGGCATTCTTCGATTGGGTGGAAAGTCTCTTCCCTCGCCTTACTTCACACCCCAGCTTGAAGCCAGATGTGGATCAAAACGCGGGAAAGCGAAACAATTGGTTTTTGGGGAACAAGTTGCACAGGATCCGTCTAGACTATTGTTTGGCGATTGATATTCTGATGAGCATTTGAAGAAAAGATCTTTAGAAAGATGCAGCCTATTTTCTGCACAATAATTTACTGTAAAAAGTCTACCCTAAATCTAAAAATGAGATGACGAGAACGTTCATTATATTGTGGAGGTCAGTTCCTACCGTTTGAAAGATGGTACAACCAAGTTAACTTTCTTCCGTTGAAAATATCATTATAAAACGCTTCAAACTGAAAGAAAAATTAAATAAGTAAGTTACAAGGGGCGAATAAGCTTGAAAAGAAGAGGGGAACTTTTCCTGGCTTGTCAGGGTGCACCATACAGTGTGGCACGAATCTGCTCTTTACGTGGGCTAAAATAATGGCAAAACAGAAATAAATTATTGCATTGGGGAATACAATATAGCAAGTGTATTGCTGGCCACGGACGTCTCACTGCCCGTCCCAAGCCCAATAATATGGAGAGAGAGAGAGAGAGAGAGAGATGCCAGGGAGAGAGAGAGATATATATGCCAGGGAGAGAGAGAGAGAGAGAGAGAGAGAGAGTTGGCGGAAGGAAAAGCTTAATGCTAAACTGAAGGGATGGTGAGGACAACGCATGCTATAAACTGCCTCTGTGAAAGGTGACCTGGAAGAAATGGAGTTGAAATAGGGATACGTCAGACGCAGAGCGAGGTGGAGGAGAGCCATCTCTACACCGGAAATTTACGTCCGAAGGAAAACCCCCGAGAAGAAGATCGAGAATCTGCATCGTCAAGAATTCTTCCCTTTATGCCCACCGCATCTAACTTCAGATATCACATAGAGGAAATTCAGCAAATCACATTTACGCTGTTGTTTGGACGTAGTCTGGTGAATATTGTACTGGCATTCAGATTGGTGTTGAAACTGTATGAAGAAAGCTGATTTTGTGATCGAAGGAAAGTGAAAGAAAGTCTCACCATTTGGACGCTCTTTACCAGTTCATTAGGCAGTTGGATGCTAGAAACAGCTGTCTGACTCAGTGGCCATGCACCAGACTGAAAATACAAAGGAAAACTTAGCATGCACATGAGGTTGTATACGGGAGATGCTACACACGATGAAAGCTAGATAAACTGAAATTGGTCCCTCCGTGAAAGCTACTTCAGATAAAAGACCCACATAAAGCTATGGAAAAAACCGAACATAATATGGCCTCAACTGGCCTTTGTAAATGATCAAATAGGAAATCACATCTAGTGGGCATATTACTATTCCACTACTATTTAATGGAAACTGAAACAATACAGATATCTCGCTGCAGTCACGTGAGTATGGATAAAAATTCATTAAAGTGAAATAAAAAATGAAGATGATTATTATTATCGTTATCATCATTATTAATGAAAATTATTTCCTTTCTCTTCTTTCATTCTTCCTTTCTTTAACTAATTTGCTACAACACTAATCAATTTGAAATACTTTGATTAGTAAGGTTTGATACCGTATTTCCAGTTGAACAAAGATCAATATCAAAATATTACCTGAAGCACAAGCAATGAGAAGCTTATACCAACATCTGATTTGTTTTTGTCTAGATACTCAGAAAACTTGTTATTTAGATCTTCGCTGACTTTCATGTCTGTGAACATTCTATGAAGTTTACTTGTGTACTCATAACCACAAGCTAGCTACAAAAAAGCAAAGTAAACCAAATGAGCAGCTAGTATACAACAGACCACACGCTTCCAAAATTTATAGGTCGATGGAGACTGTGATGGTGATGATGATGATGATGATGATGATGATGATGATGATGATGATGATGATGATGATGATGATGATGATGATGATAATGATCATGATGATGATGATAGTGATCAAGATGATGGTGGTGGTGATGATGGTGGAGATGATGGCAGATATGCTAATAGTGATGATGATGATGATGATGATGATGATGATGATGATGATGGTGATGATGATGATAATGATCATGATGATGATGATAGTGATCAAGATGATGGTGGTGGTGATGATGGTGGAGATGATGGCAGATATGCTAATAGTGATGATGATGATGATGATGATGATGATGGTGGTGGTGACGATGGTGATGATAATGATGATAGAGATTATGGTTATGATGATGATGGAGATGATGATGATTATTATTAATGACGCAGGTCGAAAGGTATTTGACCAAACCGTGGAAAAATCACATCACACGAAACATCACTGCACAGGGATGCATCTGGAAGGCAGGGCGGCTTCCTTTTTATTAAAGAAAAAATTTGTTCAATAAATTGGAAGATGGCAAGAAGTCGGTGATTCTACAATGTAGCAATAGCTAACATCGCCCGACACAGGAGTATGCGTAAGAGGCTGTAACGCAGGGATCCAAGTGATGGCAGCATGTCATACTTATTAGTTTGCTAGTTGGGTGGTAGCCTGTCTTGAACCTGCTCTCGGGTATCGACTCTGGTATAGATTTACGTCAGAGGCTTTTCAAAGGAACATTCTTACAGTAGCCAACAAAAAGTTGAAACGGATAATTCTGTACCGCGGCAAACGATCGAGACAAAACGGAATTTAGCCTGTGTGCTTTACCCTTAATTATCCTCTGTGAAATCAAATTGAATGTATTTATTTGAAGTAAAGTCGAGTATAGAAACAAAGTGTAATTGAGTACAAGAACGTAGATCAGAGCAGAGAAGAGTAAAGCAGCATAGGGCAGAGTTGATTTCATGACATATACCTTTAATCTATTAATCATGCTCTCTTCAGAGTCCATCGACACAGACATATTGTGGACTAATCTCTTCGCTAACAATTTCGAGTAGAACTGAAACAAAGATTAGAATCAGAAGGGTAACACATTCGGCAACATTGCAAGCAATAGTTACTCAATAATTCAAACTGAGATAGATACAAGACTGATAAAATCGTAAGAATATATCGTATTTTCCCCACTATATTTCTAAACTATTATCATCGTAATATTTGCATACCTTTTGGAAAACATCTTTATCATCAATGTACTTGAAAATGATTATCTATCGAGATGGAAGCAAAATTTCAACTTTCGAAAAACGCAGAGATAAAACAAGGATCTGCAAAATTTCTAAAGAAATTTAATCCGTGATGGGGTGCCTTGCTTTGCGGGCGAAGAGGTGCACGAGATCATCGTATTGTCAATATCCACAGTTACACAGAAAAGGGTGCCATTGTATACGGAAATATTAAAAATCGAGGTATTATGATGGCATCTTAGTTACTGCACTTGATTACAAGCCAAATGGCGTGTAGCTGATGTGGAATCCTAACTTAATTTCGCTAAGAGTGAGCAGAGTCACTAGCTCTCTGTGATTCCAGACATAAAGCCATGAGGTGTGGTCAATGCAAGAGGGGGGACTAGGCCACTGCTCCGAAATCACACTTTCCCAATGCCCTATAACTTGCCTTATAAATGGAAAGTGTAAGGAACCAGGAGGTGTGTTCAGCGTTCAGATCGAGATGAAGAACCAAGTCACTGCTAAACAAAAACTTTTCAATGTTCTAAAATCCTCGGAGGTAAGGCAGAAGAAACCAAAGAAACATCAAAAGAAGCGACGCCTTTTTCGGTCTCTGTATTTACGATGGTTGCGTCAAATGCGATAAAATTGTGAAAATTGTTAGGAATCATGAAAGAAACGATGAAATAAGGAATATCATCTATGATAACTTACAACGTTGTTTAATTTGGCATCAATTTCCAACTCACTCAAATGTTTTGTGCTCTTCTTTAATAACGAATCGCAATATTTTGCAAGCTGTATTGAGGAATTTTAAACATGGCTTTACTATCATTCAGAAGATATTTCTGATGAAAATAAAACTGATGACAAAAATGGAAACTTTTCCAGGCCAAAGTCATACAATAGCAAAGCTCACCGTTAATAGGTAACTTTCACTGACGCTTACTTCAAATAAAATTTCAAACACCCCGCAGTGGGTAAACAAGACAATTGCATGGAAATGAAATGTTCATAGCTTATTCCTACAGCAAAAGATAAAAAAGCGGTTCGCCTTATAATGTGGAGAGTTTGAAATTAGGAAATCAGCCGAAACTTTTAAAAGGATAGAAACTTGAATGATTATTGATTAATTATAATAATGTGATTTTTTTGTTATAGATTTTCACCTTGCCAATAGAAAATTGCAAATAAACAGAATGATAACATAACACAACTGCAGATCTAAGAACTAATCGAATAGCTTTTAAGAATTAATAAAAATTAAAGATCTATGCATAAATTCTGCTCAAAATCTTCATAGAAGCACGTATATTCCCAGAAAGATCGCCAACAAGATCATAAATTATTTCCACATAGTTTTACAATCTTGCCTAAAGCATTTTAGCCAAGCAAACAATAATAATGTGATATGGTCATCTTTGATGGAGCCGCGGCTGGTCAGGAATAACCGCTTCGTCTGAGAAAGGGAAAGAAAGATGTTGGTCTTGATGCAATTTCTAGTGAGAGCGAAAAAACAAGTTGAATTAGAGAGGCTAACCATTTCGGGAGATCTGCATTGCTTCTTTGTGCCAATTCTGTAATTCACAATTTTTGTGCACGCCTGCGATATATGTGCAGAAAACCAATGAATTTTGAAGAAGCAACAATCATAGTTATTAAAGATGCAAACAGTTTCACCAAAAATTCCAAACATAAGCTATGGGTCAAAAATTGACCCTGAAGTTCTTTTAGGTGCATTTACTCTAGACTCCTTCTTCAACAACGGCATTCAATAACGACCGCTATCGGATTGGATACCAAAATTTCCCTATAAATTCAACAAAAAATTAAATTTACTTTCTAAATAAGGATGAATTGCCCAATTGGACCATTTAAAGGCTCACCTTGTCACGTGCACCAAGAAAGAGCTGGTCATTGGTAAAAGTTTTTTCAATCATTTCGGTGTACTTTTTGTGAATTTCTAACAGCGTATCTACAAACTGCCCAGTACCCTTAAAAGAAAAAGTCCAATAAGAAAGGACGAAAACAAGATTTGCATTAGATTACCTCCATGCTATCAGGACGGTAAAAGTATTAGCCTAGACGCCCACAAAGAGGATATCGTTACAGATACACAAGCAGAAATCCGCAACGCTTATACACGAATGTTGGAGCGTAAGATTGAGGGACCATACTATATATGGGTACTTCAACAACGATGACATATACCGCCATGGGCCGACTGACTGCTTTACCACGATGTGTCTGATATATTGTCTCTCAAGTCTCCTGAATATTTCATGACACCGAATTTATGGCAAGCCGAACCGACTCGGTAAATGGCGAGCACAACAAAACGAAGAGAAGAGGCAGAGGACCGAACGACCTTGCACAAAGAAACAAAGCCAGCTGTGAGATGAGTCTTTCAGTAGGACATGGCTTATGACGATTATGATGATGACTACTATTGTGATTATGATGGAAATAATAACGATGTTGATTATCATGGTGATGATAATGATGCCAATTATAATGATACAAATTACAATGATGATGATGATGGTAACTATTGTGATTATGATGATAGCAATGGCGATGTTGATGTTTTTCTCTTTTTTAGTGAGTTATGTTGGGGAAAGGCGATGGTGGCCTATACAAAGCCCCAACAGAGGAAGAAAGAACAAAGTGATAGGCTAGGAGGATTACCATCGTAATGATTATGATGCTAATTGTGATGATGATGATGATGGTGAGACCTGAGCTCCAAGTTGATGGAAATTATTAAAGAACGTATTAATGAATGATTGTATTTGATACT
Organism: Pseudorhiza aurosa; assembly: GCA_964026355.1. Classification (NCBI taxonomy): domain Eukaryota; kingdom Metazoa; phylum Cnidaria; class Scyphozoa; order Rhizostomeae; family Lychnorhizidae; genus Pseudorhiza; species Pseudorhiza aurosa. The sequence continues at coordinate 8,826,410 of OZ032115.1, forward strand.
GGCAGCTGTACCCAAAAGTATTTGACGACTGACAGACAGACAACAATATTGACCTCATTTGTGAGACAAGACTGTTCGAAATCAAAACTTGCTACAAATAAACACAGACACGATATCCCGTCACAAAATTGAAACAATCCTTATCATTACATCACAGGATAAATTCCTTCGAACAAAGCAACTGCTGGAAAAGAACCAAAGGCTTTGTGCAGTATTTGTCAAAATACATAACGTCATAAGCAATGACAAAGAGATGACAGGAAGAAATGAATACTGAATAGACGTGTGGAAAAACTTAGACAGCAAGGCAATCGAGTGCATGTTTTTGGGGGTTGCTTCGATTACTATTTGTGCTCTATCATACAATGATGAATAACTGCTTTGATGTACAGATCCTCTGTGTATATAGCATAGAAGGGCCTCTCCAGTGGTAAATTTTTATTTTCGAATTAGACTACTTTGAGTGCCCTGTTTCCGAATCTGTGATTATTTTTCTGATTTCTCGTACCGTTTTGATTTTGTAAGAGTTTAAAGTTCGTTTTTGAGTTCAGAATTTAGTCAAGAAAAATTCTCGGAGATGTACTAAGTGACGTCAAAATGACGTACAAAATTTTCTAGGTCATTCGTTTTTCTCACGAGAATTTATCGGATTATGAACAAAAAGCCGGACTCAGTTTCCGATACAATGTGCCAACTTGCAAGTTGTTCAAAATGTCAAGACCAAAAAAAATGCTCGTGATTAATCGTGATATAATTTGTGACGTCACAAAGTAGGCCTTCTATTTTCGTCTTTTCTCGTTTTTTTTCGGCGATTTCTGATTCAAGATGCTTATGACACGAAAACGGTACAAGATATCAGAAAAATAACTGCGGATTTGAGACCAAGAAGCTTGATTACACCTAATGTCAAAATAAAAGCTTCACTGGAGAGGCCCTTTAACTGTGGCCAGCGAGTCTGCCGATCCAGGATCGGGCTATCTAGTCACCTGAGGTGGCACACGCGTCAAGACGCCAGCTGAACTTGAGCTCCATCGACCTCGACGGCTCAACCAACAACATTGAAGGTCTAATCGTGAATAAATCCTTTGATATGCAACACTGCAATATTATACAGAAGAGAAGGGGAGGAAACATGCATGCGTCACACCAACGACGTTTTCTTCCCACACTCATCAGAATACGAAACTCTGGATAATGGCTAACATAGGAACATGACACAAAGTTTAACCACAGTTATGCTTCTTCCCTTCTATGCTATACTGTGTTCACGGCTGAATCATTCCCCATTCATGGTTGTTTCTCCATTTCACAACATAAAAGAGAATACCCACATTTTCAGTGTAGAATGCTTTCACTTTTGCCAGTCCAGTATCAGCGATGTATTTCTCGAACTCTAACAACATCAAGTCCAGTCCTTTTGGTATTGGCTTTAATAGTTTGTACATTCGAGACAAATCTAGGAGCAGAGGTGGTCGACGATGTAAATACACACTGCAGACTTTGGAAGGGGGGGGGGGGCGTCAGATTATTAAAACCTGCAAAGAATGGTGACGAGCCGACGATTAGTTCATGTTCTTAATCAGTCTTCGTCTACTAACATGGACTCAACTTCAGTTAAGGGTAATGCTAAGGTTCTGAATTCGTACCCAAACCGTAATCAAAGATAGAGCCTTCTTCCTGCTTCGGTTTCGTTTATTTAGTGAGTTATGTTAAGGAAAGGCCATGGCGATCTATTCAAAGCCCCAACAAAGGAAGAAAGAAGGGGAAGGTTAAGAGGAGAGGGAGATGAGGTCAAGTTTATTGATCTTAGATTTGAAAGATGGTAAGTTGTTTCACCACTTATCTCAGCTCTTTTTGCAAATCACGGAAAGTTGTGGAAAGTTGCCGAAAAAGGGCATTGATTGAAGATCGAGCAAAGCCAAAACTTTAAGAAATCAATTAAAACAACCTTTGGCATTTCACTTCTACTTTTCTTCAACAAAAACAAGCCAACTTACGTAACAAGAGTGGGGGGGGGGGGGGGGAGAGAACATTCTGAATTCAAAACAAAAGCATCGCGTCAGCAAACCATCTCACCAATAAGTTTCTCATTGTGTATCATATCACAGCATTCGCTTTGCAGCAACTGAAGCTGCGCCTCGACCAGCTTATCCTGACAGACTTTCATCACTTTCTCAATCGAAGAAGTGTGCAAGTATTTACGAGCGCGGAAATCTTCTTCTTCAAGTCTTGCATCAACCTGTAATAAGGATGATTTGATAGAGAATACACCAGGACACATCTTCCTCAGAAGGTAGGATTTTTTTTCATTTGGACATTTCAAGTCCGAGTGGCCTAAAGTTACGATTTGTTTGTCCGAAAGTCAATCCCAGAATGCATTGAGACAAAATTCGTGACGCTTTCCTAAAATAGCGCTATTCTATAAATGTGTTCTCTCAGCAGAGGTGTCTGGCGAAGGGGACTCATGGATGAGCAATCTGTTTACAAGTGCAAAGGGAAACGAGGTGAGTGAGATATCTTCCACGACAACACTTTAGCGTCTTCAGATGAGCGAAAAACCACCAGCCTCTCACCGTGTAATCTCCACTGTTCACCTATCGGAAACATTAAAACATACTACACGGTAGGATCACCCAAGAGCCTTATATAAATATGAGATAACAAAAAAACGGCAGATCACCTTTTGCATGTACTGTGAGCAACTGCATGTTTCCAAAAGAATTGCAGCCTCTTTTTGGTAGTACTCTCCAGTTTCTTGAAGAAGAGGCTCCTCAAAAATTGTCTGATATAGCTGCAGAATCAATCAGGGAGAATTCTCCATTAAAAACACGACAGAGAGGTGTTCCCCTGGAGAATAGGGACGATTAAATGCTATACAACCTGAATATACACAAATGACACTGGCTAACTTGGATGTGAGGAACTTTGATTGAAAGGCATTCGATCACGGGCCATGTGGCGAGTAGCTTCAGCCTCCTTTCCAGGGTAGCATTCACTCAGAGATAGGATATTCGCTAGCTATCTGCAATTCAAGGTGTAGGAATAACAAGGTGCGATCACATTGAGAGTAAGAACTAAGACAGTGCTCGATAAGCATAGCTTTTGTGAGGGTCCTTAAACTATCTAACAATTCGCAAATCGTAGCAACCTTGACATAAGGTCACATTTTGCGAAGGAACCAGCTCATTCTTCGAAAAACGAAAATTTTCAGCGTCCTAAAGTCTACTGTACGGTGCTGATATGAAAGCATAAAAAGTCCAACTTGATGCCATGGAGAGAGGTCTACCTTTTGCTGATAGCTGCCGTTATACTCTTACAAAAAACTGACTTAATTTTTTTACGCGACACAAAGCAGCTAACTTTTCTTATAGGCCCGATCCTCCTAGTTGAAACGATTGGGAATCAATATGAAAGATCATGTGTTTTCTTGTGAAAGAAAGCATTAAAACTAGCTTGCCTTCAGTGGTGTTTTCGTTTCATACTGCTCAACATCGACTGAAAAAGAAGAGAAGACGCAAAATTGGTCAAGGCACGATACATCATATGACATACGTGATATAAAAACAAAACACCCATCAGTTCACAACGTCAAATAGAACAAGTGGCTACACATAAAGTGAACAACGAATGAAATAACCAAAGATGCCGCCTTTCCAAGAGGTCGTGCTTGAAACTGACGCTTCAGTCCGCTTACAAAGAACTCTTTTGACTCTTCCAAAATGAATAAGAACCGGAGCTCATCTCATATGGACTTGAATAGTCAAACCTTCATTGCAGAATTACAATGACGCTTTCTTGCACGTTCTCCATTTTCCCTACGAATTAGATTCTTCCAGCGCCTCTTTTCATAGTCTGACGTTCTCCTGAGATTCAACCCAGAGGTTTTCTGGGCGTGCTTAGTTGATGACGTTACATGTCATGGCCGATCTATCGAATCGCATAAGGTTTTCAATAGTCAGTCACTCAAATGACCAGTTACCATTGAATCTGGCGCTTTCGATCATTGACAGGGTCCTGTACTGTTGATCTTGGAAGGTATCAAGTTTTGATACTGGAACGCTGCCCTACATCAAATTGGAATCACGCAGATGAAATTCGACGTTCGACACTACCTAACTTTGGCTGTAGCACTATATTTCTATTCTTCTCTGGTGAAAAAATTCCAACTCGGATAATAACCTTCACGATTTTGTAGTGCTTTTTTCCATTTTCGGTTCACGTCGACAGTGTCACCTAGTGATTTTGTTTTCGTGGCAAGCTTGGTAAAAGAGTCATACAACATGAGCATGTTGTTTTTGCGTGGTTATGATCTAACTTCTTCACATTCATCTACTCACAGAGGTCAAGATATTTCTGTTCTACCTAGAAAACCGGTTTCTCAACATCATTCGAGGCGATCGTTACATTTGGGCCATCGGCATAAATGGACGTTGGTAGAAATTTCAAACGTCTCAAAAAGTCGCTCAGATATATAAGAACAGAAGAGGTTTTAACCAGGACCCTTGAGGTAGCTCACATTCTACCTCACTTGCCTTTGGTCTCAATCCGTTTGCAGCGCACATTTGCTTCTTGTGGCCTAATACGGACTGAAACCAGTTTCCGGCAGTGTTCCTTACACCCTATCTCGGCCAAGTATCGGAGCGTACTGTTTACTAACGATGAGTTGAGTGTAACCGACAATTGTTTGCACAAAAGGTCTGCCATATTGTGACGATGGTTGTGGATACACAAACAATCTGGGCGAGTTGTTTTTCCATTTTGTTCCTGTTTGGTTGAAGCTAATATGAAAACAGGGTCAAGACTTTTTGACTGACTTCTTCTTTTGCTCACGCTTCACGTCCCAGAGACAGTCACCACATGGCTTAGAAACAATATCGCTGGCAACGTTTTGATCAACTGGAACGCAATGCTAGTCTAAAGCCTCCAGACCAGCCAGCATCCCACTATCGAGTCAATCGAATTCTCATTCTTTTCCCCATGCATTGTTGACGGTTTTGATGATATTTTGATTTCCTATATTTTCATCGATTAGTTAGTTCATCATAAGATTGTCTAATTGCATCAGGCATTTTTATTGTTACTTTACTGCGTAATCTTATGCAATCAGGCAACTATTCAAGAGATTATTCCAATTCACGTTGTAGAATATTTTTATGATGAGCTGAGAGTACGAGAAACTTTAAACCCAGCAAATGGGCTAAGAACATATATAGTCCTTAGTGATGCATAAAATTCTTTAAGTTAGATCAAATTTCTCCAAAAATGTTCCTGCATTGCTCACAAGATGGATATTAAATGGACTAAGGATGAATTCCTCGTCAGTCTACAACAAGTCCCGACAGAAGACCATTTTACTACATCTTTTCAAGTTACGAATCATCTACTTTTAACCCACATTTAGGGTTGGAGTAGGAGAAATACTAAATTAGAATCCCGCTTACTTTTTGCTTACCGGATTCAAAAGTGTTACGACCCGTTTACAACTCTGATTTTTCAAATTGGTACTCAGAAGAAACCAAGTCGAGCGTCTAAGCAGTTGCATTGATTGTGTATTTTAATTCACAGTTGAGTCTCAATCCAAATTACATCCTTCGCCTTTTTGTCAAGCATTATCAAAATTTGCCCCAAATTCCCATGTGCGGCGTGATCGACGCCATGAATTGGGAAGGGGGAGGGGAAACACCCAGACAACGTGGAAAAGCTTACATGATCACTAAGTGGTATATCAAGACGTATGAGCATACGCTTGTAATCTGTTAGCCTAATCGTAGTTTCATAGAGAGATTCTTTAAGGTTCATTGCAATCAGTTCTCCATTCCCATTTCTACTATCACTGCGGTAAACCAAAAATCCCTCTATAGAGATGAGATGAGACTTACATAAAACATTCCATCAAAACCTAAGAACCAAAAAGAGCAAATTAGCATGGAATGAGTGAGAATCGTCGCCGAGAGAATCAGGGTTCTGCTGACGGTGAACCAGAAAGCGACATGTAGCTCCATCTACGTCGATAAAACTCACCCTTGAAACAGGGTGGTTTTAATTCTATCAAAAACGAACTACAAAGCTTACTGAATGAACGAATGATTTGGTACATGTCCGCATCCGTCCTGGATTCTCCATCTCTGTCTCTGAAAGAAAAAGCAACATTTTAAGTCAACAGCTCAGCGATGGATGGCACAATCAATATCCAAGGAAAACTTCACTTCCGACAAGGAATGCGATCACTTCTATGAGAACATTGGTTTTGAAGGATGACGATGTACGATGATGACGTAAAGTTTCAGGGCCACGAACTCTACTTTACCATTTTATGTGTAAGGAGCGGCAGCGGCACGATGAGGGTACTGGGAGAATCGTTCTCAAATTCTCATCAGGATCGATTTAAACAATCCTCTCAATCAAAATAGGATTTTGGTGTGGTGTAATACGTCGTAGGAGAAATGTACAAGCTAGCTAATCAGACCAGGGTCCTTTTCACGGATTACATAAAAACCCTCAAATTTCTTAGTCTTGAATGCTAACTTTCAGTGTCACACCTTAGTAATCTTAAGAACTAAGCTTATCAATAAAGGAAACAAAAAATGTAGCATGAGTATTCTTGATTGCTGAAGGACATCAAGCGGATTACTTATTGAGGGGTGCGCTCGGTATTTCGCTTCAGAATAATGATTTCCATCAATGGTCAAACGACAAGAGACTATCTGTGAAACCATTGCTCTTTTATAACTACAATTCCACCCTACGTTCAACCATGATAACTGATCTAGCCTATTCTCACCTAAATGCTTTATCATAACAAGATTTCATAAACAAAAGTGTGCCTCATTTCGATATCGTTCAGCAAAAAACAAAAGTTGAAAACGAAGTTCATTTCCGCATTCACACATCCGGTGGCAATGACTTGGTCGTGTCCAAATAGCCTTAACCATTTAACAAAAGTGCGGTGATCAGATGAGACGATTTAGCTTTGAAGTCCTCAACACTACTTGCAACACAGCAAAACAAGATTCAGCGAGGCGAGGCGAGGTGAGGTGAGACGATATTCATACATTTCAATTAGACAGAGGGAAATTCGGCGCATAATCTCATGGATAACAACACGGTCTCATTGGATAGCATCCATTGCTATACGGCTCTAGTATGGAGGGTGTATCTACCACGGTACCAAAGGCTGATCGTGGCATCATCACTCGGTCTCACGATTTTGCCTGTAGTGTTGACCAACCTTGCCCTGAGTTTTAGTCTGTACAAATCAGGAGAATGGAAAAAGAAATCAAAGTTCTTCATCTTCACGTTGGGCATTTCCGACACGCTGTTTGGATTAGTAACGATTCCAAATAACGTGGTGCTTATGACACTATTTGGTGACCGACGAAGCTGCTGGTTCGAGACTGTATTTATGTTTATCGGGCAAACCAATGGTCATATATCGTTTTACATGATGGTGATAATCGCCCTTGAACGGTATCTGAGTGTTGCAACAACATTGAACCTCGGCATCACAGACAAACTAGTTCGATTCGCTACATTCTTGTCATCGACCACTGGGCATCGAGTGGTGCTTGCCGTCGTAGCATGCTGCTCGATGTTTCATGGCACGGTCGCGTGCTACTTCTTTGGGTACGCCCGTGGCTCTCATGCGGCTAACGTTCTGATGATGGTTGTTCGATTCATTGTCCTCTTTGCCATCTACTTCTGCTATTTCCGCATATACTTGGCACTAAAGAAGTACGTCCGAATAAAAAATGATCTACCAATAAAAAGACACCGTAAAACATTTCGCACTATTGCAACAATACTGATCATATACACAGTCTGCTATGTTCCGTTCATCGTCATTGACATTTGGAGAGCATACTATACTTTCGCATTGCAAACCGCCGCTCCAAACGCATTGCGATTCGCCCTCGCTCTAGCATTCGTCTTCGTTTACCTTAACAATGCAATAAATGCTGTTGTATTCCTACGGGCAAACAGGAAGGCTAAGGTGTGCATTCTACGAGTTATTTCTACTGTTTTTTCGTTGAAATTTGACGATACAAGCACCGAGGTACAAATGATGGCGCCAAAACACGGAAACGAGACCATCTAAGAGCATTCATACGAGACTTCTTACCAGATTAAAGGCGAGCGAGATTTTCGGACAACATGATTAAGTTCATAAATGCTGTGGAGGAATTTACGCACAAATAGATGAACTGTTCGTGATAGATGGCTACAGAGAGCAATGAAGTCTCTCGATTGGCATGTATGTCAAAAGAAAGCTTTGATGATCGAGAACTGGAAAGAGAAGTCTGCTCTACACGATTCATACTCCAATATGATTGAGCACATTAAGATATAATTCACGGTCAAAAACGTGTAGCCCTCGTGTTTTGTCCTGGGTATCAGACAATTTCAGGATGTATACCTTCAGAAAACTGTTTTTGAAACAAAAAAAATCGAACAGTAATAACTCGTTTAGGGAAAAAAATTCGATTCATTTTACCTTTGGATGGAATCTATGATCGCTTTGATAAGTGATTCCTTTATCTTACCAATCATAGTTATTTTCCAAATATCCAAACCAAGCTACAAAAGGAAGGAGTAAAGCCAGTTGAAAATGATGACAGCGGGAAAATAGCACGCAAACTACGTCATAACACTGCACTTAGCTCACAAGTAGAATTTATGATGAGATGTCTGCAAACAAGAGTTGAACAACAGCTAAAAAAGTCCAACCTTGAGAGTGAGTTAAGTGCCATTGAAGTTATAAGGACCAAGGACACCTGGCTAGAGAGGTATCATCCTGAACCATAGCACAGTAGATATTTGCAATAACATCTATTGCAACTACCCAACCTCTACCATGCCTTGCATTTCAAGCTTACCATTCAAAATCATGACATAGTATGTCGTTCCAGCTTCATTCCTGAGCAAAACATTAGATGCTAGATTGAAAATGATGCCGCTTAGTCAAACAAGATTTGTACCACAGAATGGGTCTTGCAAAACTATTCTATTCATACCAAATAAAGGGCATGAATCCAGCCTCATATTTGCACGATGTCTTGCAGATCTCAAGTATTGTCTTCTCCAAACATCAGTTTTATAAAGCTTGGGTACTAGTCATGTGTCAAAATTGCACAAAAACTAATGGTTATTGAGAAAAGAATTACTGATAGGGATGCATACATGCCCAATCTCCATTAGGGCATCAATCTGGTGTTGTGGGAACACTGGAGAATGATGATCACTAAAATCACATTTCTTCTTGTTACAGTAGTTTTTGTTCACATAGCTGTCTCAGAAAGGAAAAAATGTATATGAATATATATCAGCAGCTATCTTTATCTATCATATTATTTGCACTAGAATATAATCCAGTGTTATATTTTGCTTAAATTTGCGTTGCTTTCTTAATGTAGATATTTACTGAAAGACTCTCAAAGCATAATAAAAGTCCTTCCAAAAGATTACATTATAAAATATTTCATATCAATATCAGCAGAAACCAGAGGCAGGGCTAAGAGTATTCCTCAAAAAACAAACTGAAACAAGGATGTATAGGTATAGATTCCATGCTGAACGGAAACTATTGACAGCTAAGGAGGTGGATTTTCATTTGACGTTCTCCAGTTGCCCTCATCACCAATAGTGTTTCTGTTAACAACAAAGCGTTTAAATGCAGAACTGCTGCATTGCGTGTTTGCAAACGTGTGGTATACCCACCATGGTCACATGGGGTTGATTTTGTGACAACAATATGGACACATAGCCTCTAATATGGCATCTAAATAATTCAAGCAAACTCCCATACAATGTGGGTTGAGTCTGTGCAGTACAATAAAGTTGAATCAGTACAAAAATCTCGTAACTACAATTATAGAGTCAAGTTCCTGTAGATTTACTTGGCAGTAGTATGAATGAAATTGCAGAAAAGGGGCTCAAAGTGCAACAAAAAATGTGAAACAGCAACAGCAGTGAAGCTTTAAATTGCTTGAATAAATAAGTAACCTAGGTATGGGGTTGGAGGCATGACTGCCAATGCTTTAGCTAAGGACTGCTCCATTGAGTGGGCACCTTATCAACGCCAGGAAGGGCCATGTATCTATGGAGGGATAGGAGTAAAGTAAAAAAAATACCTATCTACATGCATCAACCCTAAAAGGAAGCAGGCTATGTGATAGGACATCAACTGATACTATGAATAACCTGGGAAAATTTTCAAATTGACTCCTATTACATGCTGAATGAAATGGTACATATCTAATTATGGGAATGATACAGAGGGCATTATCTGACCACAAATCCCTGCTCACTAAATATGACAAATTGTCCATAACCTGATGAATAGACCTAATGAACAACTATTTGACTTGACAGCTTACTGCTCAATGGAATTTATTTACAAAGCAATTTCCTAAGCATCAAAAAAAGCAAACCAAAGTTCTAACAGAGTGTTGAACACAAACCAATAATGGCACATTGTTTCAAGAAATATCTTTGGCCCAACTACTCAACTTAGAAAAATAGCAAGCAAATTTTGCATTGAAGAATGGAGATAAGTTTAGTATACTACCCCTGAGGTCTTGCATGTTTAGGTGAAACAGCAGCGTGCTTCAAGGAGAGCATGCTGCGGTTTTCTAGGATCGAAACTAAGAAGTTAGCAATAGTACATACCCATACAACAAATTGATATAGCTGGATCCTCGGCTGTATTGGCTCCAATGGCTTTGGTAGTCTTTAAGCAGCTCAGGAGACTTGGAAATTTCATGCTTAAGTCAAAATGAAGATCTTATTAAACAACAGACTTATCACTGATTTGACTTAGATCTTGGGAAATGCAGCTTCACAAGAAATGCAATTTTCAGAACAGCAACAAAATCTTTGCATGTGCAATTCTATGCTGCGCAATTTCAGCGATTCTTGTAGAAATAAATCATACCTAAATTCAAAAGATTCTACATTGGCAGTGCATGGTACAACTTATACAGTGCTGACGAGATAACATTTTGACTTTGGCCAAAGTTTCATCAGCAAAGGAATTCAAGGTAAAAGTAGAAAATATCCCTAATACTATAATAAACTAATAATATTTGCATTGGGATAGGAAATCTGGATTTTCAAACAGCAAGTATCTTTCCTGTATTTTTCTTGTCACACTACTTGACAAAATCACACTTCTAACACTCCCATATGTTGGATGCTTGCTTAGCCTCCACGTTTGATTAGCGTCATAGACTTTAAATAATCATTTGAATCTCCGTGTTTTCTGTCTTGCAATTTGAATATGGATTGGTGATATAAATTCAAACCAAGATAGTTCTTAAATTTTGTCCTTCTAACAATGGCATAATGTATATATTGAAGATCAAAAGGGGAAAGTTTACCAACTCATAATCCATATGCACTGATTAAGAATAAAAATCAAAGACTTATAAGGTTATCAAATGACAGCAACTAACCACATCAACTATATGTCAATATGTATGAAAAGGTTAATGATCTGAGTAGCATACAATTTATAAACAACAGCAATAACAGAGAAGCTATGAAGTGCCAGAAAATTTCGACGTAATCTGGAACTTCGTTATACTATTTCATATCTAAGTAATCAATGAATCAAATTGTTACCTCATAAAGGTTCTCAACATGGTCTCTCAGATACTTCATTGTGTTATCATACAGTTTTGGTGCATGCGACTCTGGGCTTGCAACACAAAGTGCATATATGTCACTGTCTCTGTTAAGGAATCTTTGGACAACAAAAATTTTTAGAATCTACATTTTTCACTATTTTAATAACCTATCACCATCATCAATGTTACCATTATCATTATTACCATCATCATAATTATCATCATAATCATCATCATAATTGTCATCATAATCATCATCATAATTGTCATCATAATCATCAACACATCATTTATCATTACAATCATCATCATCATTTTTATCATCACCATCAACATCATCATTGCCATTTTCAGCGTCATTCTCAATTACACACCCATTTTCTTCTTACATGGAGTTGCTATCATCTGTCCAATTGATGACAGCACATGATCATTTTCTCCTATTTAATGAATCTTCCTTCCTTAAACCAGTCTTCATGGCTTCCTTATAACTCTTTCCTTTCACATCATCTTCAGTTTAACCTTTCCCTGCTTCAAGATAATTGCCATTCTGATTGGACTGTCCTCCTTCTTTCTCAGAACATGATCCATCCACCTTGGAAAACCTTAACCGCCTTTCCATCATCTCTGCCAGATCCGGTCTTACTATCAATTCCAGCATACTCACTCTGTACGCCAGTTTTACAACTCCTCCTTCTCGAAACCACTCTGTTTGTCCTAACTCTCCAGTCCTCTCCATGTTCCATAATTCGCTACCATGCATCATCATCATGGCGTACAAGAGTTGCACGTCATGCCTCTCACTGGCAAAGTGAATCACCTTCTATACAAAACTCCTTTAAGTTCATCGAAACTCTTACAAACTTGATTGCACATGATCAGCACAGCAATTTCATAGTCAATTCCACTGTTTAGCATGTCCCCAACTTAGCAAAATTGTAACTTGCTCCAACTTTGGCCATGTACAAGTCCTACTCATTTGCTTTCCTATCTATTTCTTCAGTGTTGCTACACCCTTAGCAGATATGATTATCAGCAACACCCTTTGTGACCCTCCTTACTTTTCCCCACCTTGCAAATAAATGGGTACCAGAGTACTCATCAACCAGTCTTCTGGCATGCAGGACTATTCAAGACACTAAGATGCTACTTTCCAAATTGTGCAAATTCATACCCCATAAAGCAACACCACAAAAATCTGGCACTATGCAAGGTATAAAGATTATATAGTCACACATATTCATATGAGTATTTATAGCTAAACATTGGTATACGTTTATGAATGTGCCAAAGAGACAATTATTAATATCACAAAGCTGATCATATCTGTGAAGAAAAAGAGAACTTAGAAAAGAGATAGCAATGCAGGGCCCGAAAGAGATCGGAGAAGATTTGAAGAGAAAAGATCTGGCACAAGCCAGAAAGGAGAACAAACATTTACACAGTTAATATGCTGGTTATCCCTGTGCACGAAAAGTGGATGATTCAACAGATTTAAGTTAACATCTTTGATTCAATAACCGTAAAATCATAAGTTGGAGGATACTTGAATCTGTCATTCCAATCAGCTCTTTTTTGCTCCATTGCTTTTGAGTTTGAGGCTTGACCCAGCATAATGACTGAGTTCATTGTCTTCTTTATTTTCATCCATGTTTCATTAAAATCAACTTCTTTTGGTATCAATGGCATTTGAAAACCTCAGTCACCCGGACTCACAAATCCTTACTTCTTTTTTGCAAAGAAAGACTGTTAAATTTGAGCAATGTCAATTGCTACAGGGCATCTAAACACTTGTATGATAATAATACCTGTTGGAATAATGAAAAAAATAATAATTATAAGATCATCTTTATACAGGCTTAACATTTTCTGCAAATGCTGTTCTCATGCAAGGACCTGTCCAATATATAAATAGGTTTCTAAAAAAAACTGGAAAAAAACTAAAAGATATAGCAAGTAAAGGCAAGTATGAAAACTCTCTCTGAGGTAAACAGCACTCTTTTTTTAGCGAGTTATACTGAGGAAAGGCTATGGTGGCCTATACAAAGCCCCAACAAAGAAAGAAAGAAGAAAGCGAAAAGCTAAGAGGAGAGATAGTTCAGGTCAAGCAAAGGAAGAAAGCGAAAAGCTAAGAGGAGACATAGTTCAGATCAAGTTTATTGATCTTAGATTTGAAAGATGGCAAGTTGTAGAACTCAGGAAAGCAAGAAGAAGGCAAGACGTTCCATAAGTTGCATGTTCTAAGGATAAATGATGATTTGTGGGATAAAGTTCGTGAAGTAGGCAGTGAAACTTGGAAAGGGTGTGAATGAGTTGAGCTTCTGGTGGTCCTGACATGCCTCAGAGGAACAGGAATAATCTCCCTGATCTTGTGAGAACAATTCCCTTGAAAGTATCTGTAAAAGATGGAAAGATCTCCAACTAAACGATGATGGGAAAGGGGTTGGAGTGATTTGATGAGGTTAGGATTATTGATGAGATGAATTGATTTTGACTGGAAATTGTCGAGAAGACAGAGAGTAGATTTTGGAGCACCACCCCAGATGTGAGAGCAGAACTCTAAAGAAGGACGGATTTGGGACTTGTTTATAGATAGAAGGTGAGATAAGAAAACCCCGCAGGCTCTGGCGAGGAAAACGAGTTTCTGAGATGCATGTTTAGCAAGGGAATGGATGTCAGTTTTTAAGTCAGATTAGATGAAAGAGAAAGACCAAGTTGTGTGAAAGAAGCTGAAGTGTCTAGTTAATCAACATTCACAATCCATTTAATGAGAGTGTGGTAGAAACACAATATTGATAGTCTGGTGAGAAGACCCTTGTGCCAGACACAATCAAATGCCCTGGGAATTTTGAGGTCGCTCTGCTCTCACCATAGGAGTCTAGAGCAGAGGACAGAACATGGACAGCATAGGTGAGAAGATTACCAGTAGACCTGGCTTTTCAAAAACCATACTGGCAATTAGAAAGAAAATTGTTGCTTTCACAGAAGGTCAGGAGATGTTTAGTGAAAATGGTCTCTAATGCTTTAAAGATGAGTGAAGTAACTGCAATGGGATGATAGTCATATTGTATCAGATTTGTCACCTTTTTGGGATAGGGAGGATGTGAGCCAGTTTCCAGGACGTAGGAAATGTACCAAGAGTGTAGGAAAGCTGAAACAATCTATGGCGTTCAGGAGCACAAGTTTTGGAGAACTATAGCTGGCATCTGAGCCTTTGAATTGAGAGGTGTTGAGCTAGAGAAGGGTTCGTCAGACTTTTTGCGTGGGGAACCTAATGGGCGACCATGTGAAATCTGAAGGGGGTAATGATGAGGTTGGAGCCCTTGGTCATCCGTGTTAGAACTGGAAGCAAAGATTGACGCAAAATGGCCTTGCATGAAGGAGTGTTTGAAGAAGAGCCAGAAATGTTTTTTTGTGCTGGGAAAGAAGATTCACAAAAATTTTGGGAGACAAATAGGACCAAGACCAGAAGGAGCGAGAGGCAGCCGGCTCCAGCTGACAGGAAGGCTGCAGAAGCAATAATGATAAACATGGCTATGCATATAAAATAATAAAGTAATACACGATTTGCTATTTATTTAAATGAATTCGCATTAGAAATAACAATGAAGATCAGAAGAGAAAGAATTGCATTGTCTGTCGATACATGCAAGCTTTTCAGTACAATCGCTCTGCTATCGGTAAGGGTTCTGCACGAAGGAACCGACTCCTCCATAGGGTGCAAATGCCTATCTATCCATTATTTTATTGTCAAATACTGATGATGATCAATAATAGGCAAACTAGTATTTGCCTTAGCACAAGGAAACTGCGACCCCTTTACCTGTGCGCCAAATTCCATGCTAAAATTGAGTGTTGCAATGTTGGGTACCATTATCACCTCTTACTCTGAGAAACCTACTGCCATATTCTCTAATTTGTTATGCTATTTCAAGTGCAAAGGGAGCATCAATGAACGGTGACTGGAAAAACCACAGTTTGCCAGACTAGTACCTAATGCGACACTTTTTACAACTCTTAACGCAGATAGAGGAAGAAACATGAAGAAATTTGGCATTCAAGTAGAGGAACTATCTAGGCCGATAGGCCGAGGAACATAAAAGTCGAAGGCTCGAATGGACATTTAGAACACATTCTTACCACTTCTATCTCACACTCCAAACTACACCAAAATACTGCAGGACTCAATGAGAGCCTTAATCCAAACCTTAAGACACCAGCGAGGGTTCTCATGCACCACCCAAATTGATTATGACTTCACCTACTGCAGGTATTGTACGGATATCGTTCAACGGGCGTCAAGATTCATAATTTAGCCTCCCTTCCACGAGAGAGCATTCTTGAACTGAGTTAACGAAACGGCGATATAAAGAAAATACAAGTGCATACTGATTTTATAGATATCGAAATAGGCCGAAAAAATACCAAACAGAAATTCGCTTGTGGATACAGAATAGCATGCATGCCACCTCTTCCAATTTATTGAATACATTTTCCCTGTCAACTGTTTGAAATAACAGCTTATTTGGGTGGATTTTCTTATGAAGGTAGATAGCATCAATGCTACACTAGATGAAACATTTAAGTACATTAGTTCATGTGAGGCAGAATAAAAACAAACTGCATTATATACTTCATTATAACTATTGCGAATGTCAGAGACAGGGTGCTCAATTCTTTTAGTAGGGACACACACACACACACACACACACACACACGCACACGCATAAACGCACACACACACACACACACACGCACACACACACACACACACACGCACACGCATAAACGCACACACACACACACACACACACACACACACACACACACACACACACTTGCCCTTGAAACAGGGTGGTTTTAGGTTTTAATTCTATCAAAAACGAACTACAAAGCTTACTGAATGAACGAATTATTTGGTACATGTCTGCATCCGTCCTGGATTCTCCATCTCTGTCTCTGAAAGAAAAAGCAACATTTTAAGTCAACAGCTCAGCGATGGATGGCACAATCAATATCCAAGGAAAACATCACTTCCAACAAGGAAAACATCACTTCCAACAAGGAATGCGATCACTTCTATGAGAACATTGGTTTTGAAGGATGACGATGTACGATGATGACGTAAATTTTCAGTGCCACGAACTCTACTTTACCATGTTATGTGTAAGGAGCGGCAGCGGCACGATGAGGGTACTGGGAGAATCGTTCTCAAATTCTCATCAGAATCGATTTAAACAATCCTCCATATCCAAGGAGAAAGATATATTGCATATATGTCGTACTTTATTACATGGAAAAGATGTCCTGAAAGCGGCTACCTAGGTTTGCAATCATCAGAAGCTCCTCCAAAAGGGATAATGTAAAAAATTACCGAGGACAACAGTGGCATAAGAATATATTGCCAAGCAAAACGCAACGAAACACAGAAAATGAGAAACCCTTACTTGATATCTTGGATTATAAGAGTTTTCATTAAGGTACATTCAACGTGTTCTTGCGTTAACTTCACGTTCGTTACAATATTACGAGAATCCGAGCAAAGGAAGCAAAATTTCATAATGGTTTATGTTGGTGTTTTGTTGTGAAATAGAGGCGTTTGATCAAAGTTTGGCGATGCTAAGAACTACATCAAGTCTATCAACGAAATGGAAACCACAGGAAGAGTGTTCTTGATTGTTGAAGGGCATCAAGCGGATTACTTACTGGGAAGTGCGCTCGGTATTTCGCTTCCAGACAATGATTTCTATCAATTGTCAAACGACAAGAGATTATCTGTGAAACCATTGCTCTTTTATAACTACAATTCCACTCTACGTTCAACCATGATAACTGATCTAGCCTGTTTTCACATCAATGCCTTATCATAGCAAGATTTCATAAACAAACTTGTGCCTCACTTTGATATCTTTCAGCAAGGAGGAAAAGTTGAAAGCGAAGATTTTTTCCGCATTCACTCACCTTTGCTGTGTATTGTTTTATTGAAGAGATCTTACCAATTCAACAAAGTGATTTGATCAGCTGTGACGGTTTAGTTTAACACCACTGCAGCACGACAAAACAAGATTCAGTGAGCCAAAGTGATACCACGTCTATGCTTTTCAATTCGATACAAGGAAATTCGGCGAATAATCTCATGGATAACAACACGGTCTCATTGGATAGCATCCATTGCTACTCGGCTCTAGTATGGAGGGTGTATCTACCACGGTACCAGAAGCTTGCATTGACATCATGTTTCGGTCTCACGATTTTGCCTGTAGTGTTGACCAACCTTGCCCTGTGCTTCGGAATGTACAAGTCAGGCGACTGGAAAAGGAAATCGAAGTTCTTCATCTTCACGTTGGGCATTTCCGACACGCTGTTTGGATTAGTAACGATTCCAAATAACGTGGTCCTTATGACACTATTTGGTGACCGACGAAGCTGCAGGTTTGAGACTGTATTCTTGTTTATTGGGCAAACTAATGGCCATGTTTCATTCTACATGATGATGGCTATCGCCCTCGAGAGATACTTGAATGTTGCAATATCATTGAAATTTGGCACTGCAGACAGGTCAGTCCTATTCGCTCGGTTCTTGTCATCGACCACGGGACATCGACTAGCCATCAGTGTTCTATTACTCTGGTCAATGCTTCATGGCATCGTCTCATGCTACTTCTTTGGGTACACCCGTGGCAATAATGTGCCTAATTATCTGATGATGGCTGCTCGGTTTATCGTACTCTTTGCTATCTACTTCTGCTACATTCGCATATACTTGGCACTAAAGAAATACGTCCTCAATCAAAGTGATCACCTACCAGTAAACAGACACCGTAAAGCATTTCGCACTATTGCAACAGTATTGATCATATACACAGTCTGCTATGTTCCGTGTACGGCCATTGACATTTGGACGGCATACTATACCTTCGTATTGCAAACTGCCGCTCCAAACGCATTGCGATTTGCATACTATCTCTCCTTTGTTTTCGTTTACCTAAACGGTGCAATAAATGCTGTTGTGTTCATACGAGCTAATAAGAAGGCTTTGGTGTGCATTCTACGAGTTATTAGGGCTGTTTTTCCAGTAAAGATTGATGATGCATGCACAGAAAGCGAAACTCAAGTTCCAGAGAACCCATGACAACTGGCCTAAGTGATCTCTTACCAGCTTCAAAGCGTGCACAATTGTTGAACGCAATAAGTCAGTTCGTGAATGCTTTGAAAAACTTTCCACGCAAGATATAGATTTTTTGCCAAAGCGCAAGAGAGTTACAGAAAGCGACAAACATTCCCATCTGTGTTCGAAGACAGTTCAGTTGATTGAGGATTTGAATGATAAATCTGCTCTAATTAGTTCATGCGGCAACGTACATTGAGCACATTGAAAACGTACAACCCTCGTGTTTTCTATGCCTGTTTTAGATTTGTCACATGATGCAGGAATCAGGAAATGTCCATTGATGAAAAGAGCCAAGCATCACAAGAACATCGGAGAGGGGGCGCGGGGGGAAGGGGTTGCTAGCGCCCTTCACGCTTTTTCGCAAAGGGGCAAGGGGGAAAAGTGCCCTTTCAAATAGCTTATCAGCCAAGCATCAGTAACAAAGTCGATGATGCTATTGACTGGAAATTACAACTTCAAAATAAGCAATATGCGATTCGGAATGAGGGCATATGGAGAAATAGCCACACAATATTGTAAAAGAGCATGATTAATGTCCGTTGAAACAATTTTGATAGTATTTCAAGTAAAGTAAATTTCTGTACTTTAATGTTCCATATATGTGTGTAAATATCAACACAGAAGATGGAGACCAATATCCAGAAAGCGTTTTAGCGTTGCAATCCAAAACTACTCTCCTACGTCACTCCTATGGAAAGCGCAGCATTTTCTAAATGTCAAGGCAATGACAAAACGCAAAAATTCATCATCCAGCATCAACCTCTGCATAACATGTTCAAGGTGATCAAACTTAAGGTAACTTAGGCAATCGGAGAATACCTTAACTTTGAGGGCATCTGGAAATGGGAATAAGCATAAAGCTCACAGCAGATACGCGCTTAATTTACCGCACCCGTGTAAGCCTTCTTTTCCACCATTCAAATTGACGAAATTTGCTGCCATATCAGCTTGATCACCGAGCAAAATATCAGAGGGTGCAATGAAAATGACCCTGCAATGACAAAAAAGACTTCGAACCACAGACTGGGTTTAGGCTCCTACGCTATTCATACCAAACTAAGCAAATAAATCCAGTCTCTTATCAGCATGACATCATACAGATCTCAAGTATACAGTAGTCTTTTCCAAACGACAGGTTCATACATTTTGGGTACTAACCATTTGTTAACATCGTCGTCAGTGGCGATTGGCTCGATTCACAGCCGCCGTGGCCCTTGTCACAATCCTTCGCCAGTTTTCGCGATGTTGTGTACTTCTATGAACTTCGATCATTGTTAGGCCGCAAATTTCTTTCAGGTGGTCGCTCAATCGAGTTTTAAGTCTACCTCTGCCTCTGCTCCCAAGCCCCATACCCAACAGGAGAGCTTCTTCGAGGCATTCATGTCTTAGGTCTTCTTTCTTGTCTTCGTGTCATTTGTTAACGCAGCAGAAATTTCTGGATTCCGAGCTTAGCAGAAACTAGTCGAAAAATAGATTCCTTTTGAGCGTTTTTCCAGTTTCCATCATCTCCATAAGCGTTTTGATATGAATATTAAGGGATTTGAATGAAGAGCTGCTACACCATGAGCAAAGATTTGGGGATTGCGTCTACGTCATTGACTGCTGTAAAATTTCCATAGCGTGACCATGTACAATCTGACCGCGAAAACCCAAACGAGGTCCAAGTACCAACATAAAAATACCTGTAACTATCTCATTGGATTTTTAATTCAAGATGATTTGAAAAAGAAAAGAGCAATGTTGAAAACTCTTCAGTTCATGAAAAGTAACAATCAGTTACATTTGAGTCAGGTTGATGAGTCAATGCAATTGGCGTGCCTGAGGATCCGTATAGAAAGAGTTATAGGATACTTGAAAGATTTCAGGCTATTAAAAACCATAGTATCCAACTCAGAAGTATATTTACTATATAGTTTTATGGCTCTTATTTGGAGTGCACGTAATTTGAATAAGAATTGGCGCGCACGATAGAATGGTGCAATTAATAGATAACAAGGACCGCAAGTTACAATTTGTCTTTGTGCTAAAAGAGCCATGCAGCTTTAGCTTTCCTCTTGTTACACGGCAAAATCCGCGGCGCCACAATCCTCTATGACCTCATGTCATCTGTGCATAAAGGTAGCGTGGCCATTTAATATTGCAATATCTTCCATTATATGGAATCATTTGCCAAGAAGCTGGCTGTCTGCAAGAACAATAAAGCCTTCTGTCCTTGGCAGAGTACGGTTCACTAGGTCTTGGAACAATTTCTGGCGAAGTTTTCTGAAATTTTGCTTGCAATTCGTTCAAGAGTATTTCCGTACACTTTCTGTCCAGATACACTCTAACAATTAAACTAGTTTCTGGAACTAGTGGGGATTATACACCAAAAGGTCACAGGTCTTTACACTCTGCGCAAGCATTTGCAACTGGACTTGGTAGAAGTACTTACGACTCCTCTTAAGCAATTTTTCCTTTGATGATGCAAAGTCTTTGTCAGATTCCCAATCACTGAGACTATTACAATATCCTTGAGGACGTTTGATCTTCAAAACCCTTCTTTATGGCAGGGACAAGCAACAGTTCCATCTGGAAATGCACCTGAAAAGGGACAGGTGACCTTGAAAGCAATTTTTTGAACAACTAGGTTTTCAAGTCTTGATGCAATCCTTTGATGCTTCTCTCCATAAGCTGGAACTTTGTTTCTGGCACCACTGTGAAAAGTACTGCAGAAAATGACTGAAGGATTTCAAAGGAGAAATTTAGTTAGCTTTAAACAAGGAAAAAGTGAACGCATGACCATGTACTATATTTTATGAAAAGTATACTCGTAACAAGAAAGAACCCATTCTAACTGGGGACCATGCGTTGTTACCCTTACCTCAAAGCTGATCCATAGGGTAGATGTTTGAGCACTGAGGGGGTACGTTCTGACGATCCATCGTATTACTTTGCTTCTTAAAACGGGGGTTGCTGGTGGGGATTTTCAAGCATCAAGTCCGTATCTTCATGACACTGTCGCTTAATTGCTAATAGTCGGATGCCCTTGCTGCCACCGTCCTCTGAAGCCACCTTGTAAGACACAGCGGAAGACAGCTGGCCCTCTTTGGCACCCTTTGGAGCTTTATGGATGGTATTATTTTTTAGTGAGATATGTTGGGGACAGGCCGTGGGGGTTGGTCGGTCATACATAGCCCCAACAAAGGAACAGAGAAGAAACTGAAAGGCCAAGAGGTCCCCTTTGCTTAATCTTTACTTCACACATCTGTTTGATAGATTTGTGCAAACAGTCAGTTGCTCGTTGGGATTGAAAGGAGATGAAAGCTACCGTTCTATTGTTTTTTAGCTTCTTTGACTAAGAACTTGACACTGCTGCTGCTGCCCTCCTAGCTTTGACATTTTAACTCGGACCGCAAATCACATAGGGAAGGGTTCTAGACGCCTCCAAAAATGTTTGAGCAGAACAACTTTGCGATAGAAATTTCTCTTGCTTCTTTTCGAAGAAACACGAACCGCGGTCCTTGGTTTTAATAGTATCCTGTCCATGCGTCCTGCTATAGCCGCTGTGTCGTCGTGTGAAGCTTAAGTAAAAAATAGGGCCGATGGTATTGGTTAAAACAATCGGCGGTAGTATGATTCGCTGCCCAATTAACATTCATTCGTTCGGTTGGCTCTCCGAACGTTCGAGATAGAATTACAAAACTGTGTTCAAACATTGCTAGCATATCTTGCTTCTTCATGTGTGCGACGTGGCGAAATTCAGTAAACGTTTTCGCAGACTGATATGGCAGTTGCTATTTTTGCAGCTTTATCAGACAAATCAGGCAATGTTTGCAACTATGTTTCATGTGAATAACGCAACGTAAGCTGTCAAATGGACTACAGCCATCTTGGAGAAAGTCCAGATCGAAAAGAATGAAAAACAGATAAAATGAGTAGCGCGTTTATCAGACAGGGATATAAAAGAACATCATTTAGTGATTGTGAAGGAGAGGAAAATCTTTTGTGACATAGCAGGAGGGTTAGGCGAGAATTGGGTGAATGAGAACAATGGCAATTAAAATCATAAGCAACTGCAGCAGCAGCAACAACACTTTACTTTGAAAACTTCTACATTCCAACCATAAGTGCTTTTAGCGTAAATAGATACCACTCTACACATGCGATTAATGTTGGACGAAAATTAGAAAAAATTTCAGAGTGAGCTTAGTTGACGCAGAATGGCATTCAAAGAGCAAATATTCTTAACTGTACAATTAAATGTGCTTTTATATGAAAACATGAATGTATATATTAGGTAACCTAAATCACTTGTCTCATTATGACTACAAAAAGCCAACTCAAATGTAAGGCAGAAAGCTAATTGAGTTAAAGTTGTTTGAGAGGACAGTCAAATTTTTTCTACATAAGAACGGTCATGTTCCTCGAGGAAAAGTAGGCCGCACTAAGCGGCTCGATAGTATAGTTTCGTCCCGAAAATTCCAACTTCAGACATTTGTCCACCTGGTCACACGCAAGTTTATTTAGTCATTTTCAGCGAAGTGTCCTTTTCATCATCGCCTTCCTCATTGCATGCTTTATCAAGACGAGCCTTGCAAGTAAAAGGCAACGAAAAATGAACTTTTTGAGTCTTACTGTATGCCAAGAGCCACTCATATTTTTTGTACCAGAACTTCGAAAATTTATGTCGCAAAGCAGAAGATTCAGCTCTCACGAGTTCAGGTCTGTCTGTTTGGTCTACGTGGTCAGGTATGAAGTGGTCTGACTAAAGTTCGACTAAGATCATCCCATTGCTACCCTGCCGATCTGATATGATTGTCGGGCCTTGGGCTTTAGGATGTTGAGCATGTAGAGCGGGTGGGGAGAAGTGAACGAGTTAAAGCTGAAGGAAGGCGTTTATTTGATATATTACAATACACTGCAAGCGTATAAGTCGTTTGAATGTCTTTTGATCTTTCTCTAGGAATTATCGAGACTTGATCACCACACTTGGTCCATCGACCCGGATAGAGAAGGATATTAGAACATGGGAGAAGTCATGAGTCTGAACAGAGGGAGAGTGGCTCATTGAGGATTCGTTAATCAATTGATTCCAAGACAAAGAAGCATCGGCCCTTTTTGTCAAGAACGAGGAGAAGGACTTACCAAAGTTCAAAAAGAATTTGGAAGAGAAGGCGAGAACCTGAAGGAACTAGATAGCAATATACTCGAACATGTGGTTGTATGCAAAGATGGACAAGAGGAAATTCTGAGGAAGCAGAGAAGCAAACTAGATGAAGTTGAAGAAGAGCGTTTATTTGATTACGCTACAAGCATATAAGTTGCTTGATGGTCTTTTGATCTTTCTCTAAGAACTAGCGAAACTGGCTTGGTCACAACAATTACCATATTATTACGCATGTTCAGAAAATGTAGTACTTATGACAACTTTAAGTGGATTTTGGTAAACAAGAAAGTCGTCATAGTAATGAATACGAAGGTCTTTTATGCTTTCATCAACATCATTGTCAAAATTCCAATATATCATAAATAGCTATCCTTCAAAGGAATCTTCCTAGAAGAAAAATTGGTGTAAATGGACAGAGCTAGGGCTTACATAATGTGAAAAACAAATACCGCTCCATGGGGTAACACCAAAAAATGGGACTAGAAATAGCTTGGCGATTTATTTAGAGTAGGACTATAAGAAATCAAGCCTTATATAGACATAAATGGACTTCATTCTTCCACATTTGGATAACAACGCACATATGTAGTACAGAACGTCTCTAAGTTTATCATTGCAAACACGAACACAACCTGACGTATATGGATTACAGTCGTGAATTTACTGAAGAATTCTACCTTACATTGCTGAAATAAGTTACAGTCCTCGGAATTAGAGCCTTACGATTAATTCGAAATATTTGTTCTGTGCATTTTCTCACGAAGAAATCAGAGCCACCAGTAGGTGTGCACTGGTTTACCCAGAGGCACAAAAATATTTTGGAAGGACAAATGTACAAGCACATCAAGCTTGGAAAAAGGTGTCAAATAGATCAAAAAAACTGCCTGCGAAATCAAAAAGGTACGAAGAAACGTAAAAAAAAAAGTGATAGAAATTTTGAAAATTGAAATTTGACAGAACTCGAGAAAATAGCATGCCAAAAGTCCAAATTGAGAAAATCTTGTTTTGGAAATGTATCTATGTCTCTATGAGATGGAAAGCATGTATGATGATGATGGTGATTAAGCATTCTCGAGGCTGCTTAAGAGTGGCAAAAATTCATTGTACTGCATCAGTCGTAAAGGAACTGTGGACGGCATTGTCAAATATGATAGGTTTTCTTTTTTCTTCTTTTTTTCAGCGATTCGCGTTGGAGAAAGGCCATTGCGGTCTATACAAAGCCCTAACTATAGAAGAGAAAATAAATCGAAAGGCTAAGAGGAGAAGGGGATAAGAGCAAGTTTATTGATCTAAAATTTGAAAGAGAACAAGTTGCAGGATTTGGAAAGGAAAGAAGAATGCA
The DNA here is from genome assembly GCA_964026355.1 of Pseudorhiza aurosa. Taxonomy (NCBI): domain Eukaryota; kingdom Metazoa; phylum Cnidaria; class Scyphozoa; order Rhizostomeae; family Lychnorhizidae; genus Pseudorhiza; species Pseudorhiza aurosa. The sequence continues at coordinate 8,851,693 of OZ032115.1, forward strand.
AGACTCGACATAAATTGCACGTTCTTGGGTATAAATGATAAACGCTGTAATACTTTAAGCATTTAGTTTACAGAAAGCAATGAAGAATAATGACAATTTGCGGAGAACTGCACCTTGTTTTACAACTGGCTTCCAATGTTGTAATTGGTGAGGAATTTTATCGAAAAAGAAATGAAGGGTGGGAAAGAGCATTTCATGGGAGCATGAGAATGCCATCAATGAATAAGAAGGTGGTAACGGTCTTCCAAAGATGAGAACTAATCACTCAACGCAACACAACTTGACACAGGTGCAAGGATTTCTAATGAGCTACCAAGGATGTGGGACAATGCATCTGCGTCTATGAAGATTGCGAACAACGTTTATGCATAGGATTTTAGTTTGTAGATACTGCTAGACCAGGGATGGGCAAACTACGGCCCGCGGGCCACATGCGGCCCCTCGAATGCTTTTTTGTGGCCCGCCAAGAACTTGTATCAAGCAAAAACTCTCCCGTTATTCTCGTTTTCTAATCGCTTGATACCGTATAAACGCATTATAAACATGTAAAGTTTCACCATGCTGAGAATGGATTATGTTTTCAAAAGATTTAAGCATATTGTTCATTTTTATTGCTGGACAATCTAATTTTGAAACAGCCTTGGCAACTTGCTGTGCGGCCCTCTCAAACTTAAAATTTGTGACTGCAGCCCTTGTGCTGAAAAATTTGCCCACCCCTGTGCTAGACTCATTTGCAATAAGATTTGTTGATGATTGCCTTTGCAACGAGAGTTTTGACAGCAAGTTTTAACGTTTTTCTCTTTTTTAACTTAATAAAAGGAATAAATCTCAGTGTTACCTTATGATTAATGGAATTGCCTCTAAAGCTGTCCAAAAATTCCTCCTTTGTAAGAAAAAACTTTAAAGATTTACCAGTGCTGGGATAGGTCTAAGCTGCAAAACTTTATCGGTATAATATCTTAAATACAATGGATGGGAGATGGAGGCTTCATATCTTTCAACCAGGTATTTCCTTTTTAAACGTGTATTCTGCACCTTGTTATTGGCCTGGTGGCTGCAACTGCTGTTTTGTTAAATTTACCATGTTCTGAAAATGGAGACAAGCTGACTGCTACATCGACTGGCACAATACCTTTTATCAAAGCCTTTCAGATTCAGACCTTGGGTACGGCTACAAGGTTACATGAAACGACCTTTAGGCTTATGCCAACAAATACACTCGAAAGAAATTACATCTGACCCCCTGAGGTATCTTATAACAATTAGAGGCTCGAAACGCTCATACCCTTTTCAAATTTCACTAGCTAATCCAGGGAATCCTATACCACAAATCACTATTCATCCCAAGAGCTTGCAACATATGGAACGTCTTACCGTCCTTTCCTTACCAGAATCCCAAATGCATCTTATTTCTTCAAGTCGAAAATCAATAAACTTGATCGTATCTCCCTCTCCTCTTAGCATTTCTTTCTTCCTTTATTGGGGCTGTGCTACATGCCACTCAAGCCGCTCCCAAAATGACAAGCATAAAGATGATTAGAATCAATATAGCTCTTTTTGTGTCGAAAAGGAAAGCTAGACACTATATCTTGGGAGAATGGCTTGTGGAATAGCACCATCGCTTTAGAATATATGTATATAGATTTAAAAGCTCTAAAGTACAGTATTATTATCATTATCATTATCATTATCATTGTTATCATTATCATTATCATTATCATTATTATTATTATTATTATTATTATTGGAATATAATAGGTAAAGGTCAAGACAATGTTTGACACTGTTGTTCTACTACATGAAATAGTAGCACTTAATCGGCAAAACCGATCCGAAATCAAAACTGCCATCGGCATGTTGCACAGTGAGAATCGATAATTTCAAACGAGAAACCTTGAAATCGTCTCTGATTAGCACAAAAACTATGGATAAACAAAGGATTAATCCAAAAATCTCACGCCAGTTGCGGGAAAAGGCTCCTTCAAAGAAATAGGATGCTCACCAACGAACAAGATAGCAGCATCCTTAAACTGAATAATAAATTCAGCACAAGCTGGGCAAGAGAGCGGAGCTAAGAAGCACCCAGAACACTAGCAAGAGAGCGGAGCTAAGAGGCACCCAGAACACTAGCAAAGCATTCGTCCTGTGTGCACACAAGTTGAAGAACACTAGTGGGTAACTGAGGGAATGAATCAATGACCATGAAACTTGATATTGCACACATGACCGTAGCTCTTAGATACGATGCAGCATGCATCTAATAATACATCGCATTTCTTTGAGATAACCTTCAACGGTAGGGTCTTTCAGTCAACTCGCACAACCACAACTCTCATAGCAAGCTACAACACCCCTTCGGTAAGTGGACATTGTCGTTTAACTTTTGCAGAGGTAGTCTTTGATCAAAACTCAGCGATGGTGCGATACAGGGAAATCGCTATCAAGAGATAGAACATGATTATATGACTGCAAGCTTTTTAATCTGACACTCACCAGTAGGAAAGCAACTATAACAGTAATAGACTGAGTCCTACGAATCCTTCACGGTGGAAGAAGATTTCGCATGCATCTTCGTGAAGCACTCTTTTGTTTTGCCCGCTTTGTCAGACGAAAAGCTTCAGTTCATTCGATATGCTTCTTCAAAGCAAAGTATATATTTCTGTCTTGTAGCTGAAGTGATTGTCTACTTAGCATTGTGAGGGTATTCTAGCTTGCCGCTATCGTCTTATGCGACTGCAAGCGAGAACGGACTGCAATGACTGCATCGCTGCCAACTTAAAACACAATTCAGATGATTTCGTCACTAGTAGGTGCAATTCGAGTTACCTAGAAAGAACTCAAGAGCCCTGTCTCTGGTTTCTGCAACGTTTGAAATCAAGCATGCAATTTTCGATGCAGGATTGCAGCCGAGCTGAATGAAATTTTGCTTAAACTTCCCTTCCATGAGAATATCCTATTAATAAACAGTCACGAATCTCACTGGATAGGTGGCTTATACTCGGCTACTCGAGTAAAGCTAAAAAACTAAGATGAAAAGGGAGCACCTGCATAATGCGACAAGAGTTCGAAATTATCCCAGTCTTTATTTCGACGGCAGAAAATTTCCAACGAAGGTCTTATCGCGATAGCCATAAATTGTTTGACTACACAATCCCTGCTTCTTTCGTCAAAGTCAACGTTTGTTAGCAGCATTTTCAAAAAGTCGACGGAAGATTCCTTTGTGGTTTATGAATTCAGATGTTTTATAACCAAGCATTAAATTTGAAAATCAAATCTTGATACTTTTGTTGTGATCGGCTTACACCACTTCTAAGATTAGTCTCGAAAACACACCGTCATTACAAGAAATTACAAGAATATATAGTTAATCTTTGAAAATGGAAAGAGGATGGTCTCATCACATCTCGATGAATGATTCTGAGCAGAGCAGTGGTAGTTCGTACTCTGCCTGTTTTTATAAGTTTTTCATCGCATTTTTGATGCTGGAACACACTTCTTATTCACAATGACTTTCCTGGTTGAATTACTTCATATCGACTTCCTAAATGAATCACAATTTGTACACGTTGGCTCGTCATTTTATCGATGCTCCTAGTTTGCTCAAGGTGCAGAGAATTTTTGTCTATATATCACAACGCTTGGCACTGTAAACGCAAATTAAGTCATATCAGAGGAGGAGGAGCAAATGATAATTTCACGAATCAGCCTTTCGCCCTGATCGTACTATCTATCTTCAATTAAAATATTGTCGAATGCATCTGTGGGCAATTTATTTAAGCATAACAGGATTAAAGATGCATCAAAGTTGTTTCAGAATTCTTCAAGCTTAAATGACAATATGTTAAGAGAACTCAAAAAAATAAAAAACGATCCGCTTATGTTTCGACAACTTGCAAGCCAACACATACAAACCTTTTATCGCAAATGGAAGTATCGAAGAAACCATGTCTAGAACGAGGTATCGAGCAAGCAAAGTTAAATTGTGCCCATTACAGCACAGCATATAGCACTGAACCATGAAAGTTTGTCTTCAGATTTTTTTGTGGGTGCATTAGAAATATCGTTCAATAAGAGGCTAGAATTCGTCTTTCCTTTCACCGCTCCATCTGTTTAAAGTATTTTAAGTAGATTTGCTTGCAGTAACTTAGATAAGATGCTCTGCATTTCCAACTGGATTCCTAGTTTCTCTCATGCGCAGATCCCTTTAACCGTAAGCCACATGAAACATGCGGAAGGAAGTCATCCGGTTTGCTCTGCCCCGTGGGTCAGATTTAAGTCAACTGCTTCAAGTGATGCTTATACCTCTGTCCTTGCATAGTTCAACTGATTCAGTGTGTCTGGCCTTTGGACAACATTCCAACTTAATGGATGAAACATCTTGCACGATTCTCTTTCGTGAAAAAGGTGGTATGAGGGACCTGGCTAATTGCCGATCCGTCAATTTGGAATTAAGACCTGGTTGGCCTTAATTGGCTTTTATTTTTAGCTATTCTTACAATGCCTACTTCAAATGTAAATATTTTCATTACTATTACTATATTTATTAACATTATTCTATAATCATTCTTATAGAATCTGCATCTTCCAAGATCTTTCCCTCCTATCTCATATATTCGATCATAAATGTCATTGTTGACAACATGCACATCGAACGAGGCATACAGTAAAGGATTTAATCCTAAGCCATCCGGAGCCCTTGAACACACAGCTTAAGTGGTTGCATTGCAAATAAAGCCTGGATGAAGCAGTGTTCTCTCTTCATCACATTATTAGGTTTAAAAATGAGTTTGGCGAAGTTCGTCAAAACTTGATACATGAAGTTCTTGACAACCACCACATTAGAATTCCTAATCGATCATTGCACACTTCAGCCAGAATGTCCCTAGCTAGTGCAGAAAGCTCATTTTTCGCAAACTAATTTTTTTACTACTTCAACAATTACTTTTGAACTCAAAGCTCCTTTTATTCAAGTTAGTTGCAGCGTCCCCCAGGGTGGCTGTCTTAGCCCTCTGTTGCTTAGCATCTGCGTCAAGAAAATCATTCAGCTACCAAAGAAGATACATTTCTTCATTATGGATTTCGTACAAACCTTTTTCTAGTGAATCAGTTCAAATTTGCCAATGATACTGCTGTTGCCAGTTGCCAAGTAAAAACGAGAGCCAAATTTTACTGAACTGTTTCAGCATATGGTACCAATGCACCGTAAAACGCATTTTTGTAGACAAGTGCAGCACCTTTGGCATCAGGAAACAACACGAAGTTCGCTTAATAATAACTTAAACTTATCACAAACAAGTCCGGATCTTACTCCTTGTCAAAACTATTAAGTCCTTTCGTTGCAAGGGTCATTTCTTTGATTCTGAAATGTCAAACTATAGCTGCCAAATATTGAACTTTCACGTCTACCTGAGCACATTCCGGATTCGATGGATCTATCAAAGCTGCCTTATAACAGCACCACAAAGCATTAAAACCAGTATCTGTTTTCGAAAACTTCCTGGAACCTCATAGTGGCTAATCTGCCAAAAACATGATGAAATGACATTCTAGATAACGTTGCATTTAATCATATCGGTAAATGGCTTGATACTCAAATTCTGGTAATATCAATGATATATCTCTTCCAGATAGTTAACGTAAAAAATTGCGGAGGCGATTTCTGCTCTTCGTGAGACCGGCCTCCGGATTAGTAGTTGATTGTCCGGGGGGGGGGGGGTATTTTCTGTTTGTCTTTGCATTTTAGTTGAGCTCAGTTCTCGAGTCTGAGGTATGGCGTGCGAAGCATAGTGAATCGGCCGTTACGCTATTCCGAAAATTTTACTAATGATTGAACCAAATAGAACTACTTTCGTGCCACAAGTACTTATCAATCGAACTAATATCTTGCATATAGAAGGAAATTACGAATGAAACGATAAACGAGAGATTCGACTTATCAAGAGATGAAGATTTGGGCTCAGCGTGGTACGTGCAAGGTTCCAAGTCCATTTTAAATGCTTTTGTCTATTTACTATTTAATCTTTATTTATTCATTTCTTCCATTTACACTTATCCAATTTGGAATGGATTTGATTGAGGAATATTTGATGTCTCTAAGAGAAGGCTGCTAGTCTCAGCTTCCATAGACAGCATTTGCCTTCTTGATAGTGTTCAGCGTCCAAAGAACACGGAGCTAGAGATAGGAATGCAACGGTCTTTTTAAGCAGATCATTTGGAGGAAAGGTCATGGCGGTCTATGCAAAGCCCTAACAAAGGAAGAAAGAAGAAAGTGAAAAGGGCAAGAGGAGAGGGAGATCAGATCAAGTTTATTTGTCTTCGATTTGGAAGATGGTAAGCTGCAGGATTCGGGAAAGGGGGAAGACGGCAAGACGTTCCATAAATTGCTGGTTCTTGAGATACTGAGTTGATGTTGGAAGATAGTCCACGGATGTTGCAGAATGAGAATGAAAGAGTTTAGGAGTCTAGCTTGATTTGATAATGGTAACGTGTATATACACAATCATTACAACATGCTAAGATGACAGTTATGCGACGATATTAAATAGAACGGTAGGCAATGCTAGCTAAGGTGAAAAGGTGAAAGAATAGGTAATTTGTTGGTGTGAAGTACAGCAGGAAATGGTGCAAGAATGAGGGCATAGAAATGCGTAAGAAGGCAAAAGTTGAAACAGTGGCATAGGCAGAAATATTAATGAGGGTGAGAAAGCTGATTTCGCTAAATCATAAAGCTCGCTTCTTAAAATTTTGTCCGGAATCTAAATTCAAGCCTCACTTGAATGGTTAAGCTAATCCAAGTTAGGGCTATAATCTAACTCTGCTACCCAAAGCGGTATCACCTCAAGAATGCCCCTCCCTAGGCTAGAAACAAAACTAAGCAGAAGTACTTTTTTAAAACGTGTTTTTTTATTTTCAATGAGTCATGTTGAGGAAAAGCCATGGTGGCCAATACAAGATCCAACAAAGGAAGAAAAAAGAAAGATCAGATCAAGATTATTGATCTTAGGTTTAAAAGAGGGCAAGTTGTAAGGTAGAGGAAAGCAAGAAGAAGGCTAGACTTACCATAAATTGCATGCTCTAGGGATGAATGATGATGGGATACAGTTCGTGGAGTAGGCAGTGCAATTTGGAAAGGGTGCGAATGAGTTGAGCCTCTGGTGGTTCTGACACTCCTCAGAGGAACAGGAATAATATCCCCGATCTCCTGAGAGCAATGCCCGTTAAAGTACCTGTACCAGTTTTTGGACTCAATATCTTCCCGTCGTTCACAAACCTCACTCAGTGCCAACAAATTACACGAAGTGCATTTAAATATTCATTCAGATTCTATTTTTTCAAACTTCATCTTCTGAAAATAATGATGATAGTAATAATAGCATTAAAATTTCAGATGATGGCAAATGATGATAAGAATGATAGTAATGACACTAATAACAATGATGATGATAACAATATGAATGACAACAATAGTAATAATGATGATACCACATTTGCTTTATACTTGCTAGCTCTAGCAAAGCTTTTAAAAGGCTTGCCTGTTAGGACCTGTGAGATTCCTAAGATACACGCTAAATATCTGAGGATGCGGATTGCAATCTGATATCAAAAAAGCCCAGTCACATAGTAACAAAGACAATCTTAGCTCACATGATAAAAATGTTGACTAGAATGATGGAAATAGTGTCCCATACCTCAATTTCAAAGTGGTGGTGCAGTGTACCCCTTTGGATAAGTGCACGCAATGAAATGTATAGGGTTTCTTGTTGATGAATAGGAGCAAAAATTTTTCTTTCGCCTGAGCCTAAGTTTGCACGAATCGAAGCGTGCATGTTGTCACCAACACAGTTTTCTCTGTGTTTTCTCCGTGTGGTTAATGGATCTGGGGAAGGTGCTGATTACTGAGCATTCCTTACAACTCGCACAAGGACACCTTAATAAGAAGCTACTCGAAGCAACTAAATGGTATGTACATGCAACAGAGCGATTTAAATGAGCCTTTCCTACACCCCTCCTTTGATATGAACTTTAATTTTGCCAATATTTGTGCAGAGTTTTCGTATATGTAATTCTCTTTTAATTTTGATTTTTATTATCTATTCATATGCTTTCTATGTTAGGCCACAGTGTTGATGTGGAACGTCAAATACCCTACCGTATCGTTCCTTGAAATTTTCAATTTACGTGTAAGTTATTATGAGAATAGAAAATAGGATACTAAATGAAAAAATATCGCAGGGCAACAGCCTGCGAGGCGAAATGATCAATCAGTTACGCAATACAGCTGCATATCAAACTGGATTTTGAGCGTAGCACGAGCCAGAGACAGGACTCCAAATTTATCAAGAGGAATAAATGTCCATAAAAGTACTTTTCCCTTGCTTTCGTCATTTGATGTCTTTTTAGGAAGACTGTAGGATTCGAGCCCACACTTCTGTACTGCGAGTATGCATGCTTAACAAAGGAATCTTGTTTAGTAATGATTCTTAATGTCGCCTATTCACATCGCCATACTGAAATGGCAACAACTTGTTCAGATCTGTTGCCTAGCCAAAAAATCGATAAGATCAAGTCCAAACGAATCCAGCGTGTTTCTATTTTCCAGCTGCTTCTGATTTCTTCATTTAGAAGGTCTAGCCAGTTTCAAAGCCCCGAAATCCAAAACGCTATCAAATGTTATGATCTTGCACGTAATACCCATCGTGCGACCTTCTCTGTTATGCCGCTATGTAGGAAAATTTCAACTCTACCTTCAGCTTGAAAATAAACACCAACAAAACAGACGTAAAAATGACAACAGCCATGATATATGTAATTTAAATCTTACCATGGATTTTGCATTTCATGGTTTGGGTCAAGTAATTAGCTACTAGGTTTCCAGCATTCCAAGGCGTGTCGTACGAGCAAGATACCATTAGGGCTTTCCTGGGGAATTTCTACTCAGCCTCAATAACCTCTTGGCCTAGACTTGGCATGGCCAAGTTTCACTGCCTACTTCACGAACTCTATCTCACGAATCATCATTCGTCCCTAGACCATTCAATTTGTGGAGCCTCTTGCGTTCTTCTTGCTTTCCTGAAGCTTAAAAGTTGCCATCTTTCAAATCTAAGATCAATAAACTTGATCTGATCTCCTTCTCTTCTTAGCCTTGCACATTCTTCTCTCTTCCTTGGTTGGGCTTTGTATAGGCCACCATGGCCTTTCCTCAACATAACCCACTAAAAAATTGGGGCTCTTGGAAAAAGCTGCTTCTAATTCTGCCCATCACCAATCGCTACGAACCTTAGCAGTCCCTACCAATCTCCAGCTCTCTTCATGGTACACCTCTCTCTGCCCTCTAAGCTTCTGGCATGTCAGGTCAATCTACAAGAAAACAGTTGTTTATATCGACAGTATCTCAAAATCATAATCGATAATGGAAATCATGAAAGCCTATTTGAATTGAAAGTTAGTTACTCTTACTGCATTCGATTGAAGAAAAATACGCACCCATGCAAAAACTTGTACCAATCACGTCCAAATAAAAGCAAAGAGAGTCCAATAGGACCGTCGAGGAAAACCTTTCGAGAGACGTAAAATTCGGGTCATGACATAGAATTTTTAAGGGATTTCCACTACGGGGGCAAAATCGTAAAGGGGTACCATTTTCAGAAGAGGTCACACAAAAATTTCTTTCTGGTACCACACAACCGTACCTTCGGGAAGCCAGTTTGAAATAAATAATGATCGAATTTTTAAAATAATTTTCTTCATCTTCTTCCTCCGATACTTAGATACTTCAAAGGCCTCAACTACGGGGGCATTTCATCTCACTACGGGTAAGCATTGGGCCTGCAGGACCAAATTCCCTCGTAGTTGCAATGTTGAAAAATGGTATGGGTCATAAAGTGTGCATTTGTAACAGCTGATTGGTTTTTTCTACATCACACCTGACTCTCGTCCTTCACTTATTCACTCATGGGATTCTCACTAACCCTGCTTTCGACTCATATTTTGCCTGTCTTCTCCATAGGAAACACTTCCCAAATAGTATGGTTTAAGATTTCAGGTCTGCATCTATGTAATTTTCCCCTTTGTTCTCCGAACGTAACCTTCTGACTGTGTGATCACTTCTAATGTAACTCTTTGACCCTGCGATTACTTCTAATGTAACCTGCTGACCCTCTGATCACTTTCCGACAATACTACCGTCCACAAGCACCACTTCACATTATCTTCAAACGTGACAACCAATGCTCGTCTCAATTTTTCCATCTCTCAGCTTTTTACTTGGCATGCCAATAGCTTCACCAATTCCAATCACGATCTGCCTTCCCACTCAGGCATGACAACACATTCGTTACAACACCATAGCCCTCATTAACACGAGCATTCCCATCAAGGCTATTTTAAATGTTCGATAAGGTTGAAACCGCAAGCCCCAGCAACAAGGGGATGTTCATACTTGCTTTTCCGGCCCTTAATAAAAGTACGCTTGAGGTCTACAGTTCAATGCAACCTCCATTTTGGAAGCATTGTACTCAACTCTTAAATACGTCAACTTGGTCTAATGCATTCCTAGCAGAATGTTGTTAGATTCACACCATCCTATCATAAAAATATCAAGTGTGCATCTAGATGACAGAAATTCTCGATTCTTAAACGACTAAACGAACAGGCTTTAAGTTCATCACCATCATCATCATCATCATCATCATCATCATCATCATCATCATCATCATCATCATCACTATCATCACCATAATCATCATCGTCATCATCGTCATCTTCATCATCAGCATCGTCATCATTATCATCATTATCATCATCAGCATCGTCATCATCATCATCATCATCAGCATCGTCATAATTATCATCATCACCATCATCATCATCATCATCATCATCATCATCATCATCATCATCATCATCATCATCGTCATCATCGTCATTACCGTCATCATCATCATCATCATCACTATCATCACCTTCATCATCATTATCAACATCACCATCATCATCATCACTATCATCACCATAATCATCATCGTCATCATCGTCATCATCGTCATCGTCATCATCAGCATCGTCATCATTATCATCATCACCATCATCACCATAATCATCATCGTCATCATCGTCATCATCGTCATCGTCATCATCAGCATTGTCATCATTATCATCATCACCATCATCATCATCATCATCGTCATTGTCATCATCATCGTCATCATCGTCATCTTCATCACCATCATCACCATCATCATCATCATCATCATTGTCATCATCATCATCATCATCATCGTCATCATCATCACCATCATCATCACCATCATCATCATTATCATCTACATCATAATCATCACCATCATCATCACTATCATCCCCATCATCATCATCATCATTATCATCTACATCATAATCATCACCATCATCATCATCGTCATCATCATCATCATCATCATTATCAACATCACCATCATCATCATCTTAATTATCATCATTACCATTATCATCATCAATCATCACCATAATCATCATCAATCATCATCATAATCATCATCACCATCATCACCGTCATCATAATTTGCTTCAACTCTTCATGCTCTGTAAGTTCGTTCAAGAACTATTGTGTATTTGGCTGGCATTTTCATCGATGAGAATAGCTACTTTTCTCGTGTTAACAAAGGCTATGAAAGACAAAAATAGCAATGAGCCTCTCAAAGCTGTCATGCTTTGGTTAGGGTCAACATTACTTGATAAGTCGTAAATTGGTCTGAGCAAAGACAACACATACTGTAAATTTCGCTAAAAATAGGGTCACAATAATTGAGATGTTTTAATGTCATTTAAAAAACGTAAAGATTGGGACATACTTTCCAATCTTGTATTTAGTAAATTTAGTTAAAATAGGTTAGAGGCAATTTCGCGACTGATAAAAGGATAAGATGAGAGAGACATTTTCAAATACATGAAATGTCAGTGGCTTCTGACTTTGGACTGGCATGCATGCAAACTGATAACTATCTTTGAATCTTTTGGTCAGATACTAATTCAAATTCAATCGAATTAGTTGATCAAGTCTCAACTAGATTTGCTTTCCATTTATAGTAACTTCAACAATAAATATGAAAAACTATCGCTTCGATAAAAGAATCTCGGTCAAAGGACTTTGTGCTGATTTGACGTGATTGCTAACTTGCACTCTTTGAATGATGAGCAGTCACTATATTAGTCAGTTTTTCGTGACCTATTTTTGTCCGGTAACATCCAGATATAGATTGTTAAGAAGTTAAATGGAAGGCTCTTCCTCAATCGCACCCTAACTCGTAATTTCTTCATATATGAAAACGGAGAGTCTATGATTATTTTCACTAATCGAGAAAGTTTTGCCCGATTTTCCTCAAAGCATGCCAAGACTTGAACGATTGTTGCAAGAAAATCACCAAGCCCCAGAACAATACATTTAACTTATATAACCAAGTGCTTTGATTTTTGTGTTCCCACGAAATATTAGGGTATGATTGAAGAACCGTGTCCGAAGCATGCCTTTCTAATAAAGCATAAAACCCCGTCCAAATGGCTCTCGTAGCTACCCCCGTTAGATTTTTTGTTTCCCATAGTTCGGTGAGATTTTCTTTGGTAAATATCTAGACTTGAGGGCGTATATTCGTGTGTTTAGTTGCTAAGTGCTTCAGAAAATTGTGATTCAGTGCAAATTCGAAGCTTGTTGCATATTGAAAAAGTGTTTGCTTTTCGAATGTCGGGTCGTCATGACGTAGGCTCGGTGCGATGATTGGAAACTGGAAACTAGTTACGCAACGGTGCAGATGATCTCTGAATATCATGACCATGCTGTTCGTAAAAATCGAAATGCAGCCATTTCTCGCCACAGTGATGGGACGAAAGTTGTGAAGATTATTAAAATTTACCAACTTTGAAGTTGTTCAGCAGCAGTCATGCACAGTCTTGAAAACACTGAATCAATTTTTACAAATGAGACATACTTAGTGCATTTTCATTCTACCCAAATATATTTTGAGAATTATGCATGGAATTCACTCTCCTACATCTGAGTATGCATATTAAGCCTGATAAGAGACACTTCTAGCATATTTCGTTGTGTTAGGGTACCACCAGTGAGGCACATGCTCACAGGTCTTTTGGACAGTGGTTTGAACCCAGAATTCAGCCTAACTTCCATTTAGAATGACGAGATTCGCTGACTCTCTGTTATTCCAGGCGTAGGGGTCAAAAAGTGAGATCATATCGCGAGAAAGCGGAGCAGTAAAATTTCAGACTAGTGCTGCATTCCGCTGAACCAAATATCTAGAGGGAAGAAGAGGGCAATGCTTGATGAGCAAAGCTTTAGCCTAAGATTTACCTTTGCATCCTAGATAAAACGAATACTATGACGCTATGGAAAAACAAAACAGAGCGTAATCACTACCACCATCATAATTATAATCACAGTCATCACCATCATAATCATCACCAACATCATCATCATTTCTATCACCATCATCATCAAGTATCGTCATCATGATCATCACCATCATGATCATCACCACCATCATGATCATTACTATCACCATCATCATCAAGTATCGTCATCATCATCATCACCATCATGATCATCACCACCATCATGATCATGATCATTATCATCATCATCGCTATCACAATCATTAACATTATTGCCATCATTAACAACAGCATAATATTTGTCATCATGAGTCATCGCGTTCAAAGTTTTTGAATGCCTCAATACCAAGTACTCAATACCAATCATAAGTGTGGATCGCTCTTCTGGCTATTCGAAATATTTCTCTAATGATTCCAAATTTAACCCTGTAGATAAAAATCCTATACGCAATGGGCGGTACGAGAAAACCGATCAATAACTAAACCAAAATTTGTAATTAGAAATGAAATTTTTTAACTTCGTTTCACGCAGAGGTAACTCCTACCCATGATAAGAGTTGAGAAATTCTGAGATTGTTTAGATACTACAGCGAGCAATTTGGTGTGGAAGGGCCAGCAAGACACCTGTTTTGCGATGTTCATTGCGATGGAGAAAAAACCAATAGCTGTTCTTATTAACAACCTTATCATTCTGAAACTGTGTAGGTATACCATTTTTCAGTTCGATCAATGACTCGAAAGTTGTGGTAAAACAGGCAAAGGAGATGTTGGGAGAAATTTTTAACTTGTTTCATCTGTCAGTATGAATATTTCCTTACTGTAAGCATAATGCTTTATCTTGTCTTCCACGTGACTTGAAGCTTTTTAACGTTTCAAAAATGCAGAAGGTTCCTTCAAATGCGACATGAATAATTCAAAACGCTTGTATCAATTGAGCTGAGTTATAGGATTACAGTTTGTTGATTCATTCAACTTCACGGGCATGTTTTTATGCAGAAATTCATCTCTATAAACTGATGAAATGAGCTCCGGAGAATATATCATTCCATTGTGAGTTCTCCTGGGCTTCAATTTTCAATTGAATTATTTCTTTTAGCAACTGATGCCGCTCTAAAAATCAGCTTCTCGTTCGTTCAAATTCGAACGTGTTAAAATTCACCATGCACTGCTTTCAGCTACGTGAGACTTCACAATCCCCTGAAAAGGTGCTACACTGCTAGCTTTGCGCATTAGTATGAATCGATGGCCGAAATTGTAACCGAAGATTTTAAGGCAACTATCAATTGCAAGTGATACCCATCGCTGCTATTGACGAAGCATACTTCGTTTGCAGTGCCGGGGGTTCACGTATGCTTGGTAAATGTGTTGGTATGGGTTTCCTGCATGACAGAAAAGCTCTCTTTCTGCAGTCGCGCAATCCGAAGTAAAAAGGCACACTTTAGCATGAGTGCCGGATTAGCGTGCGTAGGTGGAGCGCCTATACGTAAATCCATCTACTGCTAGCTAACAGGAGGTGCCTGCATGTTTTCTCGGAGCGACTTTAAAGGAAATTGACGCATTTCTCTCAGTATCTGCCTAGAGTGGACATGCGTTTGTACAAGACTGGGCACGTTCGTTTCGTTGTCTCTTATTCTAGTTTCACTGCACTATGTTCAGTTATTTTGAAACGATGTAATGCTACTCCGACAAGGGCTGAAATAGTTTGCTTGACACAGACAATTTATTTAAGTGTTCTCTCACGTGGCACAATTTGACGCAAGTGGTTTATTTGCTCACCACTTCAAATTAATTCAATCTATGCTTGGCATTTATTTTTGATTGTCTTCAAATATTGTGTACCGATTCCAACTGCACATTATTCTTCAGAGCTCGGTCCCGTCTGTTTTCTAAAGTTTCCAAGAAGTTCAAAACACATTACTGCATAAATGTGCTTCAGTTAAACACCACGTGAAAAGTATATTGAAATGCACTGTTTATATGGACATTCAAAAGCAGGAAAGTTAGAAATATTTCTTCCATTTGTGTCCGACCCATTAAAGTAGATTTTGAGACAACGAGTAATGCTTATCGAGTCGTTTTATGGTCCTTCCTCTTGATGTGATCAGGCCTCGTGATTCTTACGGCAGCATTCACTGCTCTCACCTACACGGAAGCCTAAGCCCGGGGCCCCCCTGCCTGTTATCAAGGGCCCAAACCATTGAGCTATTCTTGCATCAAATGATTCAAAGGGTATTGTGCTCACTAAGGTAGGACCGTTTTAGAAGTCTTGCACACTAGGGACAAGAACAACCAGTTGAATTTTTCCAATTTTCCGTTTTCTCTCACGAAGCAATATCTATTTCCTTACCGAGAGAACGATCCTTCAAAAAACCTCATTGCTTTTCATCAATTTCATGAATTTCTATATTCAAAGAATGACATTTGATGAAGTTAAGTTTTTGCACAACTTTGTGGCAAAGGCAGACAGACTGCACAATTCTGTGACTTGAGATGTAAATGAGGTATTAGAAAACAGAGGTGCAAACGACTGGGCACAGAAATCTACTGCGAGAGCCATGCATGAGCATAGCGAACAGACTCATCATTTTGACATTAGGAATTTCGCTTGCCTACAAGTGACCCGAAAAAGACTTGGTCAGTCAAAAAACTGCTCTGCAAGGAAGGAGGTGAAGTTTGAAAGAAACTTCAACACAGAGCTAGGAAACTCGTTTCCTTTCTCTACCATTTGGTGCGGGATCAACAGCGCAGTAGAAGTATAAGGGGAATCATGAATGAAGACAGGATTATCAACTTCATTCTATGTCAATTCCAATTTTTAAGAAAAACATTGCTCAGATGTCAAGTTTGAACGAAATATCTTGACCCTAGACCTTTTGCTAAATAAAGGTGGCATGTTTTGTAGAGAAGTTTTTAGTGAGTTATGCTGGGGAAAGGCCGGGACGGCCTATACAATGTCCCAGCAATGGAAAAAAGAAGAAAGTGAAAGGCTGAGAGGAGAGGGAGATCATATTAAGTTTATTGATCCTAGATTCGAAAGAGGGCAAGTTGTAGGATGCAGGAAAGGAAGAAGAAGGCAAGACGTTCCACAAACTTCACGTTCTTGGGATCAGCGAGGATGTGTGGGATAGAGTTAATGGGTTGCTTAGTGAAACTTGGAAAGGGTGTGAGACATGGGAAAGCTCTTTTGTATTTGCAAGTCTCCCCTTCTTTCAATATAAAATAGTTGGGCGAATTCACGGTGCACCTACTTTTCAAGGAGCTGCCACGCCAGCTGATGAACAAAGTCGATAGATAACCAACCCCCCGAGCGAGATGTGGAGAGTCGGTTATCGTCTGTTTACCGAGAAAGCCTATTAACAAAGATGAAGGATTACATCTGAATTCAGTGTTTTTCAAGAGCCTTCGACAAACAATTGAGTTCGCAGTGCTTCAGAAGTAGGAGGACGTCGAAATGGCATCTCACTTTTAGCTTGATCGCTTTGAGGACATCGGAAATCTGGACATTCTATTCAGGAGAGCATCCTGCTTCACTTTTCAGTAGATGACCTGAAGTCGGCGACTCGAACAGACACTCGTTTGAGGTGGGGCAATATATTCAGGTAACTTTGCTATCATTGTCAGTACCAACAGATGATTAGTGAGGTTCAGGACGTTGTGTTTGTGTTACCAAAGGTAGGATTAGAATTGGTCACTTTTTATGACTGTCTGCAGTAGCCGCACCGCGCTTCGATGACTAGTACCCATCGAATCTGTACGATGAATAGATTGATATTGCATCTGCCAGTCGTCATTGCAAATTAGAAATGAGGTCTTGATGGACATCTGTTGATCAAGTCTCTCGCTCTAACCATCAGGACATGTTAACGATTTAGATGGGACCTAAAGCGGAGCTGCGAGCCGCGTGCGCAGAGTGTTAACAAGATTTCCGTTAAGGCAGATGATACACACTCTTTCGGTGTCTTTCTTGGAGGAATTCAAACTAATAGTTCGCAGATGATAAAACACAACATCGATAAACATTGATAACATACAAACCAAAACAGAACAATGCATGATTACGAGGAATAACCGAGGAACTTTGACTCAAACTTTTCAAACTGGTAGCCAACGTCTGTTTTGTGCAATAGCAAGGATCCGTCATGCAGTCAGCATCGATATCACGATTTCCATATAAACCTGTGATTTGTGCTAGCTTTGTTTACCCTTTGAAATGGGGAACCATGGCTCCCTAGATCCTCCTTCCGGCTACGTCCCTGTGAAAAGGTGTTTGATCGGGGAAGTAGAATATTCAGAGCTCAACGGAATTCCGGAGAAGACAGGATCTATTTTATTTCCTTTACTTCTTAACCACTGTATGACTTTATGATAAGCCATATTGATGTTAAATTAAGCACAGGATGATACGAAAAGCATGGCTACCGATTCTTGGTTGACAAGTTCATAACTTTGATATGCTCTTCGCTGCATTCGATGGTAGATTTTGCAGCATTGAGATCCTATGCCTAGAGAGCACTGTTTTGCTTCTTTCTGACCATCTGACGTCATGTCAAGATTCCTATGATTCATGAATCATAAAGTAGATTTTAGGACACTGAAAAGCTATGCTTTTAGAGCAGTGTCCTGATTATTTCTCTCACTGTAACCACGCCTCATGACTTCCACAGCTCGAACTGCATAGAGATGGTGACTCACAGCAGCATTCAGGTTGTTCCTTTCGATATGACCGCACGTCGCGATCCATCTGCTTCGACTACGGAGCCAGCGACTCTTCTTACACTAAAATTTAGCAACTCTCCTTTTCATTTCTTTCAGCGACTTATGCTGGGGGAAAGGCCACGGCGGCCTATACAAAGCCCCAACAATGGAAGGAAGAAGGGAAGGTTAAGAGGAGAGGGAGATAGTATCCACTTTATTGATCTTAGATTTGAAGGAGGGCAACTTGTAGGATTAGGGAAAGGAATAAGGCAACACGTTCCATAAGTTGCATGTTCTTGAGTTGAATGATGATTTGTGGGATAGAGTTCGTGGATTAGGCAGTGAAACTTGGAAAGGGTGCGAATGAGTTGAGCTTCTGGTGGTTCTGACACGCCTCAGTGGAACATGCATAATATCCCTGATCTTCTTAGAGCAATGCCCGGGAAAGTACTGTATCTGTATAAGATGGAAAAATCTCCAACTAAACGATGATGGGAAGGGGGGTTGGAGAGATTTGGTGAAATTTGGATTGTTGGTGAGACGAATGGCTTTAGACTAGACTTTGCCGAGAAGACAGAGAGTGGATTGCACTAAGCAAAAGTTTAGCTAAGGGTGGATTCGAACAGCTGACCATTATTTTGCACGGTAATCTATACGACACAAGTAGCCCCTTAAGATCTTTAATTAAAAAGAACCCAGCATCGAATCGCCGATGGTGTTTTTTTGATAGAACCTCTTAAAAATTCACCAAGCAAGGTTCTCGGGTGCTGCATAGAATACTCGATTTCAAGCTCAAGCCTGGTCGCCATAAAATGGCAAGATGTCGCAAGGTGCTGCAAGGTGCTGCAAGGTGCTGCAAGGTGCTGCAGAATCTAGGACTGGTGGTTTCCATTGATTGCAGAAATTAGTTTTTGCAACACGCTGCGACGCATTGCGTCATGCAAAAAATGCTTTGGCGCCAAGCATTATCATTCGCAAATGGCGGGGGAGGAGTTCCTTGCCTTGGCAAGTAATTTCATGGATTGGCCTTAATTCGCCAAATCCATGAGAGAAGAAAAAAGAGAAAACACAGGTACTGGATGCGCAGGCTCTGACGAAACGAAAGATGCATGGAGTCTTTCAAACAGAAGTAGCATTCTTCCTATCGACGATATAGATTTCGAAATTTCTTTTCGTAATCTTCAGGTCTGACACCAAAATGTTCACCTATTTTTTTATCCAGCAATTGTACTTCTTCAACTTGTTTTTAAAATCCCTGCTAAACCTGTTATACAGGCAATCATACTTTTTTATTTCTTATTCTTTCATCGTTGATGCCCGCCATTGTTCAGATTAGGCCCAAAAACGCTCTGCCCATGCTTACCATTGTCGCAACGCGTCGCAGTGTGTCGCAGAGATAGTAAAGCCTGGTTTCCATAAAGTCGCAAGACGTCGTAGAGTGTCTTAGTGTGTCGCAGTGTGTCGCAGTGTGTCGCAGTGTGTCGCAGAGTGTCGCAGTGTGTAGTAGCACCTGGCTGCATCAATGGAAACCATCAATCCTAAATTTTGCAGCACCTGGCGACACTCTGCGACGTCTTGCGACACACTGCGACACTCTGCGACACTCTGCGACACTCTGCGACACACTGCGACACTCTGCGACACTCTGCGACGTCTTGCGACTTTATGGAAACCAGGCTTGAGCAGAAACAAGAGTTGTCCAATCCTACAACATGCCAATCCAGGGTCAATAAACTTGATCTTATCTCCATACTTCTTAGAAGACCACTTTTTATTTCTTTCTTCGTTGGGGCTTTCTACAGGCCGCCATGACCTTTCCCACCGTAACTCACTAAAAAAAGACAGGGTTCAGAGTTTTCTCAAGGAGGGATTTCCCACGAGTTCCGTGTTTCTCGTTGCCTCTCTCACCGATAGCGTTTTATTGTGAACCATCGGGATTCGAAGTCACTAGTCGTATCCGTATGCTTAACCCCCATACTACTGCACTACCACACTATTCAAAATGTAAAAAGATACTATTCAATCCGAAAGAAGTCTTAAGTTCTTTTTTTTTTTCTTTTTTTTTTTTAGTGGGTTATGTTGAGGAAAGGCCATGGTGACCTATACAAAGCCCCAACAAAGGAAGAAAGAAATAAAAAGTCTTTGCAATAAACAAGCAACAGAATACAACCAATGTGGAGAGCATATTGCTATTCGGATTCCTGCCCAACGAATATCAAGAACGGAATAAATCAGAAAATTTTCTGCTTGATTCAGAATGTGCCTATAAGTCGCCCACACCCTGCTTAATCTGCTTGAGTCGTCAACGAATCAATTTTAAAGCGGATCAATTTACAGCTAAATAGCTTCATATAAACTACGACATGTGCTTTCAGTTTAGATAGCTTAACCTTATATTGGTATTAACCGATTTTTTGCAGTAAACCAGTTTAAATCAGGTGGGCATCACTGCACTAGGAACAGGGTATAAAACATGGAATGCTTCCAGTATCAACCAAGTTTGGAACTAACTGGCGGTTTTGCAAAATAAGCGTTGATTTTAGTATCAGTAAGTGTAAGGCAGTAGAGGTGACCGTAGACTTGCTTGAGAGCACAGTGTTTTCTAAATCGTCTATGAAATAAAAGTCAAATTAAGTTAAACGAAATGAGAAATTAAAAAGGTCGATGAGTGTAAGGAGATCCCCGTCGTAATGAGCTTCGTTCAGAGATCTGAGAGTCAGGGGTTCGAACCACAAATCGAGCTTAGCTTCCGTTTAGATAAAAGAAAGCCGCCAGCTCTTCACTTCTAGGTGTAGGAAGCACGGAGTGTTGTCAAAGAGAGAAAGGACAAAAAACATTGCTCGATAAACATAGCTCCTTCGGGCTCTAGAATATACGTTGTGATTGATGAAACGTAGCGATTTTGATATGGTTGTTGTCTCGATAAGGTCAACCAAATAAGAGGAATTCCTTTCCGCTTCTTTAATTCATATATACAAACGGTAGAATTATTACATAGCATTTAAAGTGATAGCGAAGCCGTGTGAGTTCCGGGTTAGAGAAGGCTCAACGTACCCTCGGCGTGTCGTAAGAGGTGACTGAAAGAGGTTGGCGTTAGGAAGGGCATCCGGCCATAAAAACTTGCTCCAATTCAATGATACGGTCCCAAACGTCTAGAGAAAGATGCGCAGGAGAGGATGGACCGTTTGGACCCGAACGACCGAGCCCAGGACTTTCTAGGACCAGGCTAATAGAACATGATGATGATGATGATGATGATGATGATGATGATGATGATGATGATGATGATGATGATGATGATGATGATGATGATGATGATGATGGTGGTGATTTAAAGTGATAGCGACTCACACTTGAACACAGAACGTGGATAACGTCAGCACATCCG
This sequence comes from Pseudorhiza aurosa, assembly GCA_964026355.1. NCBI lineage: Eukaryota > Metazoa > Cnidaria > Scyphozoa > Rhizostomeae > Lychnorhizidae > Pseudorhiza > Pseudorhiza aurosa. The sequence goes on from OZ032115.1 coordinate 8,873,174, forward strand.
GGGACTCTACAATAATGGTGAATTCACATTATGAAAAGGGCCAGGGTACCTCTTGGAAAGCCTTAATAATAGACCTTCGGATGCTAGGTAGAAAATGCAAAAAAAATGGTGACGTGCGTGCCATATGCATTCCTTTCCTTGTTCATTATGAGATTGCCAACATGCAGTATAGCAGGGATATTTCTTTCATCAGTCTTTAATTGTTCCATCCAATAGTCAATGTCGTTGCTCGGCTTTTGTCAACTCACTTTGTGGGCTATATTTAGAGAAAATTTAATTATCAAAACTCGACAGAAATCATTCAATCATCAGTTGAAGTGACGCCGATCAGCACCACTCCTGTCAACATCAGACATGCCGAGTATTCTTGCTTTCCTAAAGTTTAACGGCAGAAGCACTCGTTCAGATCAGGCAGTGCTGTATTACAATATGCTGGCATCGTTTGATATAATCTTGAATGGTGCAGATGCTTGATTGCAGACCTGGTGATTAATTTTCGAGGTTCCCGCAACGCGAAGCTTTCACTTAGACTGCAAAGGATCAGCAGTTCCATGCTATTTCTGCTCGTGGGAATCACGACGCGTTGTCAAACAGAAATGACAAAAAATGAAGACCTAACAATAGTGACTTAACGTCATTCAAGCTGCTCTCGATGCCAAGAAGACTTCACGAAAAAGAGGCAGCACACCAAGTCTGGCAAGGGTGCCTCCCTTTTCAGTCCGGCCTTGAATTCCACACTTCGAATTCCACATTTTACCGGCAAGCAGTGCCAGGTGTTTATGTAGGATAAGGTTTAGTAAACAAACGTAGAGATGAATAGCATCGTATGACTTATCTGCATTCATCTTGTTACAGCTTCAATGGATAATCAAGCAGTGAAGGATGATACCAAACGATTGAATTCGACGGAGCCGAAGAGCAAAGTGCTCGTTCGTATGGAATCGGCTGTCAGCAGCGTCACGAGCACGCAAGAGATAATTGAAACGACGTCTTCGCCAACCTTTAATGCGACAGCAAGAGCAGGGAAAATCAGAGCGATGATATCCAACTGCTCAAAACGGATGTTGGTAGCAATAATCTGTCTGCTCTCAATCGGTGTACTCACTGTGACGACGCTTTACGTCATGGAATACCATAAGAAAGGATCAATTACTACGATAATGCAGGTAAACAGTGAGCTGACTTTAGTTGGATATCAAGTCAACTTAAAGGCCCCGCTCACATTTCTCCGTTTTCATTTAAATTCAGCGCGTTTTTTAACTTTGTGACTACGGGCATTGGGCCCTGCAGCCGGCCAACGCTTTCCCCCGCAGTGAGGTGAAGATGCCCCCGTAGTTGAGGGGCCATCTTACCTCTTGGATATGTAAAACGTCGAAGAATCGGAGGAAGATGAGGAAGAAAATAAAGGAATTGACCAGGTTCGATTATCATCTATTCGAACTTTGTCTCCTGAAAGAAGTATGGTGGGTACCCGAAGAAATTTTTGAATTTCTGTCCCTTCGCGATTTTGCCCCCGTAATGAGCATACCTTAACAACTATATGTTTAGATCCGCTTTGGGGGCAGGCCAATGAGAACGAAAAACCAAAAATGGGGCGAACCTATCTGTTTTTATCCAATAACCGAGTTATGTGAACGGGGCCCAAGTCAATGTCATTATTCTATTCAGCAAAAGTTCAAGTTTTCCAAGAGAACGTTCCTCACCCTGGCTAGCTAAACAGGGTTTTCTGCTAACCTAACTCATCATACGATTTGGCCAAGCGTATCTTTTTTAGGAAATGAGGAAGGCAACGGGAAAACATCTCATGAATTCCACTTCCCCAGAAAAATATACTCGGAGTCCCGTCTCTGGTTTCTGCTACGCTCGAAATCGAGTATGCCACGCAGAATAGCAACTAGGGGTGTTTCGCATAGTGGTTAAAGGACGTGGTTACTGTGCTTTAAATAACGGACTCAATTCAATTGTGTTCCTTCTTTCTGTCATGGGTGTCTGACGTCAAGCTGGGGGGGGGGCGCACCGTGACAAGAAGAGGACTGACCACTCTTCATAAAAGTGCCGTGGCTTAGGAAAGCACTCCTCTAACGAGGTGCCCACGACGCCCGTATCGAATCGCATCTTTAATGTAGTACTGTATCTTCGATGTTTTCTTAAATGCCTTATCAAGGCTGCCTACCAGCGTCATGTTTCTCATTCGCATCTAGACAAATTTCCAACCGCAGTTGCATCATAGAAGCAGGGGTGGCGCCAGAGGGGTGGTTAGGGGGCTGCTGCCCCAGTCAGGGAGCACTCCCCCCTATCGCTTAAAAACGTTAAGTTTATGATCAATCGTTTCCAAAAGCAAGTTTCTGCAAGTTAATAATTTAGCCCCTTGTTGGGAAACTTAGCCCCCTGTCGGGAACAAACCGGCGACATCCCTGTAAAATGGTAGAGAATTTTCAATCTCATATTTCTAGCTTTTTTTCACTCTTTTTACAGTCAAATTCAATAGCAGATTTGGCCACGCTATTCATGTTAGTACACTGGTATAAAAGCTCACTTTTATCGTGTTATTTTACATTTCAGACTGCGCCACCAAAGGAATGTTATGAAGTGACACCAGAGACAGTTCTAGATGAAGTACCGAAAGAGTTAGTTAACATCATGCCTGTGATTGAGTCGAAAATAAGATCGGCAGCAGCCATTCGAGGCTTCAAGGTAAGCGAAATTCAACTCTGCACATTTCCTCTGACACTGACCGAGCTGTTAATAAAAATGCTGAAAATGAGAATATGTTGGTACAATCTCACAACCATCCATTTTGCTACATTTAAAATCAATCAACAAAGAAAAGTAAATTGATTTATTAAAGAGAACTCCGATGTTGCTCAAAAATGAGCAGAAGCGTTTTTGGTCACAAATAGTATCTTTCATTCCCGTACTTTTCAGAAAAGGCAGTGTCTGATAATTACCGAATTAAGACTATGAACATTAATACCAAAGCATGGAGTGTGACATCTTAAGTTGATATAGGACATTTTCCTCTTTTGCAGGCTGTTTCTTACGGCATTGCGTACAATGGCAAACTATGGTGGACTTATCACTATGGTCGTAGGAATTTCTCAAACTCAGCATCACCTCCTCCTGACAACGATACTCCGTACCCGGTGGCAAGCCTCACGAAGCTTTTCACGGTATCTCTATCTACGTTTTGCTAATATTTTTACCCATGTTTTCGTCAGTTTTGTGTGATTCGTGTGAGCAGCTGTACGAAGCATCTCATCTGATCGGAAATTTCATGCAAGCGTTTGATCAGTAGCTAGGACATCTGCCTGCATAGGAAGGAATCACGAGTTCGAGGTCGGGGGTGACTCCAGAGGGAGGCAGGGGGCTGCAGCTTTTCTATCAATGCAAACTAGCGACAATAGCAATAAGCAGTTATGCAAGATCTCGTGGCACTCGCAGCGAGGAAAGACGCAAAGTCACTCCGAGTCCCTTGTGCAGGTGCCATCTACAATCTTATTTTCATGGACAACATCAGCACTCATACTGAGGATCATATCATGGCAGCCGCGCATAAGAGGTTTGGAAATAATGATGCATTATCAACTGCACTCAGAGAAGTGTGCATGCAGGCTTGATATGAAAAAACATGTTGAAGTATTTTGCGCACGTTTGCTTACCTTTAATCGGTTGATCCCTTGGGAAAAGGAGTCGGACGGGTCCGTTTTATCTAATCCCGACGGTCCTCTGACGGATGGCCATGTCCCCTGGCAGGCGGCCATGTCTTTCTTTAGGACTTCGGTCCAGTTCTTGCAAGGTCTTCCTCTTCTCCTCTCCCCGGTGATGTCCAAGTTCAGACTGGCAAGGCTGGAATGGCCCTTTTCTCTTCTCACAAGGTGCCCAAACCAAACCAATCGATGAGGTGGCGCGTATGTGCCACCTCATCGATTGCCCAGATTCTGGAAACGTCTCGAATTGTGTCTTTGGGATTTTATCCCGCCTCGTAATCCCATGGATGGCTCTTTGCATCTTCGCTTCAGTCGTTTTCCTTCTTGGCAGCCTATGTTTCAGCACTACACAGGAACACCGGTCAGATAACCGGTTATAACCAGTATAAAGTTTCGTAATATCATTGTTAGTCTCTCTAGTCTATCGCGAGTGAAAAGGATTGTCTCCATAGCAGTTCACATGGTACCGAAATTGGACCACTTGCTCGGTTTCAGTTTCTTTCATAGATTTTGTTCATTGATGACGCATGATCAAGGCCATAGCAACCCAATTCGGCTCCATAAAGCGATTAAAATGATTGTATAGAGATTTGAAATTAATATTGATTCATATATTATCCGAAAAGGCAGTCATGTTGATGAAACTGGTCGAAAATGGCGTGATCAAAAGCACAGACGATCCAATCAACAAATACGATCCTGAATTTTCAGTCAAAAATCCGTTCAACAGTGAACACATCTCGTTTAGGTAAGTGAGTAGACCAACATTCACTGTTTTTTTAGAACTTCATTTTGATGCGTATAAACGAAGTACCTATACAATTCTCATTCCAAGAGACCCTATAGACCTGATAGATTCAGCATGGTGGTATTTAGAAGATGCTTGTAATAATTATGATTATTATGTACATTTATGCAGACAGGATGGTCTTTCCAGTAGGCGCGTTGTCTAGCTTGCCACATTTTAGATCGATAGGAATTTTTGCGATAAATTCATACTGTTGCTATAAAAACCACAAACAAACACATAGGTATAGGATCATCTTGCATATCAATAGTTGAATTGAATGGCCTTTCTCAGGCATGAGGCCTCGACTCCTAACTTCTGTCACATTTTTCCCCTGTCTCATTTTGCCCTGGACTACCCTAAGCAAGTGCTGCTATGAATAGGAGTCCTGCTAAAATCTCCTTTCAGCTTCAGCATTCCTGACTCAAAATCCCCAAGTGGTTATAATCAAATTTTGCCTCCTAATGGTACTCAAATGATTAGTATGTGTATATTTATTCATTTCCCCAGGCAATTGTTATGCATGACAACAGGGCTGCCAAGAGAGGCACCATGTAACCCTCCAACTGAGTTTAACTTCTGCCCGTATGATACGAAAGAAATGTGGAAGAGAATAGCTAAAGTTGAACTGCAGACTAGACCCAATACGTCACCAGTTTACAGGTATAAATTTGCATCCTAACTCACCTTTCGGCATACAGTATATGGAGTTGGTTTTGTTGAAAGCGAGTACTAACTACAGCAATAAATGAGACAATGTCTCAGTTAGTCACTCAATCAGTCAGGCAGTCAGTCAGTCAGTCAGTCAGTCAGTCAGTCAGTCAGTCAGTCAGTCAGTCAGTCAGGCAGTCAGTCAGTCAGTCAGTCAGTCAGTCAGTCAGTCAGTCAGTCAGTCAGTCAGCCAAATCAATCAATAAACCACTCAACAATCAAGTAATCGTAGAAATAGAAATAATTATTTTGAATTCCAAAACCTTGCATGGATCTTCATTCCCTTGCAATTTTTCATTATTCAGCAATCTAGGCTTTGGGGTGCTTGGCAGGGTGCTGGAAAGAATTTTGAATGGGACAAGATACGAAGATTGGATGAAAAGCGAAATATTTGGTAAACTTGGTCTAACAAATACTGGTTTTGACGTCAGAAAAAGGTAGGTGATTATAAAAAGAAAAGATCAGTCTCATTCTTGTGCTTTGTCTGGTTGAAATGTTGATTAGATAACATCATAAATAGATAGTAAAACTGCATTACAGACTCTATTTTTAGTGTAAGAGACACTAGGGCACCAGTTCATCAACATTACCGATGAATAAGTGCTAGGATTGACCAATGAGTTACAGCAATATGTATATTACACATATATTTACATTTGCATATACATACGATGAATGTGTGATGTAACTTTGTTTGTTTATATTTGTGTCTTGATGATTTTAGATACACGAGCATTCCAGCGTCTCAAGATAGCGACCTCAAGGTTTCCAGAATCACTGATTGGGGTTGGTTGCGGCCTGCAGGAGGCTTATATGCATCACTGAATGATATCCATAAAGTAGGTTCATTTTCAAAATAGTAAGTTAAGAAAAGGAAAAAACGATTTCAATTTGTGTTTTTCATTCTTACACTTTTTCTGGTTGAATTGGTAATTAGATAATGGCCTTTCATCTAGGAGAATAGGGAAACTCGTGAACTTAATCATTCATCAAAATAACCGATAAATAGATGCCAGCCTTGATCAATCATCCATGACAATAGATACATATAAATGCATGCATGCATATATATAACTAAATTACATGCATATGTGTACATTTACGGATCTGTAAAACATTTGCAAAAAGGCAGATATTGTTCTTTTTTTAAGGAAGTCAGTATTGGGGCATCTAATCGAGCTTTTCAATCATCTTTTAGTTTGCCAACGAACTGATCGAGAGACTGAATACAACATTGCTTAAGAAGTCATCCAAGCGACGCATATTCAACCATGGTAAGCTCCTGCCAATCGGGGTCTGCTGCTACGTTTAATACTCGATTTTGGGCGTATGAGAAACTCAGAACAGACGAGACTCTGAGTTTCTTCTAAGGACGTGGATTTTATGAGGTGGTTTCCCGTTGTCTTCATCACCAGTGGTGTGTTATTGTGACACGTGTAGGATTCGAACCCACAACCATTGTGCTATGAGTCCGCATTCTTTACCACTACACCACAGAACCACTGCCAATAAGGGTACTTTGCTTAAAAAGTGCTTTAAACAATACGCCAAATATACTTTTTTCTTGTAGTATGCGTCTCTTTTGCCTTTTTTGGATGCATGCTCTACAGTGTTCACAATAATTCAGTGTAGCAAGCTCTAATACCTTGGTAATATTTCTGGTAGCTTTGGGGTGACAAATATTTCCCCTGCTTTCTTTTGCAGGGTATGGAAGCCCCGTGGGATGTCCAACCTCGGTTTGGAAATTAGCAACTGGCAAAGAAAGCAATTCTGCTTCAAGCAAACGAAATTATGTACAGAATTTTTTCAGTTTTAATGGGTTGATTGTTGGATACACGAGTCAGATCAAACTTTCTCCACAAAATACTCTGGGTAATTTTTGCATATTTTGCCTTCTTTTACCATTTCCATGAATCTTACTTTGATGTGCTTTATTATAGTTAATAGCAATTAACGCTTGGAGGATCTTATTTCAGTTCCAAAGACCGTAGTCAGCTCAACGGTTTAAGTTTGGATGAATTGCAACTAACTTCCACCTTCGAGAAATGCATTTTTTCCATTCTCAGTTCAACTAAAGATAATAATAATAACACTAAAAGTTGACAATGTTTAAAATGGGTAGCCTGTATTAAATCGAGCTTTAGCTCGATTGGCACAAGCTATTAGCTCGATTTGTACAGGCTGCCCACTTTAAGCATCAGCTATTATAATTATTATTATTATCTTTATTATCATTATTGTTATTATTGTCATTACTTTTACTCTAAAGCTTTCAAATGTTCAGGGTGATTGGAATTTTTGTCATCACTATGACTGAACTGTTGTCGATTCCTGTTTCTACTTGATTCAATTAAGGAGAATAGCCCTACAGTTGGAGCTAATTTAAAAGGGGCCCTCAACTTGAGAAATTTCATTACAGTGTAGAACTGCAAAATGAAATTTGCTCGCGAAATATTTGTTCGTAGTTTATGAGAAATTACAAATAGAGGAAAATTAAATCCTATGTTTATTGTTTAAATCTATGGAGGGAATGTGTCAGTGAGCTTTAGCCTTTTGGCCATTTCCTGACACGCGATAGCTAGAAAGGTAAGACATCTCATTTTGCCTTTCACTCTTTCATCGTGCGGTGCCGTAGTCACAAAAAAGTCACCAATGCGCGGGAAGTCAATTTAAGAGCTGTCAGCAAAAATACCATTATGCCCAAGACTAAGTAATTCCTCATAACTATGATTATGAAAGGTGTTTTTGATTGCAGCGAAAGTTTTGCTGTGCTTAAGACTAAATAATTCGTCATAACTAGAATTATGAGAATTTCTTTGATTGCAGCAAAAGTCTTGCTGTGCCCAAAAATGAGCAATTCGTTATAACTATGATTATATAAAGTGTCTTTGATTGCAGCGAAAATGTTGATGTGCTTAAGACTAAATAATTCGTTACAACTAGAATCATAAAAATGTCTTCGATTGCAGCAACATATGGCTTGTCTGCTGATGGAGGTCACTACCATGCATTCATAGGGCTTGATGACGAAATTGGAGGCTTGATTTTTAATACAGTCACAAAAGTCTTGAAGAAAAGAGAGTCAAAGGTTTGCTAATGATATATGATTCATCTATTAACCTTGTGAATAGCGATGTAAAATGGCGGCATCGACACTCATACGCTTCAGCAGTTCTTCGTGAATCTGGATACGACTTTCCATTTGCGCGCTGTCTCTTGGAATTTTTTGAATCCCAGAAAGGCCCAGGAAAAATTTCCAATTTCTTAGGTGTTTGTTCTTTTTTATATTTCAATTCGCAGTCAGATATATAATATTTGGTACTATTTGCGGCATTCCAATTTATCCGCTTATCAGTGTTGATGCAAAATACTTTTAGATATAATTGCTGCAAAACTTTTCTATAAAAGATCGATGTTGTGGATGTTTTTCAAGCTGTAATCATCGGAGGGAGTATAGAAAAAATGATAAATGAAATGTAGATATATATAGAAAGTATAGAACTATTATATTAGTGAATGAATAGAGAGTCTTTTCTATCCTTTTGCTTGCGATAGAACTAAAAATTTACTTTGATGCAGACCAAATCTAATACGTGGAGGGAAAGTTGTTTATTTGATAATGAAAAAACGAAAGAAATGGTCATTTGTGACAAAATTTCAATAGTTCATGCATTTAATTTACTATTAGCTCTTACTATTTGACTGTTTATGATACCTCATGATCATTTATAGTTATTTATTATCATTTATGATTGTCTGTGATAATTTGCAACAAAGAATTTTATCATAATATGCTTAACTTTAGTACAAAGCACCAAGCAACATGGAAGCATATGTTGGCACATATAAAGTAAACAGCTACTGGCCACTCATAAAGAATCATGTGATAATCAAGATTAAAAATGGCAAGCTAAACCTACAACTCGAGTGGTTCTCTGCTGATTTGTCGTATCTGAGTCCGTGGCGAGTAAAGACTGTTTATACATTTAATAAATACAATTGTCCGGACGCTGTCCTGAACACTGGACTACTGAATAATGTATATGCGTTTGATAAACCAGAGAACGGAACGAACAAGTGTCCGGGATTCTACGTTCGTTCAATAAGTACATTCGGGTATGTGTCCTTTATACGCGTGTGAACCCGATAATGTACCCATTCGATAGATGCGGTTCTTCTAACATATACCATATGATACAAGTCTAATGAACCAAATGGCCCTTTAGCAAGGAGCAACGAGTGTGATTGACCCCCTGTCTTCAACCGGTAGATTGGCTTATTCCCTATACAGCAGGGGTCTCAAACTCACAGTAACCGGGGGCCGCAGGAAGCAGAATAAACGTGAGGCTGAGCTTCGTCAGCTTTTTCTCAAGGAAAGCTGTCTTGAAAAGCCTCGGACCGCATTGCAAAGTGTTCTTTTGCTTCGACCGGTTCTTCTGAAAATAGACTGCCTTTAGTATGAATGGAATCTTTAAGAGCACGAACTGTTCTTCTGAACATGACTTCTCTGGCATGACTTTAGCTGCTAGTGACTTAATAGCCTTCTACGCAGCAATCAAACCATCCAATTTCGAAGGAAGCTCTTAAGATATCCTTCGTCGAATAAAGATATTCAACTGATAAATCTCATGACAGCATTAGCATCTAGATTTCATATCGTCTTGCAGGTCAAAAAACATCATCCCATAGTCCGAGATTATGAGATCCCTGCTATAGGGCAGTTTTCCATCTATTTTTGCCGTCTGCCTTTTCATGACCTGCTCATGTCTAGTATGTGATTTGATCCAACATTTGAACATTCAATATCCACTATTCATGACATCAAATGTTTAGACCTCGTTTTTTTAGCGCCAGTGTTGCCTTGCTCTCGTTTCTTATTCTCGTATACATGATATTACATAAAATTTTCAACGTATTTACGAATGAATATATGTATGTATATAAAAATGGGATTTTGAAGATGAATGTCCTCGGTTGTTACCAAGCTGCCATGCTTGCTAATAAGTATCTCTGGGCGATAACTATTTTTATGTACAGGAAACGCACGAAGGTAGCATAGCTTTACATCTTTTTGCTTGATAATTTGAAGACCAAAATGCATGGCTTATTTAGCTTAAGTATCGAAATGATGCAAAGGGAATGCGTAGGAGACTATCCCTCTCTCTTGCCTGTGATCCTGCTTCTAGTGAAGTGCAGGCCTCTTGCCTTCCTATTGCTTTCCTGAATCTTACAGTCTGCCATCTTTCAAATCAAAATCAATAACCAACTTGATCTGATTTTCCTATCCCCTTAACCTTTCGCTTTCCTCTTTCTTCCTTTGTTGAGGCTTTGTATAGGTCACCATGGCCTTTCCCCAACATAACTCCCTAAGAAAAATAAAGAAAAAAAAAGAAAAAAAGGCGCAGCAGGATCAGAAGCATGCTAGCATTTCCAGAGAAAAAGAGCCGAGAGTGACTGTCTAAAAATTTTTCCATGCTTTGGGCATTTTGTGTTATCATTTCTACTCAAAGCTATTAATAGCTAATGACAAATTGAATTTAACCAAATATCGCATGGGGAATATTTCAAATGATCTAAATCAAAAAATGAAGGTTGACGCAAATAGTCCTCTGTCCGCCCCAATAATTCATCTTTTTGGCAAAACGAGTGATGACATCCATCGTGGTTATGATCTGAGGCCTTTTAAGTGTGTCTCTACTTCTCTTTGATACTTCATCAGGACGTATTTTCTGGCAAGGTCCCTTATGTTAGCAGCCAAGTAGATGGTAGCTGGAAAATAATGAATCAAGAATTAAGAGCTTTATATCACAACTGAACATTCTAAAAGAATTGGTCGATGAGTCTCAGAGTTAGAGGAATATGATTACACCACCCGCTATATTCGACGAAAGGACAATTTCAAAGCCGATGCGTTATGGTGACGTGGCCGAGTGGTTGACTGATTGATTGATTGATTGATTGATTGATTGGTTGATTAGTCAAATGATACTCAGTCGTTGTGTGGCCGAGTGGTTAAGACGCAGTGTTGCGAACCTTGTGAGGTCTTCTGTCCTTGGTTCGAGCCCCACCGTCGGAACCATTTTACCACAAGCCAACAGTCAACTCAGCTGTCCATCCTTCCGAGGTCGGTAAATGAGTACTCAGAAGTAGCTCTGAGGACACGAACACTGGACGCACATTGATAACAGCTAATCTGAAATTGTTTCATCCAGTGTAAATATTCGTAGTTCGAAAAATATCGAGAAACACTAAATATTTTATATAGGTAAAAATTTCACATCCCAACTAAAAGAAGAACAGCAGAGAGATCCAGCAATTAGCAAATGTATGAAACATCTATCCGGAGGCACTAGCATGCTACATGGACGTTTAAGCAGAGTCCAAAAGCAATTGCGAATGCAAGAAGGACTTCTGACCAAATCAGGTCGTTCAGTCATTCCACCATCATTGAGAAAACTTATTGTTGCTGAATGCCACAGCATTGCGCACTTTGGAGTTGAAAAGGTATATGCATTGTTGAAAGCTCGTTGCCAAATATGCATGCTTATCTTCGCGCCTATATTTCTTCATGTGAAACTTGCCAACGTACGAAATGTGACACTGCTCCACCTAAAGCTCCATTGATGGAAATGTTCATTCCAAGCGCGCCAATGCAGTTCATATCCTTGGATGCTGCATACCTTCCCAAAGATAGCAAGGGCTATCAATAAATTCTTTTTATTGAGGACATTTTTTCGAAATACATTGCAGCCATTCCGTTGAAAGACAAAGCGGCTCCCATCATTATTGATACATTGTTACAACATTGGATTTTCATTCATGGGACTCCATTTTGCATCCTTTCGGATCAAGGATCGAATGTTGATGGGAATGTTATGCGAGAAGTTCGTACTTTTCTAACTATAGACAAACGTTGCTCCTCGTCCTACCATAGTCAGGGTAACGGTTTCGCTGAGAGAAACATTCAATCTGTGAAGGACATGTGAAGGACATGTTACATGAAGTACTACTTCATCGGCGCCTTGAGGAAGCAAAATGGCGCTTGATTTTATTTAATCTTGTTTTTGCATTGAATACAACGGTCAGCAAAGTCACAAAATGCGAAGTGGTGTTTGGACGCTCTGCAGATCTACCCCAAGACATTTTGTTTGGGAATACCCCAGACGGTTTTGAACATGCGTCAGCATCCGATCACTTACACACGGTTTCGTCGTCTTTGAAGGATGTTTTTGACCAAGGTATGGATTCTTTGGCCTTGAGTAAGACAGCAATGCAACGCCGTTATATAAAGAGTATTCGATTTAATGATTACTGTGAAGGGCAAAAAGTATGGCTAAAAACTAAGCATTTCAAATCGGGTGAGAATCGAAGACTAACGCCACGAAGAAATGGACCGTGGACTGTTTTCCAAAAACTCCCAAATGGAGTGAATTTCGGAATGGAGAATTCTCGCAAAGAGCAGAAGGTGGTACACCACGATCGCTTGCTATCGTTCATCCAAAGCGATACAGAGTTACAGGTAGAAAACGAATTGAGCAACTTTGATTTATCTGACGGCGAGCACTCCGTTGGGTTGGAACCCTTCTCTGACAGCTGTGGAAGTGATTACGAGGTGGACCGGCCGGATGATCCCAAACCACAGTTGCAAGACGACTTGGTTCGTCGAAGGACACATCCTCGTCGTAATAGACGAGCTCGTACCTTACCAGACAATATTCCGTGGAGTGCTATTGACATTCAGTTTCTGAGATTAGATTCTCATTTTAGTTTTTAGGGGGGAGGGAGAAATATAGGTTATGCCCCCCTCCTTCCATTATCCCGTCCATATGCTAGGCAACCCCCTTTTCCTTGTTCTGTTCTTTTACTAAAGTATATTTAGCCGTATCCTTTCATCACCATTCATTCTGTCGCAGTACTCGTGTAGTAAACTGAAGTTCATACAAATCGATAACAGCAACTAACAAGATGTGTGTGTATCAAAATGATTCGTGGGAAATTTGCAACAATGTTGCATAAAAATACAGTTTTAGAAGATTTTTCACTGCAATCAGGAAACATTTTCCTGCATTCGTTAATCAGCGAACGTTTGAATTTTCCTCCCCGCTGCCAAACTTGAGCCGGGACGTCCAAATTCTCTTCAACGTCCTATGCCATCAGCTAAAAAGCTCCTGTGATGAGTTCTTCCTTTTCATCGGTACAGATGTTTTTGCATAACTTCCATTTCGAAGGTTACATCAACTGCATTTATATTGCTGATTGCCCAGTGGGAAATGACGCAGACACTACCAATGGAATTATGAAAACGAGGGACCTTCCCACATAAATCTAAAAGCAAGCTGTTTGAGTGACCATGCGTTCTGTTTGAACTGACCCTCATTGGAAAGTGAAGGTCGAATGGAATTCACAACGCACGAAAATCCTTCACACGCTTTGAAGGTTTACAACCTTTTGGCGCACAACGTGTATACAGGGAAGTTTTGGTTTTCGGTTTGCAACGGCTACCACACCTACGAATGATGCAGGAACTGAGCGGGTAGGCGTAGTTCTAGAGGGAAAAGATCGGGGAAATAAGAAAGCTTAGAGCTGACTGTGAGGAAATCGTGCAGCTGGTCCGAGGTTTCGAGGCGAAATTGCGGACATTACAAAGAAGCAATGCTGTATTGCAATAGCAAATTGCTATAGTAGCAAGACTAGGCGTCCCTTTTCACAACTGATGACGGAGATGGGCAGATGCTTACAGGCTATTCACGACAAAATTCTGGATAAGATTTTGTTGAGAGGTTGAAAAAAAGATCGATGATTTTTCGGTGCAAGAGCCCAATTTAAATAGGGTTTTGGAAAGGATACGTCACAATAAAAAGGGTAATCATACTGTGGTTCCAGCGGCGACTGCTGGAACGTGGTCTCGGCAAAGCGATGTGACAACAAACCAGATTGCATCAAAACTTTGACTCGCCAGGGCCTAGACGCCTCAACGCTAGTTTTTCTACCCGCGTTAAATGGTAGAAAGGACGCACGTGAAGATTCCTGACGGTAGGGAGATAGATCATTATAGAGTGAATTATCGATGATCGAGTCAAGTTTTGAACAAGGGCAACTGAAAAATGTGAAGATTAGAAAATTGAGTTAAAAGCAACTCAATGTTCCTGCTGGTGCGATTCTAGTCGTCTTCTCCTTACACTTCGAAACCCACACGGCTTAAAGGTTTAAAGCAGTTGTCGAAAAGGGAAAAAGAAATTAGACGTATTGCTAGCGTTTGAATTCGAGATTTGGTTAAAGCTAGATTTCGTGAATGGGATAGGGCTAAGGCGAACTTTTTACTCGAGGAATTTTTGGGAAAACGATTATTCCTTAGATTGGGGTCATTTTTAGAATATGAATGCGTTGGATTCAGGGTTAACTATACGTAACGATCAGTAGTCGCATTGGCAGCTATGAAGAGAGCGAATCAAGGCTTTGTTAGACATCGGTTAAAAAAACCGCTTTGCACACTCGATTTCAAGCGTGGAAGAAACCAGAGATAGGCTTCTGAGTTTTCTAGGAAGTGGATTTTATGAGGTGGATTTCCGATGCCTTCATCATCAATAGCGTTTTCATTGTGGCAGGTGTAGGATTTGAATCCACAGCCATTTGTGCTGAGTCCGCACGCTTCACCACTATACCACTGTACCACTAAACATCTGTTAGAGCCCTTAATGAATAATTGTCCCGTAGAACTAAGGTAACTGAGCTAGTAGAAATATATGTTTTATCTTGATAAAGCCATCCGATATGTATGGCTCATAATTCTTCCTGCCACGACTTTCCTACTATCTTCAGTTAGCTTATAACCTTTATCCATCTAGTTGATCTTTCTTGGTTTTCCTTGCGAACTAAAAAACTCTATGTGGCATGCATTTACATGCTTTATCGAGAGTTTGCTACGATTTTTGATCACGTGATACCAAACTTCATCATCAAACTATTGCTTCGACTTTTTTCAGGTAAATTTATATTACTGATAAAGGCAAGAGCGAGATAAAGAAAGAAAGATAGATAGAGCGAAAGATAGAAGAGAGAAGGAGAGAAGGACTGAATGGAAGCAAGAAAGAAAGAAAAGAAGACAGAGAGGATAGTTGTGCGAAGACAATAAGAAGGAAGAGGTTTCATTCACTCATTTATTCATTCATTCATTCATTTGTTCATTCATTCATTCATTCATTTTTTCATGTGTCACATGTTCGAATTCAAAGTATTCGTATCATGGTGATCCTTCCAGTTTTTTCTCAGGGGGCGCTTTGTCCTCCCAAGAGTCCCGCAATCAGCCCATTACTTAATATCGTTGCCCACCTCCTCCTAGGTCTTCCATGTCATTTCCATTCTAAAGCTACCGCTACCTCCTGACGAGCAAAGCTTAAGTCTTTTTGCCAAATCTTAAAATCCCATAATCTTTTTGAAAGAAAGAGAGAGAGAGCATGAAGAATGAAGGAAATAGAAGAGTATTAAGCGCAAACCGTTTCAATCAACTCAACCTGCTTCTTCAAAATCAATCCGTTGTGGATAAAGATTATACAATGTGGTGGATTTGCATTTGACATTATGATCCTAACTAATAACGGAAAGCTTTTATCAAGTATATAGGACTATCTAGCTCTACAATTTTTGTGGACACATTCAGCATCTTGTTGCAAGCATGCAGAGAATGAATGGAAAAATCATCCATATAGAAAATTTGGTTTCTGCGAGCAGGTTGACGTTAGAAGGGCCTTTTTACGGATAAAAAGATTGAATTATTTGGAGAATTCATTCTGGCAATTTAATCATGCAATTTTAAGAAGGAAGGACCATGAGATAGGAATCGAATGTTGTGGCAACCACAGAATATGGGCAAGAAATACCCGTGATAACTGACTAGACGCACAATTATATAGCATGAAAGTAGCGTGCAAATGAATGAAAATACGCAGGATAACTTACAAAAATCTTTGTTCAGTCGCCTTTTTCTCATACCATTAGCATCTTGATTAAGGCATCCTCTCCATCTTTTGTTCTTACACTTTCCACGTAGAAAGGCGGACGACTTGGACCGTGACGATTCTGACAGCAAAAGCATAAGAATGATGCAAGTGGCCAACAGCACATTTTGTTTCATCTTTGCCACTTCTTAGTAGACTTTGAGAGCTATAAGTGTTTGTGACCAACTGCTCAGGTGAATTTCCCTTTTATAGGTGAGTATCGGCGGTGCATTTTCTGCGAACTGTTGGAGGTAGCTGGCTTTGTTTGAAATCCAACAACGCCTTACCCATACATAAATTCTTAATTCAATACAGAGCATCTCACATGAGTAATTCATTTTCGCACGATTCGCCTTCAAGAATGTTTCTTAATCGAAAGACAATCAGCAATCAATTTGAAATTATGATCTCTTTAATAAACACGGAGCAAGGAGATTCTAAACACATCTCAACTAGGTTTTGAAAATTTGTGCACCATCTGCTTTAATCAGCTCTTGATTCATATGAATAGTAGAATTTATGATTGCCTACTTTTTGACCACTTTCGAGATTTCTTCGCATTTATGATGTGTGTGTTTTGAAATAAAACTCAACAAAACCTAGGGCGATCAACACACAATTATAAGGAAACTTCATCCATTGAAGTCTAGAAAATTGTGAATTATGAAAATGTTTCCGTCTTCCTATATTCTGCTTTTTATAGTGCGATATGATGAGGAAATGCCACGGCAGCCTATGCAAAGCCCCAACAAAGGAAGAAAGAAGAAAGCGAAAGGCTAAGAGGAGAGAGCGATCAGGTCAAGTTTATTGATCTTAGATTTGAAAGATGACAAGTTGTAAGATTCAGGAAAGCAAGAAGAAGGCAAGACGTTCCATAAATTGCATGTTCTAGGGATGAATGATGATTTGCGGGATAAAGTTCGTGGGATATGCATTGGTGGGTGTGAATGAGTTGAGCTTCTGGTTGTTCTAGCACGCCTCAGTTTAATAGTATCCCTGATCCTCTGTTTGGTTTAGCAGAAGTCTGCGCTGCAGATACAACGCTTACTTTCCTTCTGGACATCTGTCTTTCTACAAAAGTAATTTGAACGCGAGCTTGCACACGAGTTATCGCAAGCATTATTCTTCTCTACTTTGGCTTCGACCGAATCATGAATAAATACAGTAAAGGATTTGAAGTTGGCCAGAAAAACTCTCAGCAATCACATATCATCCTAGGACTTGCTGATTTTTCCATATTTTCTTCCCTGCACAAGATAATTTAGTCATGATTGCTGAGAAAAATTTGTGTGGGCGGGTTTTTAGTTCTGAATTTTTTCAATATATTTCAATTCACAGTAAATAGCGTGAGAAAGTCTCAGAAAATTCCATGAAAATTTTCTTACATTCAATTTTTTGGATCTTTTTCCTCTCTGCTTAACTAAACAGAGAATCAGGGATATTACTCTTGTTCCTTTGAGGCGTATTAGAACAACCAGAAGCCATTTTTCCTTTTTTTTATTCACATAAAAAAAATTTACAATGATGCTTACATTCTACTATACCTATCCAAAACTACTAGACAACAACACAGGGACAATACCAAGGGGAGCGAAAAAACAACGACTACCCCAAGGCCAAACGCATAAAGACACACGGCATTAAGCTAAAACTACAGGATACACTAATAGATTCTGTCGCGCATTAGATGTCGGATCAGGGATCCAATGTGCCCAACTAGCGATGGTGTTGAGGATGCAAAAAACTTTTTGTCTCTCTGCCCGTCTTTTAGTAGTCAACGAAGAGATCTTCTTGCTGGAATGAAAGGATTATTACGACCATTCGTGCAGTTCGCTTACCTTTCAAATGATACTTTGACACAGCTCCTACTATATGGTGATAGAGGCCTTTCTTATGAAGCGAACAGAGATATTCTTAGATTGACTCTGCGTTTCATTTGTAAAACTGGTCGGTTTTTTGAGATCTATTGAAGCGTCAGCTGTCTACAAAGCAACCACCAAGTATCTTTACGTAAATGTATTTGTTTCTTCCTTTGTAAATTCTGTTCCATATTGGATGTCCGATCCCTTTTTCATCTACCGTCAGGGACGATTTTCCCTTCGTGACCTGCCAATTTTTCATCCTAACCCTGATCCTAAACCAGAAGCTCAACTCATTCACACCCACCAATGCATATCCCACGAACTTTATCCCGCAAATCATCATTCATCCCTAGAACATGCAATTTATGGAACGTCTTGCCTTCCTCTTGCTTTCCTGAATCTTACAACTTGTCATCTTTCAAATCTAAGATCAATAAACTTGACCTGATCTCTCTCTCCTCTTAGCCTTTCGCTTTCTTCTTTCTTCCTTTGTTGGGGCTTTGCATAGGCTGCCGTGGCATTTCCTCATCATATCGCACTATAAAAAGCAGAATATAGGAAGACGGAAACATTTTCATAATTCACAATTTTCTAGACTTCAATGGATGAAGTCTCCTTATAATTGTGTGTTGATCGCCCTAGTTTTTGTTGAGTTTTATCTCTTGCTTTCTTCTTGCTTGCCTGAATCTTGCAACTTGCCATCTTTCAAATCTAAGATCAATAAACTTGACCTGATCTCTCTCTCCTCTTAGCCTTTCGCTCTCTTCTTTCTTCTGAGTCAACTTTATCGTCTTTGCTGGCTTTGACCTCACTATAAAACAGTCTATAGTATCCATAAGCATGCGATCTTTCATGCGTAGCCATACGTATCTTTTTTCTTCTTAACATTGCTCAAGATTCATGCTCTTTTTATCGATGGCCACCGGGGGTTAAGGACTTTTTGGTCCCCTTGGCTCGAGCACTGGATTGTATTGAACGTCTTACGCAGTTCTTCACTGCCAAACTCTTAACCGAACAAATCAGTCCTTCTTCAGAGGGTCTTTATTGTCCTTTGAATTTGGTATTTTGCCTGGTTGCAAACGAAACTGATGCTCAAAGAGGAATTAACAGAAACTGTAGCTACGAAGGAGCATTTCCAGCAAGGCGAAACAAATAGAATGAAATTCCTCTCATTGGGCACTACTTGAAGTAGATACAGAAGGAAGAACGCAGCAGAAAAAGAGCAACCGACAAAAAAGTCTTCGAAAGCACTTTTATTGGTGAAAGTGGTGATGATAGTTTCTCTTTAAGGTGAGTTTTAGAGCATTGTCCTTTATATTCATTAAAATTTTGAATTACGGGACGGTGAAAACAAGCGGAAATCTCCATCACTAGTATGGCCTAAATTAATTCCTAAGTTTGATTAATTTATGTGACACTGCCAGTTGACGAATCACTCCTTATTGATATGAGATTTATTGGAACGTTGATGGGCGTGTGATTCAGGAAAAGCTTGAGAAGGAAAATTGTATCGTAAAGATTAACAAGTGGACCAAAGCACGAATAATTCTAGGTATTTGCCACCCAAGTGATAAGCATTGTAGCACCGTGACTCATAGTTTCGAGATTTTATCGATTGGAATTCGGTACATTGACGTAAAAATTGGTGCATTTTCAGAAGAACAGTGTGCAAAATATGTATTTGGTATCCTTGACTCTGAAACAG
Organism: Pseudorhiza aurosa; assembly: GCA_964026355.1. Lineage (NCBI taxonomy): Eukaryota > Metazoa > Cnidaria > Scyphozoa > Rhizostomeae > Lychnorhizidae > Pseudorhiza > Pseudorhiza aurosa. Next base: position 8,892,940 of record OZ032115.1, read on the forward strand.
ATTGTTAAAACATGACGATATTACATCGTGATACTGATGGTTTCAGTAACGAAGATATGAAAGAGGTACTGAAATGTTCCACCAACAAATGTAAGGATCATGATGACTATGATGAATTTGATGAATTTGATTCCAGTCATACTGATTGTGGTGATGATGGTAATGATGGTGATGATGATTATTATGCCTTATTATGGTGATGATTATGGTTGACTGTGGTGATGATTATGGTGATAATTATGGTTATGATTATGGTGATGATTATGGTGATAATTATGGTTATGATTATGGTGATAATTATTGTTATGATTATGGCTATGATTATGAAGAGGATGTTTAGTTCAGTATCAGTTTATTTCATGGTGATGATTATGATTATGATGATTTTTATCATTGTGATGATTATGATTATGATGATTTTTATCATTGTGATGATTATGATTATGATGATTTTTATCATTGTTGTGATTATTTTGGCCAGTATGGTGGTAATGGTGATTATTTTTTCAGTTATTGTAAGCTTTCTTTAATGGATCATCATGATTTTAGAATTTTCCTAACTTCAGCACTTAGAACTGCTCAAGACATTCTTAACCAATAACTTTTGCCAGGTCTTTTTTTACAGCTAACTATTAGAGTAAACAAAGGAACAAAACAGCAAGGCTAATCCGGTTATTAATATCTACCTAAAAATAGAAAATTAGAATGGACAGGAAAATGGTTCTTTTTGTTTTTAGTTCCTGTCTTTTCGAATATCTGAAGCATAAGAAGAAATCAAATTAGCCCAGCTTACAATATGTGAAAGTGTAGGGTTGAACAGAGATCATCCAAGAAACGTGGTTTAAGGCACTCTTATCCTTTAGAAATATTAAAATTTTGCAAAATGGTTTCTTTAGAAGTCTCCTACAGTTTTGTTTCTTCACAAGTAGTGCTTTTTAATCAAATTACTTTGTACTATGTGATGAGCCTTAGACATCCCTAGTGCTATGGCATTCTGCCAAGCGTGGCATTGTTTTTTAAAGTAAGGTTGTGAAGCAAAGCACACCACGTGCTCTATTAGTGGAATTTAATTGAGGAAATTGACTGCATGTTTGTATATGCGCAATGAAGTAAAGGCAGGAAGAACAGTTTAATTGAACGGAAAGCCGGGCAGGCGTTGGGAGTTGCCTTGTGAACATGCGGGAAGTATTCAATCAAAGTCAAATATCTAGCATGAAACCTTCAATAATGAAGCTGGTTATGATTGAACACTGATATCTGTACAGCAATGCTGTTGTTTGGGAAGGACTAGGTGTGGCATGAAATATGGACAGAAAAAGCATTGTGATTAGAAGTATGGATGCTCCTCTGGGAATACTTGCGGCCTCACAGTTTGTCAATATTTTTTTCTTCTTGGTATGCATCACAACTCTTACCTTTCAGTCAGAGTCAGGAATCAACCTCAGATGATAGTTGTGATTTTGTTTTGTTTGCTCATAGAGAGAGCAGTAGTTTATGCCTGCTTAACCATGTAAGAAAACAGCAGATAACTTTTGTAGCAGTAGCTAAAGTCTAGTTCATATCTGTTGTATTGATACCTGCTCCAAGAGGTTTAGGCTTTATTTCATCTATGCTTTCTCTCTTTAAGTTTATTTTGGGTTATTTTCTTATGCTTTGAAAAGTGTTTTTCTACAAGCAATAAGTGACATATGATATTTGGTTACAGCTTCAACGCATTTTCTATATACTCAGGGGCATTTCTACCATCGAGTGGAGGCATAAGGGATTTTGCTATATTTCTATTTTCTTAAGTCTCATGCTCAATGTGTAGCTTTTTGTTCATCCAATTTAAATGCTGATTAAGGATTACTATTTTACAATATTTTACGAATAGCTTGCGTGGTGTGTTTCCCTGTCTTCAATCTTGTCAGCACTTTGATACCACCTGTGGAATTTTGGATAGCACTGGTTTATTTCCATGTTTGGACATGCCACTTTTTATACAGCCACATTTTATCTGTGCAATATAAAGCTTGCATCCCAGGCCTATGGGGATAGTCCTTGATGAGAACTTATTCCCAAATTAACCAAACTAACCCAATTTATCTTTGTTGCTTACTTTTGTAGACATTTTACTTGTGTAGGCATTGGTTAATGTGTTTTCTTCCATCCCATAAATCTGTCAGGAATTCCTTTACCCTTAGCAATTTGTAGCCCATGTTAAAAGATTCAAGCATTTTGTATGATAAAATTTGCAGGTATCTCTATCTTATTTTGTCTTTCTTTTTAGATAACAGGCCACTTTGGGCTTCTCTAGATATTTTCATAAATGGTGACTTGGAGAAATGGTGAGCTTGGATGAAAATGTTGCTTTATCTGCAAGTGTGCTTGGTATTCTGAGCATCTTATCCATTTTTATAATGGTATGCATAATTCTGGTTTACTGGAAATATCGTGCAAACGAGAAGAAGAAGACCGTCTGGTACAATTCTCCGAGCGAATTGAGAACTGGCTGGTTGACAGATGAACGGAAATGTCTTGTGCCAGGAAAGTTTTCTGCAAAAGCAATCCAGCCTGATTTTGCACACACAAGTGATTCAGTAAGTTTCACATTATTCTTTTTTACTTCACCTGAAAGATACTTTGAGGCTAGTTGATGTCAAGCTCAGTGCAATTCAATTATGTTCAATTCTGCTACTGCCACTGATACTATAATAACGCAAGTTATTTAACATCAATAATAGTTATTAATAAATGCTGATAAGCTAAGAGGATCAAATCAATTCATTTGATTTTTGAAAGGAATTCTTTCATAATAAATATACTAGCATTCACTATTGACTCCATATGGTAGTTTTTTGTTTTGCTCTGTTTAATGCGTTGATAATTTGTCTAATGTAAGAGTATATTTGAACAGGTAGAAGCTGCATCAACTACTTATAGTGATACTCACACTGACAGTGCTCCAGAATGTTCTCATTGTGGGAAGATTTCTTTCATTTTACGGTACCTTGCAGAGAGGTCAGTAATATTTGTTTGATTTTACTTTCATCGTTCTCATTTTCATGATATATTGATTCTAGATTGAATCAATGCAAGTTTTCCATGCTACTTTAAAAGCACTAATTAATGCAGCTCTTTGCAAGCCCATTTGTGCAGGTCTTTCATATTCTTTGTCTTGCAGAAATATTTTTGGTGTAATAGTTTTTTTAGTCAAGGTACAAATTTGATAGATGCTTTTTTCTTGATTTTAGTTTATCCCAATGAACTTTTTGTGCCATGATCAGAAGCAACTAAGTTTTTTGCTTACTTGGCAGGTTGACAGTGGTCATTTGAGATCATTAATGCTTAGTGTGTACCTAATTTGTGACCACTTATGAGCATTCCTAAATCTGTGAAGTTGCAGGCTGCCAGAGAAGCCACTAAATTCCACAATTTCAGCTTGAGCAACCAAAGGAAGATGCACTGCTTCTACCTGTTATCTGCCTTTTATTTCTAGAGAGGAGCTGATGGTTCGACTCATCCAGCTTGAAGGCTTCTCTTCTGCTGAGAGTATTTACAATGCAGACAGTGCTTATGTTGATGTGCAGTTAAAGAATATTGAATCAGAAAGCAAGAAACAGGCAGATAATCCACCAAAGCTTGACATCGCATTGCAGCAAGTTTATTACTTTATCATATCACGAGATCAACTCTTCTCATACAAACTTGTCTTTAAAGTGAATACCTTTGACGAATCATTTAGAAGAACTGTCTCTGGGTATGTTGAGGTCGAATTATTTGAGGAACTCAAGAAGCACATTTTTACTGGGGCCGAAGTTCTACTGTCCAAAAACATCCAACCAGCACCTATTGAGGTAAGCCTTTTATTCAAAAGTCAACAGAAGCCATGAACCTTTCACTTCTATTGCCCCTTCCTTTTTGCCTTAGTTGAAAGCATTCATTGTATTCTAATGTGCTTTATATCTGCTCGTGCAGCTAAGGATGGGTGTTATTTACTTGTTCCTTGAAATCTTGGAGCATCTGGTCCTGTATTCCCATAATTTCATTTCATTTAGGTTTCATCAAGACAAAAAGTACATGCATACAAAGCCATCATACAGTACATGCATGTATACATGCACACATACACACGTACCCATATGTACACATACACACAGAGAATTTCTCAACATAGTGATCCCTCTTCCTATTCATTTTTCTCCGTTGTGTGCCACAGTTGATTATGCCAAACAGGATCAAATGTCGTTTTGAAGTCAATAAAGTTAAGAAAGTTATGCTATTAGTAGTTTTGGTAGCTTTTAGTGATAATTTCAGGTTCCCAATTTGTTACACAGCAATTTGTCTTCATTTGATATTGCTTCCTATTGCTCTGTAATTCTTCTTGTGAATGTTGTGAAAATAGATTCCGTCCAAGGTTGGGACCACTCTTTATAAGTCAAACATTTGTTGCATTTTGTCAACATAAGGTTGGCCATTTCATCATATCCAAACTTGATAAGTTCGCCGCTTAAATTGTCCAACGTACCTGCCTCGTCTATCTACAGAACTCTGCAAGCTTCTTCTATTTTTTGGTCTTGGAAGTTGAGGTTTGGTGCTCCCATCCTCCTAGGCAGTGGCTTCTTGAAGAAGATTGTTGTCCACCTTTGCTTTATAGTTGAATACATTTTCTACCAGTATTCTCTCCAGCTTTCTGCTATTTTAATGATGTTTGTTAGAGTCTTTCTGTCTTTCTCATCAATGACATTGACTCTCGGCTGACAGGGTCTAATAAGTGTTATTCATCAACTTAAATGCCTCCATGATATTGTTTCTCTTGAGATATTTTTCATCTTCAGTATTCTGCTGTTGAAACGTGTCCTTTTCTGTTTGGCAATTTTTTGTCTCTCTCTTCATCTCGGTATATCGTTTGAGATGTTCCTTATCCGTGAATCTTCCCTTTTTACCCTTCTTTTGGTCAATTTTCGGGACTTCCGTTGTGATACACGATCTTCTGCATTCTCTCTCGCTCTGCCTAATATCTTCTCAGCAGTTTCACTCACTGCTGCTGTGAACTTATCATTCAGTTCCCGATACTTGCCTTGCAGCATTGATGGAGTGAGTAGGTTCCTGTTGGTAGATCTTTTTTTAATGGGTTATGTTGAGGTGCTGTTGGTAGATCTTTTTTTTTTAATGGGTTATGTTGAGAATAGGCTATGGTGGCCTGTACAAAGCCTCAACACAGGAAGAAAGAAGAAAGCGAGCAGCTAAGAGGATAGAGAGATAAGATCAAGTTTATTTATTCAAGGTCTTGTTGATGTTTGGATCTTTGTGCTTTTCAAAGTCGTACTTCAATCTTGAACGTTTGGTTTGTTGTTGTTGTGAATTTGACCTTGATGCTCATCATGGCTAAATCTTGATCACTTCCAATGTCTGCGCGTTTGACGCTCGATTTACTCTTCGAATTTGGGATGTGGTCAGTCTAGTGACGAAGGTTAGTGTCAAGTTGTTTCACTCCACAACTTGTGACCGTGGAGTACATTTGCTTCTACCAGCTGATCCTGTCTTGTAAGAATCTTATTCGTCTGTCGTTTGCGGTGCTTACACTCCTCAGCTGTATCTTGCCAGTCATGGTGGGTTACGGTACCGATGTTGACGTTCCAGTCGCCTTGTACTACGAGGGCACCCCTTTTTGGGTTGCTCATTTTTAGCTTTCTTAAGTCCTGGTAAAATTCTTCAATCCACTGGTACTTGTGGTGGAATGTTGGTTTGTAAACCTGGATAATCATCGTATTTAGTGGTTTAGTCGTGACGATTCTGCTAGAGATTGGCCCCGCTTGTTTACAACTTTCGCAGAATTTTTTTTTGGCCTTTTTGATTTATTTCGTTGTGTCAGTCCCAATTCTTCATTTTCTTCTTGATCTGATTTCGCATCTGATGTTACTAAGCTACCTAGATACGCAAGTTTATCTACTTGTTGCGTTTCAATTCCATCAGTTTCTACTTTTAATTTTGGATTTTTATTTCTTTTTCAAAGGCTCAAGCGGACGGTTTATTGTTTGTTGATTTCTGGCCAAATCTTAGACTTTCTTCCTCGATTACATCCCAGATTTCTCGTAGCTGTTCCTCTGAGTGAACAACTATTGTAGTTTCATCTGCGTATCTGATGTTATTTACATTGAAAACCCTATTTTTACTCCATCCTTATAGCTGATTTTCCACATTATCATCTCAGTAAGCAGTCAGAAGAGTTCTGTTGACAAAACACATCTCTTACAGCTCTTGCTATGTTTACCCAGTCACTCATATCTTGCCCATGCATACAGCTGCCTTCCGTTGCCACTGGGACTTCCTTATTAGCTCTACATCTTTACCATTAACGTCCAGTTCTTCAAGCATTTCAAATAATGGTACATGTTGAACTCTATCGAAAGCTTTCATAGTCGATGAAACATGTTTGCTTATCTTTTGGTGCCTCGACACATCTCTCTGTAATAGTTCGAATTCTGGATATTGCATTTCTTCTTCTATTGTCTTATCAAGCTATTTACCAGTTTTTTTGTAGATATCTTGATGTCGCCTTCCCCTGTGAATTATTTGTCGATATGATATGATGAATGGTAAGATGGGTTTATGAATGATATTAACTTATTCTTTTACCAGACTTCAAGTTCAGCCAACAGCGGCACAGAGCACACTCAGCGGCCACTGGGCCCCATTTGGGACGAAGCTGAAGACGAAGAGGTAGAGCGAACAATGATGTCATCGCCCTTGTCGTGGGAAGACGAATGTAACATGTCCAGTAAATCAAGTATCGGCCCCTACGATGACATGTCATCAAGTGGTGTGCAATGGCACCGCCTATCCGGAGACAGTTGGGAGGAGCAGCTCACGGCACAGTGGCCCCAGCTTTCTGACTCGGTTGTCTCTGTTCCCAGTTCATTCCAGTTCGTTGAGCGGTCTGTTGATATTGAATACGAGGATCAGACAGAAGTTGCCGATGTTTCAAGCAACGTGCTGCTGCGGCGCTCCATATCTGAAAGCTATATTCCTCACCTTGGTTGCTTATCGCCCCCACCGAAGAACTTTTATCACCTTGTGCCAATGTCTCTTAATACAAAGAACTTGAGGACAGCTGTCGACAGTTCTTTCTCTCCGAGTCGGAAGGATGCACCAAAGCGTCCCCAGCAGAGGTTTTTCGGTCAGGCTTTCACAGTCGCTCATCGGGAGAGGGCAAAAGCATGCAGGAAGAGATCTCTTTCGTTCCCGTCCTTGCATGATTCACCGATAAATTCGCCCCCACTTGTTGCTCAACACGAGTAAACTAGTCAGTCTGCAGCCTCTTGCTATGAGACAATCAATAACACTAAAATGCGTAGTATTATGTGCAGTGAAGGACGTTTGGACTCGTAGACGTACCCTTGAAATGTAATGCAAAGAGGCGTATTCCACACGCAGCAGAATATCGATGGATCCACTTGTTTCGTCGGGTAAGTTTCGCCCACGTTAGTGCAATGTATACAAGGTTTAACGGAGGAATACGCACTGTTTTGATGGGAATACGTCTCATTTCCCATCATGATATTTAGAGTGTTGTTATTAGGAAAGGCGCGGCATTGTTGCAGAGTTAACCAGATTCGGTCGGTTACTTTTTAATAGGAGTTTCAAGTTTGGCAAAGGACAGCTATGAACACTACTGCAATACCCATGTCAACCATCACCCTGGTGAAGACATTTTTACATCAGCCCGTAGGCCCTATTGTTTCTTGCATCCTTCCTGGTCAATAACCAATGGCCTACTGCACGAGAAGTTTCTTAAATGCGAAATACTGCAACCAAATTTCATAAACATGGGCTGTTTAACATAGTGCTAAAAATTCCTATTTACCGTGCCATTTTGGTCAAAATCTATGAAAATATGTAATGGATAGAATTTGGTAGAATTTCATAGGAGAATATATCAGACAAAAAACTACTTGGGTGAAAAACGTTCGGTGCCCTTCGGTGAGCGCTTGCCACCATGTAATCAATTTTTTTAGCGTTTTGTCTGTCATTCATACCGGGAAATGTTACTTGCATTTTGCTATTTTGTAATTAATGCATTCGCGTTTGGCGTTATTTCATGGTCGAAAGAGATAAGTAAAAAAAGTCTTGTATAGCGACTTCTGTGTATCTAGCTCTGATCTGTGTTTAAGTAGTAACTAAGAGTAAATCTGGTGGTTTTCACTGTTCTGTTTTCGTTGTATTTTTAATTGATGTGACAAGAATGTCAACGTGCCACCCTGCCTCCCCCCCCATGCCGTGCATCAGGATGCTACCCCTTCAAGAAAGTACTCCCCTCGACGCTCGTGTCCAGTATGGGACTCACCTTTACCTTATGATTTCGCGCCCGGCCGGGCCACTCCTTTATCAGATGTGTAACCATGACTGTCGAGGACTTTTACAAAGGACCTTCTCTCTGATTTCTTTTCGGCCAGAAGGCACCCTTATTTTTCGATTTCTCTGATCAGAAATCTAATTTGTTGCCCGTATTTCTAGAAAACCTAGGGTAAAATAGATTTTATCAGGAAGAGACATTTTCTAAGACTAGTCTAGCACTGTCATTCATTCCTTTTTTCCTGATGCAATGCCTCCTTTTTGCAGCTAGTACATTTATGAACTGACCCTTTTAAAGGAAATCTAGGAGAGTTTTTGAAAATGTACCCGCTTTTTTAATTTCTCTGTCTTAGATTTCATGTGAATAAGAGACCCTTTCTCCTAGATTTTCTACCCGCTCATGGTTACAGTAGGGGAATTAAGTGGCGCCGCCGGGCAATTTCGTTGGGATGGGAATCTGCTGTCGTCTGAATCGGTTTTGTATAAAACGTTATCTCAAATCACCCAGTCGTAGTTGCAACATAAAATAACACATTTCAAGTGCCGTTTTAGGAGGGTACAACGTCAATTTAAGGATGCTGGGAATTTCTACCAGCCCTTCCCTGTGACTGAAATTTCATATGAAATGTCTGCAAGCTGTGTATCGAACAAGCAATGTATTGGGTCTGCGCCAACACTGTGATGGACCATTTTCGACTACAACGACCACATGGGTTTTAATGTAATTCGCGTGTTAACGAAAAAACAGAATGTCGCACGGTATTTTCTTGGCAAGCTGTGCTGAGGATAGCAACTGTTAAAACCTGGTAATTGTAAAATGCAGTCAGGGTAATGTGAGGCGGAGTCGTCCGTTCCTTGCCCCGCCGCACTTTACCGTCGGCTTTATGTCAAGTACCCATTTGCTGTTGGTAGACAGACAGAGAGTATCCAATAGCAGGAGTGTTCCCTTGAAACTGGGACCTTCAGTACAGGAGACGCGTGCTCTAACCATTATACCAACCACACCGTAACTGATGATACCCAATTTCATCATCCTGGTTCTTAATTATAGTTGTAATCATAAGCATTGTCGTAATTTAATTTTTATGGAGGATTCCTGGAAGGTCCGCCGTTGCTGAGAGGTATCCCTCCCTAAACAAACAAATTGATGGCAGGGTAAGAAAGAATTCTTGTCAAACGTATAGCTGTTAAATCCATTCCATACTTTGTATAATTCACCATTACCTTTGTAGATATATAATGTGTATGTTCTTATGTGCCTTATCACATGGTAAATTGTGAACTTTATTTAAATATCTTAAAGGGATTATTCTGTACCCTTAAAATGCATTATTTAAAATTGTATTTGCAATATCAATCCATAATTTCTATTTTTCGCAACTTTTCGTGTATTCAGTTTTTTTCTACATCTTTAGTAGAAAGTGCTGCATCAACCACCCGCTGCCTTGTAGACCTCCGGCTACCACCAACGGTTGTTTTGGGGAAAGACTTGATCCTCTTACTGATGTCAGGGGGTTCAACATCAGTATTGGCATGTGGTCTGTAAGTCCTTCTGCCAAAGCCAGATTGAAGCGGAAGACATATTTACACCGGCAGAAAAGAAAACTAATGAATTTGTCCTAGGAAAAATCGGCCTTCAATTTCAAGGCGACCGACTGACCAACACTGTGTATGCCCGGCAGCTGGGGTTCATCGGCCATGTACTTCGGCACGGATCTCTCGAGAAAACTCTCCTGATTGGTATGGTTCTCGGCAAACGGGGAAGAGGCAGGCCGAAGACGAGACTCTGCGACCACGTGAAGACCACCACTGGCATGAGCATGGTTGTGATGGAAAGGGCGGCTCAAGACAGAAACCGCTGGCGAATGATCGTGAGGGAGGCCACTGCCGCTCGACAGCGAGCAACCCGTTGACGACGACGAAGCGTCCTCCCCCCGTATTTACACCCACACTTGATCAAGATTAAAACTGTAAAAACAGAAAACCGGGATTTATCTCCCTGTATCAGCAAATTATAACCACCATTCAATATCAAAAAGACAGCAAAGCATGTAATATATATATATATTATAAACCTGATAACCTGGCCTGATAACTATAACAAGCATTACTATTGGATCTATTTACGACGATGAAGAACCCCTAAGTTTGGAATAGTAGTTGATTCTTACTTATCTACGCCTAGGTTGTTTTTAAGATATGTAATATGAATGACTTCACGCAGAACGGCATCTTCAATCTGTAATTTCGATAGTCGATATTTTAAGTTGTTGCCTCATTCATGAGTAAAAAAAGGTCTAGAATGTTTTCGCAACACAAGAATGCCAAGAAATTTTCGCTAGAAAGCAATTTACATGGTTTAAAAGACAAATTGATAACTATCCAGCGTTCGTCGCAATTATGTAAGTGGTCATACTTCTAAAAGTGTGCTGTCATGACGTCGTACGTAACGGTTGAATGTTTAACCAACCCTTCCCTCTGAAATGCTTAGTTACTTCCAAAGCTTTGTTTCATAGTGCTAACAAAAATATACGTGCACTACCCAGGGGCGGTGCCATGAAGTTCAAACTTGGGGGGGGGCGTTTTTAGCAATTTTCTCATAGTGGATTTTTCGAGACTTTTCCCATTTTAACGTTTGGTTGCGATGGTATATCAATTTTTCTTTTTAGAATACAATGCAATTGTTTAATCTGAGGAGGAACTGAGAACACGACGAAACATTCAACTTCTGAGAGGGGTACGATAAGGATGCATCATATCGCCATCTTTCTTTACACATACAGAGAAAACCTCGTTCGCGAAATATAATTCGGTGGAACTGTTATCAGCATAGGAATACAGAATATCCTTCAACCTGAAATATGCTGATGACACAGTACTTTTGACAAACAACGAAGGAGACATGGATGACTTGATCAAACGAATGGACAGCGCCGGTAAAGCGAAGTTTCTAGTACTGAACGCAATGAAACCAAGATTGACAAGAGCAACAATGCCACCACTGCCGCTTTGCTTGACTGTGTATTTCTACACACTCATTCTCGCGCTATTTCCTGCCAGACTGCTCATCAACGCTTTACCCATTCACCTACTTTCGTCATCTTAACCAGCCCTTCCGCTTTTGTCTTTAATTGACGAATTCGGTAATTTGAGCTCATTGTTACTTTTCTATATAACCATGTAATTTATTGCAATAAGTCAGTCAGTTAGTCAGTCAGTCGTTCGGAAATATGAGGAATATCTGAATATCTAATAACCGGGGGGGGGGGGGGGGGTCAGAGAATCCCATAAAGTAATGGAATGAAATTCTAGGAGAATGGAAATACAAAATACATGAAAATCCCATAAAGTAATGGAATTAAATTCTAGGAGAATGGAAATACAAAATACATGAAAATCCCATAAAGTAATGGAATGAAATTCTAGGGGAATGGAAATACAAAATATATCCCATAAAGTAATGGAATGAAATTCTAGGAGAATGGAAATACAAAATACATGAAAATCCCATAAAGTAATGGAATGAAATTCTAGGGGAATGGAAATACAAAATACATCAGAAAACCAATTTACCATAAATCATATTTTGCAACATTTTCCGCTTTACGCAAAGGCCGAATACAGTTAGGAAACTTGTAATACACATGTTGTTGTCCCACATGTACTATTATTGGTTCAACGAGTCTTTCCTAAAAGTATTCAGTGCAAGCTTCAAACTTGGCTTCATTTAGTAGAAATAAATTTCCTTTATTTGTTGGTTGGAGGAAATACGCATCAGCGGATCAGGGCTGGAAAATCTAGAATTGATAGGCGAGGGGGTCCTAATAAGAGCGGGGGGGGGTCGGAAAAAATCTAAATATTGACAAGCGGGGGGCCGTTTATTAGGCACCTAAGAGTACACATCTATCAACTGGCGATTCCTAAAAACGTCACATTCAATAACATCGCTATAAAAATGATCTCGAGCTTCAAATGCACAAGAAATATGATGGATACACAAGAAACGACGGCAACTGAGGCAATGAAATGATCACATGAAAAGTAATAGTCAAGGAAATGATGGCCTATCTGACAAGCATCTGGAAGGACTGAGGCAAAGGGCAGAGCCTGAAAATCTACCTTGGTAAGATACTTACCTGGGCCATCGTCAATTACGGTGCAAAGGCTTGGGTCTTGAAATTAGCGGATGAAAAGAGAATCATTGCCATAGAAAGACCGTTCTACGGACGGATATTGCGTGTAAGCTGGATGTGAGGATTAACGAATGCAATTATATATTAAGACGTACACGAAATACCTGGTCTAATGTCAAGGGTTGCAAAGAAAAGATCCCCTATTTTGCCACAACTTCACTTGCGTAACTGCCGAATGGTACCTTAGAACTCCACAGCTAAGAACATTTGCAGGTCAGAAGTGCTGGAACATTTGCAGGTCAGAAATGTTGGAACATTTGCTTTTCATTCAGATCTACATTCTCCTGAATCTTACAACTTGCCATCTTTCAAACCGAAGATCAATGAACTGGATCTAGCCTCTCTCTCCTCTTAGCCTTTCGCTTTCTTCTTTCTCCATTTGTTGAGGCATTGCATAGGCCACCATGGCCTTCCCCAACATGACTCACTAAAAAATACTAAAAAGAGGGTGCAATCTCCGGATTGATTGAACCTTGAGATAAAAAGGAGACCTTCACATAATAATTTCCAGAATTGGTTGATTAAATCCCTCAAAGACTAAGCTGCAGTGTTATGCTTATCATTTCGGTAATTTTCATTTTTCCTTTCTGTATATTAATCTTACTGCATTATATTTCAATTATAATCCTTTACTCGGTTTGTACTGTAATCAATTGCATGACCCCTTGTCAATCAGTTTCTCTCTAACTGAAAGGCTGCCATCTTTTTGTCAGTAAATTGTGTTGAGGAAAGGCCATGGTGGCCTATACAAAGTCCCAACAATGGAAGAAAGAAGAAAATGACAGGCTAAGAGAAGAGGGGGTCAGATCCAGTTTATCTATCCTCAATTGGAAAGGTGGAAAATTGTAGGATTCAGGAAAGCAAGATAGAGGCAGTACGTCCCTAAAAAATGAATGGAAAATGAAAAAAGAAAATGAAATGAGCATGGCTGCCATGCCAGCTAGTGATGACACCACGATCCAGAGAAAGACTGTGGATCAGTTACTTTGACACTGCAATGCACCGGACACAGCGAAAAACTGCGGAGAATGCATAGATGGAGGAGGGTCAGAAGGGCTGACGCTCTTACTTGTTGCGAACTGCTGAAGCCATGGCTCTGCGTCACCACCTCAAATAATCACACTCAACAATGAAACCAACAACCTACAACCGAATTTCTTGAGACCAACAACCTCAAAAAATGCATCAAGCAATACGTCAATAATGGCTTTGAAGATTTGATGGGCTTCAGCTTTTTGAAAATAGCTACAAACATCATAGAATCTTAGATACGCAGACAACAAAGCGTCACTTGCAAATTTGTGGAGTTAGTATCGCATCTGAAAAGAGTGAGAAACTTTGACATCTGAAGAGAGTGAGAAACTTTGACGTCCATAAGCTGCTAGAAAAGCTTCCCAGTGGTGTGCATCAAGTAAGCAGGGAACTTGTCACGTGATAGTGAACGAAACTGAGGTTGTGTAGAAAGACAGCCCTCTCCAGTGAAAATTATTTTTGAATTAGGTTTAATCAAGTGCCCAGCGGATATTTTTCTGATATCTTGTACCGCTCTCGTGTTATAAGCGCTTTAAATCAAGCTTGACCGAAAAAGACGAGAAAAAACTAAAACATGAAACCTACTTTGTGACGTCACTAAGTATATCGCGATAAATCACGAGGATTTGCGAATCTCGGAATTTTGAGCGACTTGCAATTGCAGGTGGCGTCAGTTTATCGGAAATTGATTCCATCATTTATTTTCATGATCCGATAAATTCTCGTAAGAAAACGGACGACCGATAAAGTTTTGTATGCCATTTTGACATGACAAAGCAGATCTCCGAGAATATTTTTGAGCTGATTCCGAACTTGAAAACGAATTTTAAGCTCTTACAGAATGAAAAGTGTACGAGATACTAGGAAAATAATTGCAGATTCGAAATTAGGGCAATCGACTGGATCTGATTCGAAAATAAATGAAGGTTATCTGAGAAGCTATATACAGTATAAGCATATGAATGCACTGTATGTATATAGGTATGTATTTAAAGTTGGCCAGATTAATTTTAATAACAAGTTGTAAAAGTTAAGATAATCAAGTAAAATGGTAAAAATTGAAATCAAAGATCAGCATCCCTAACATCAGTGGCAGGGATGGCATTAAAAGGTTAAGCTTACTTTGTTTCCATAATGGTCCCGTTGGAGGTGCTGGTTGAACAGGGAAAGAAAATCGATGATGCAAGAATTTCTGACCGTTGTTAGTTACAGACGGGTCCTTAATAGTAGACATATATACCGTCTTCCTTTTTTGAATAACAATGAAAATAATAATGTTATATTCATATCTTGTTCAACAAATGCTGTTATCAATCAAGGACCTATCTAAATTATAACAAATTATGCATACACTGCTTTTTTTCATCGAGTCTTTCCCTCAAGTGTTCTTTGAGGGAAAGTGGTTGCAGAATCGGTTACGAGCCGACGAAAATGAGTCTAGATCACTTTTGGCGGTCGATATCCAGGAACACCAACATGGGGAGTTTCTACGGTGCTACGAGAAGGAAAAGTAACTGAAAAGAAAAGTTGTAAAAATGAAAAAAAATTATTGCGAACTGATTGATTGAATAATCACCCTACAACCGTCCCTGTATTGTAAAATCTTCGCTTTTTTCACAGCATATTATCCATTAGGAAAGAGAGAGGGAGAGGGAGAGAGAGACAGAGAGAGAGATGCCAGGGAGAGAGAGAGATGCCAGGGAGAGAGAGAGATGCCAGCGAGACAGAGAGATGCCAGCAGGGAGAGAGAGAGAGAGAGAAAGAGAGAGAGAGAGAGCCAATGCGCAGGCACAAGCTCACAAATCGGAAGACAATTGTTTTCAAAATGCAGGGCGGCTCCTTAAAAACAAAAGCAAGCTGTGACACCAACAGAAAGATTAACGATACATTTCCGCTTCTGTACCAAACTCTGTTAAGGTTGTCACGGCGGGGTGCCATTATATTATACCGCAATATAAAGTTAAAATATGAAATTATCCTCACATTCGCAAGAGTCGCTGTCGTAAGTGCTCCGAGCGTACGGTCCAAATTGGAGCGGAGCAAGACACAGACAGGCGTCTTATAATTTCCCCTGCCTGTCAGGCAGTCGCAAGGGAAGATGGACGTTAAGATCAAGTGCTTGTCTTGGCTATTTTTATTCGTGATTCTTGGAGCTGCTATTGCTCAACAAGGTGAGACCTGTTTGCTAATTTTGACGATTTTCTGTAGAGTTGGAGACATGTTGCAACTTTCTTTGGGGTCTGCCCCTTGGAAACCCCGATGGATTCTTTATTCACATTGGTGCAGTAATGTCCCAATAATCTTTTATTTATTTCTATGCACGACAGTCTTAATGTCTTCAAATGTTGCAGTGGCAAGAAAGGGCTTGGCTCACCGGATAGCCCACAGAGCTTTTTTATTTTGGCCTAGGGCAACGTTCCTTTGGCAATTCCCTTTCGGGCAGTAATAACGAGGGACGGTGAAAACGCTAAGGGGCTTGCTGCCCAAGCAACTTTAAAGCATTGTCACCAAGGATATTCAGGTGTATGTTAACAGTTTGTAGCGAATTCTTATTTTTCTGTTTCACCTGAAGTAGGAGATCGCTCCATTGTTCCTCAATTTTTGAGAATATAGCCCCTAATAGATAAAAAAGAACATTAATGGTAAGGTACCTGGATATTAAGTAGTGAAAAGGCTGAAGTTCTTGGTTAAACGGTCATAAATTTTAGCTTGAAAAACTGGTTTTGCCCAACCTTCTATGGTGAAGTATGATTTTCGCCCTCGTTGGAGCCAAGTTGTAACGGTCAAAATGGATGTAAGAATCTATCTATGCAAGGAAGTTAGGAACAGGAGATCCTACCAAAAGTTATGACCGGAGGACTTGAGGATCGGCCATATTTCTCTAGGCAAGTTCGCGCATCGCACTCGCCCTGTAGGCTAGAAACCCTTAGGCGTTTTACCAAACTTGAAGATGACTTCAAAGGGAAGAAGCGTAGGGCTGTAAGCGACTACCAATCAGAACAATAGCTCTCATAGGAGATGTTTTTAACCTTTCTAGCTCGGTTAATAAATTTTCTGAGTGCCGGCTGTTCGTCTGTACACACTCGCCAAGTTATCCATGTCTGTAGCTAGCAAACCCAACAACGAACACTACCCACTGAAGCGAGAGACCTCCAACTGTGTAATGTCGCGAGTCCTCTTTTAACATTTTATTACTTTAAACTTCCAAAGACTACGATTTCACGCGTCGCAGCCATGATTTCAGAAGAACATCGCACTTCACTATTCCCATCCAGATAATGCCTTTGTTATGAACTTTGATGTTTCTGCTCTGGAAACATTTCTCGCGGAGGGAGGCCGCACCACGAAAAGGAGATACCCTACTTAGCCTCAAGTCTTAATCAAAAGTAGCGGAAGTGGCCGCTACAGGGCTCAATCGATACTATTGGGTGGGGATGTCCCAACACAACTATGGTAAACCGCATTTTCTTGCTCAAATAACAACAGCGATGAACTATTTCTGTTGCATAGCCTTGTAACAGAGTGAGAGCCAATTTCAAGTTGCTACTTGCAGTTTGCGTAAATCAGCGAATCAAAGCATGCGCAACTTATCGTCACTGCGGAGGCGCTTAAGGCTCTAAATATTTCCCTTGATTTCTTGTTGTTCGAAATGATGCTAAATCGCTCTCTTTTAACCTTCAGATGAGGAAGAACAACCCCCACCAGATGCTGGAGAAGAGGTGAGCCATACATGATTTGATGCTAACAGCATTATCAATTGATGGTTAGAAGTGACTGCACTTCTTTAGGCCAGTTGAAAGCAAGAACCTGATCAGTCTGATATATTCACTGTTGACCGTTTATAGTTATTGAAATTTGCCATCCGCGAAAGGCTTCAGAGTGTATATGTTAAACAGATGCAATAAAACTTATCAGAACAATTATGTTCAACTTGTAACAGCATGCGCAACTTGCAAAATCATTCATAGCTTGTAGCATCATTCATAGCTTGTGATGAACAGAGACAGTCAGTTTATGAACGGCACATCTATGTTTTTAGTCACTGAAAGAATGTAAATTTGCAATTGGGACCAGTTTTCTATAAATAAATGGGAAATTTTCAAGCTACCTGCTATTTGTTAAGCCATTCCAAATCTGCAGTACTACAGATTTCTGAACCTGGACCAAGGAGTTGTTCTCTGGCCTACCAGTCATATGAATGTCATTGTGAATAGTTTGGAGGGCTTTCTTAGTTTATTCCATTCTATTTGTAGGCATGTTTGTGTAATTGATGTTGATGATAGGTTATTTATGCTTAAGTATTTATTTGGAATTTGACATCTTTACTTGTGGTTACCCTGGCCGATTTTAATAATGATCTTCAGGAAACTGTACCCCTGATGGGAATAAGATATGGAATAAAACTTGACAATTGTGACATAGTTTATTGATCTTTTCATTGCATTCATACTTATTTGAATGTTACTGTTTAAAATTAAACAGTCCAAATCTAAATAAGAATGGAAATTGACAATTGCAACATAGTTTATCTATCTTTTTCATAACATGCATATTTATTTAAATTTTACTGTTTAAAAGGAAACAATCCACCCTTTGAACAAGTTTGTTAGTTTTCCTGCAAGAAAACATGCATGATTGCTTTATGGATAAATAAGTTCATGATAGCCCTTGATTTAAGTATTGCAATTTGCCACTTCATTCATATTGGATGTACCCAATGGAATGTAAACAACTGTTTGCTTTCAGTCAGTCAGTCAGTCAGACAGCAGTTTTTTTTTCATGATACACCTTGAATGTTGTAGCCAATTATTAGTAGGTAATGTTACATAGCATTGTTTAATCATATACATGCGTTCTTCTTTGCTGGAAGCTCATTTAGGTGGCTTTTTATTTCAGATATCACCCATACCCGGACCAAAAGGAGTGAAGGGACCACCAGGAGAGCCAGTGAGTATAGATTACCAATACATATATTGATATAAGTTTGGCTGCATTGTCTGCTATGAAATTATCCCTGTACATCAGCTGCCTAAGTTGCTTGTAGCTGATTCAAGGTCAGTGATTAGGGTAATTATTAGAGGTGCCAAATACTTGACAGTTTCAAGTCATTGCAGTCATGATCTGCCCAGTGTGGTGTTGTTTGGTTGTAATACCTTTTGGTGGGGGTAGACTCCATTGCAACATTTCATGCTGTTTCATCCACTTCTTAGGATTTTTATTCATATCAAAGCCAGTCATTGATATTTTAGGATAGGGGCCCTCTTGATTAGTTTACCTACATAGAAAGCTCCTCCTTCTGTATTAATTTGATATTGTTTCTTTCTTTGTACACTATATGAATTTCTTACATTAGTCCATTAATCTTTTCTTCAATTGTAGTTGCCTCTTTCTAGAGTTGTTTTGCTATATTAAATGCAATGTAATTCAAAATATTAAACAGAAAATGAGATGAGTTAAAACTTGTTCAGATTGATCATGCATGTTTGTTAAGAATGATAAGATATAGTGCACATGAGCAAGATTTTGAGTGCATTATTGTCTGCTTAAGCAACAAGAGAAGTAAAAATCCAAATCTGGGTATGCCTTAAAAACCTTTGCCTGCTTTACTTCTATGATCCCTTCCCATCTTTTTTATATTTTACCTTGTCTGCCAACGGTAATGCTGACTACGAATGACCTTTTTTAGGGTGCAGATGGAGCTGCAGGAGATAAAGGTGATGCCGGAGATCCAGGAAATGATGTGAGTTGAGATAGTTATGTGAATCCATCAAAATAATATGCCTTGAGATGCTGTTACAAATTATTTAGAGCTGCCTTATAATTTTGAAGGGTACTGACACTAAATTATCCAAGTTGATTGAGATGTATTCAACCAAGTATGCCAATGCAAATATCTCTTATCCCAAGTAATTTGTATCTAGCTGGCCTAGTCTCAGAAATTTTGATTATGCTTATGATAATGATAGTATAGGTCACTAGTGGAACAGATTTGATATCATTATCTCAACATCAGTATGTCATTGCTTAATGAAGTAGAGAATGGCCAATTAATTTATGGGGCCATATGGATACTTATAGGAAAACACGGGCTAAGGGATACCAGCTTGGTCTTTCTCTCATCAGTCAAGTTGTTTTTTCAAAATGCTTTGGAGCATTGAAAGCCATGATTAGTATCCATTTGAATTTGTTCTTTTTCAGGGAACTAATGGCTTAGTAGGTGTTAATGGTGATGAGGGAGAAGTTGGCCCCCCTGGACCACCTGGACCTGTAGGAGGCAATGTTACAGTAAGTCAGTTAATATGGTCTCCTCTTTCTCACATTGCCATTTTTGACTGATGTAGCCAGGAAGGTCAGAACAGAAGAATCATTTGACACATATAGTTGTATCTTTGGCACATAAGTTGTGCAATTTACTGAGCTTGGTCTCATTTTGAATTCAGCTAAAAGAGGAAAGGATAGTTTACAAAGGGACAATAAGCTGCACGACTCAAGGATTACCAGACTTTTCTGTCTTAAAGGGACTTCATGTATTGACAGAGTGGCCAAAATTTTATCCAATAGTAAATTTTCCTATTCCAGGTGGTATTTCTTTTTGATCTTACAGATGGCTTTGTATATTTCCTCTTACCCAATTAAAGTGCTGCCCTTTGCTTTTTATCAGTGCCATACTGTATCATTTTACCTCTATTTTTCAGACCCAAATCACAATTTATGGACCTCCAGTAAGTTGAGAAAATCTAGTGGTCTTTTTTGTTATTTTAGCCTCAGTGTTGTCTTTTTCTAGAACTAATTCTCTACAACTGGCCATGATAAACAGAGTTGAAGAAAAGTTACTGGTTCCTTTTCTTAAAATTTTCAATTAAGCTACCCATCAAAATTATTGACTCACATTGCTAAAGATACGAATCAAGTTTGAGCACACATGTGACTGAATGCAGTTGATGCAATATGATGCTTTTCATCATAGGGATCCCGCGGGCCACAAGGAGGTGACGGAGCAGCAGGACCCAAGGTGAGAAATACAAATTAGTAAGATGCTTTGCAATTAAGCATTGATTAATTCATATCTTCCTTTTCATTGAAGCAGTTAAAAGAACTAGATGGTTATTAAGGGAAATCTCCCCCAAT
The DNA here is from genome assembly GCA_964026355.1 of Pseudorhiza aurosa. Taxonomy (NCBI): domain Eukaryota; kingdom Metazoa; phylum Cnidaria; class Scyphozoa; order Rhizostomeae; family Lychnorhizidae; genus Pseudorhiza; species Pseudorhiza aurosa. The sequence goes on from OZ032115.1 coordinate 8,913,627, forward strand.
TGTTCTCAGGAGATCAGGGATATTATTCCAGTTCCTCTGAGGCGCGTCAGGACCACCAGAAGCTCAACTCATTCACACCCATTCCAAGTTTCACTGCCTAATCCACAAACTCTATCTCACAAATCATCATTCATCCCAAGAACATGCAACTTATGGAACGTCTTGCTTTCTTGCTTTCCTGAGTCCTACAACTTGCCGTCTTTCAAATCTAAGATCAATAAACTTGATCTTATCTCTCTATCCTCTTAGCTGCTCGCTTTCTTCTTTCTTCCTTTGTTGGGGCTTTGTATAGGCCACCATGGCCTTTCCTCAACATAACCCACTAAAAAAATATATCCTTAGTTTAGCAAACTGTTGTTTTAACTGCAACAAGGCCTTGTTACCAGGTGGATTGCCTTCCTGTGGCTTTCTGGTCATGGATCCATCGTGAAAACCTCCTTTTGTGCAAGTTCATGTGTAGGTCATTTTTGCTGCTCATTCATAATCAATGTTTCATAATTTTTGCAGGGTCCAGCTGGTGAGAAAGGGGAAAACGGCACTCCAGGACCTAGGGGACCTCCAGTAAGTGACAGCTTTCCAACAGTTACCAAAGGGATGGTTTAGTATGCCATGTATTTGCCTTAAAGCTATGAAATTAAGTCAAATGCCTTGGAAACGCTAGCATAAGGCAGGAGAATTTGGGAGACAAAATGGAAAGATGGATTTCAGTGGGTTGAAGAAAAGCAAAAGACGATTGAAGCTAATATATGTTGGCAAATACTTAATAAGCAGCGAGCGGAACCTCCTACAGCTCACACAAACAACCCAACATTGACTTATGATATTAGTCTCAGAGTTTGCTAGTCACAAACCTTCTTTTATCTCACAGATGCCTTTACACAGGCAACATCACAGCGATGGGCTGGTGACCGACAATTTACTACATTCCTCTCCCTGCTTGCATTAGTAGATATGTTTAGTATCTGTCCTCAAGAATTCTTTCAAAATCTTTTGCACCTCTATTAACCTTGTTTGCCTGATTTCTAGGGACCCGTAGGAAAGCAAGGTCCAGCTGGACCAAATGGAGCCGATGGTGCTGATGTAAGTGACAATTTTCACCCATCTACATAACTGCCCCCCATATGTAGGTGACAGTCATTTGCCTATTTTGGATCACACAGTTTGAGTGGTGAATTTCCTAAATGAACTTGCAGCATGTATATTCCCATTGAATTAAAAGAGATGTATATTTTTTTATGAATATATTTACCTAAATGTTCTATGATATTGGTATAGTAAACATCTCTTGGAGCAGGACCTGTTGCATCAAAAGTGTTCATCAAAAGTGTTCGCCATTAAGTTTAAATTTTCTGTGCACCAAATGGTTAATGCATTCTTGCCATTTATTTTCAGGGAGGTCCAGGACCAAAGGGTCGTCAAGGACCTATTGGAATCGTTGGTCTACCTGTAAGTAATCTGCTTAGGCTGCTTTCAAATTTCACCAAATTTAAAAAAGTCTGGCAGTTTCTACATTTAATGCCAGGTGCATAATGAGACATTGTTTTTACTCCATAGAAATTTCCCCACTTGTGGTAGAAATGTTTAGATTTTGAGATCTCTCATAGTATCCCAGATCACACAAGGGGAAAGTAATGTTAAAGACCTGGTCTGAATAGGAGCTGTTTAGAAGTTATGATGAAATTTGTTAAAGAATATTGCTAGAATCGACATAGTTCTTGAAATAGAATGTCATTACTGACCATTAGCCATAGTATTTTTGCCAAATTAATTTAATTTGATTTATACTTAAGTCAAATCGACAACTAGCTGCTACAGACCGTGAATGCAGTACTCCATATATTTCTTGTTGATATATTTCATCAAAATCATTGAAGTTATTAGTATTGGTATTATAATAAGAGCAAATGGACACTTAAGATTATTTTTGAAATTCCTGCAACTCCTAAACCAGCATTTGTAATTTTGCTAGTGTTGAATCCAATCTTTAATGCAGTGGAATATGTTTCAGAAGGATAAGCAAGACAAGTTTAAAAATCTCTGACAGCGAATTTATATGCATCAACTTTTCTCTGTGTAGTATATTTCTGTTGCTGATTTTCTTTCTTTTTTCTTGTTTAGGGTCTTGCAGGTGTAGCAGGATCCAGAGGTGTCAAAGGCAGCAAAGGAGATTCTGGATCCCCTGGTAAAAAGGGAGACAAAGGAGATGCTGGTAGACGAGGCAAAGATGTGAGTAAAAAAGCCTTGACAATTAGACCTCAATTGTTATGGTATCAATGGTAGATTACTTCAGTATGTTCAATGTGTCAAGAAGTAAGATGAAGTCTTTTAATTTTCAATAAACATTGCTCTATATTTATGCTTTTCTTTTAGGGAGCCACAGGTTTAGCTGGTCTCAAGGGTGAAGTAGGAGATCAAGTAAGTCTTGTTTATTACTGGTATTAATTGTATTAATAAATGCGATGCAGCCTGAGAGGTGTAAAACTGAATAGCAACATTTATTCTCATAAAAAATGTGCATTATTTAGATGTGTTGTCAGTTTTCCATCTGTTTTGAATCAATTCTTATTTGATGTAACTATTTCTTAGGGTGCTTCTGGACCTCAAGGATACCCAGGACCCAGAGGACCTTCTGGTGAAATCGTAAGTCTTAGTTGCCATTATCAATTGAATTATTTTGAAACTTCTGCTCTTAAAACTGAGACTTTAATGTGGATTGGAAATTTTATAAAACACTGTCAAAAATATTCAACAATGTTCCTAACAGCAGTCTGTAAAGTAAAGCTATTGTTATATTGCTCATAGGGCTCAGCTGGTAAAGATGGTGCTGATGGTCCAGTTGGTGCTTCAGGGCCCAGAGGACCTGATGGACCACCAGGAGTTCAAGGGCCTGCTGGAAAAGCTGGTGTTGTTGGACCAATGGGACAACAAGGTCCAAATGGCAGACGGGTGAGAAGTTTTATAATTTGAAGTTCAATTTGACCTATTTTGCAGAAAATGGCTATCTTATAGCTTGCTCATTTTGTAGCAAAGTTGAATCCTGTGCTTGATGCCAGCCTCAGGTAGCAGCTTGTTAGAGACATTGTCTGATGCTACTAGACTACGGAATGACTTGGTTACTTTGTTTACTTGCTTCATTTAGCAAGTAGCTTCATACACTAGGCACCCATTTGTTGCCTTGTAGGCAGTTTACGAGCAATTAGCCTGTCTAGGTTTGGGGTCAGAACTCATTACCTTGAGCATAATGAGGGCATGCCGTGACCCTTTCAACAACCACTAATGGGCTTTGCTAAAATTCTCAGTTGCAACACTAGCTACTTTCGCTCAAATTCTAGTGATAATGGAAGCAAATAAATTTCCTCTTGATTGATGTTTGGATTTTTCAGGCTAAAGCGTATCATTTGTTTTTTTAGGGTGAACGTGGATACCCTGGCGCAAGAGGAGGACCAGGAAACCAAGGAGCTGCAGTAAGTTAAACACATAGTTGAATGGCATGTTTATTGATTAATGAATGTCTGTTTCAGTTTCAGTGTTGTGAAACTTTCAATAGTTTCTAGGAATTATGCTTTGGAAGGTTTTCAAAAATTTTTGTTATCATAAAGCACTGTTTGCTATCTTGTAAGACTTCTTCGGTCATACATTGGTCCCCTTCAACTGAAATATCTGATTTGTTCAATTTCAGGGTTCTGATGGTGAAGATGGTGCACCTGGATCCCAAGGACAAAGGGTATGCTAATGTTGAAACATTTCATATTTCCAGCACTGAACAGTCATTAGAAATACCGCCACCATAATTATAGTCACTGCTGCCATAATCGTCTCAGTCATTTTTCTCATAATTTCATTGCTATCATGGTTGCTGACATCTAATATTAGATATCCTACAAGACTTAATTTTTTCTCTTTTTAAAGTTATGATGTTTGAAGTGATTGATTCAATCTTACTACAATGATACTCCTCATGCATTTTTAAAGGTTTGCAGCCAAATCAAGGGCTCTATCTGACGATCTATTCCTTGCTTATTCTAAAGTTACTTCTGCCCGCTGCTCATTTGGATGGCTTTCTATTATTTTTGGGTAGTTCTTCCTTTCCTGAATCCTCTAATGTGCCTTCTTTCAAATAGAAAATCAATAAATGTGGTCCCTCTTTCCCCTTGTGTTAGCGTTTTGCGTAGGTTACTGTGGCCTTTACCCAACATAGCTCACTCAAAACTGTTGAAAATGATGGATGCCCTTTAATTTCTTGTAGGGTCTTGCTGGACCTCCTGGATACAGAGGAAACCAAGGACCAAGGGGTCTTACTGTAAGTATTTTGTATAGGGGACATCATATGAACTAAAGTAGCAGAGTCCTGAGAACAAAGATTATGATGATTTATTGTCAGAAAAGTTAAAAAAATTTGCAAAAGTGGATTAGACATCACTGGAATCAGTGCTTAATCCAAAAGGGAGATGAGTTGCATTCATTACTGTATAAATTTATTGTTTGAAACCACATTTTGAGACGTTCAGCTGCAACGTCGAGAAATTTTACTCAAGTGAAATCTCAGTGTATGTTGTAAAGATTTTTAATGACATTGATGCAGGTTTTTTAGACCACTAGCAGCCTCAAGCTTGAACTGATGCAGAAGTTGATCTGAAATCCTCTTTTTTAAACAGGGTCCCAGAGGAAACCGCGGGCCACGTGGTCCAGCAGGACCTCAGGTAAGAACTCGTTTTCTTAAGGTTAATTTGGGCCACTGATTGACAAATAGCCATGTTGCAATACTTACATATCACCAACTATGACTCAGTAAATTGAACAGATTTTTGTCTTTGCTTAGCTCTCAATCAATCTGGGAGCAGTTTATTTTCTTGTTAAATGAGCAATCTTTTTGCTAGCAAGCTCAAGTCTATGGCATTTTTGCTACCCACTTTGGTATTACCTGATATATAGCCAGCATACAAGATTCTATCTACATCAATGTTTTATGAGGACTTAGTTATCAAAGTAACCAATTCAAGCAGGCAAACTTTTGTTATAATTACTGAAATATTTTGTTCACTACCCCCAGTTTGACCTTGTTCTTATGCTTGTACTATCCAGCATTTTGTAACATTCAAAAAGGATCTCATTTTGATACCACCAAAGGGGGGTTGATTTTAGGGACTTTCAGAAGATAGTTTTGCAAGATTCATAGTTTTTGTAGGTAAAATGTAATGAGTTATGATTTTTCCAACAGGGTGAATCAGGAGCTCATGGTGACATCGGTGAGTCCGGATCCAAAGGAAACAAGGTAAAGATTGACATCATCTTCAGTTGAACCGTTCTGTTAGAGAATTGAGATCAGTAAAATATTATTTCAATTGGCCTTAAGTGCTGTATTCTCTAGTTTTAATTCTCTCTATGTATTTGGGGAACTTTCTTTATAGAAAGCATTGGAGGTAACTTATTTTTCAGTTTGCCTTGAAGCACAAACTAGAAAAAGTGGACTTAAAAGAAGCTGATAGATGTAATAAACAATTTTTATTTTATCTGCACAAGTCTTCACTGTGGAATTAGATGCCTTACAGATGTATTCAAGTCGCTGATGTTGTCCTTTTTAGGGTCCACGTGGTATAACTGGACAAACTGGTCAACAAGGTCCAGTTGGAAAACCAGTAAGTACATCACCTCTGTCATACAAACTTCCAGAAGAAACCCTAGGCTCTGCTAGAAGCAATTCAATGCACATGTGTTGAGATCCGCGGATTGCATGGAAACTGTATTGGTAGTATTTCTGATGTTGGGAATATGAAAATGGAGACACGAAACACAGAATACCTAAACTTACCTGATCTTTGATTGTAGTGTAAGAATCCGATAACTCAGCCATGCTTCTGTGATGTGAAGCTTCCTTGCTGGATTAGATTTTTCCAAGCATGCTCTTTGCTCTGTATTTCCCACCTTCTACCCGTTTCCTAGTTTTTCATGCTCTTATTTTTCTTAATGGCACTGTCTCTCACCTATCTGTTTTGTCTCCTTGTTTCCCTTGCATTGCAACATTTACACCTCAGTGGCTAATCAGTCTTCTCGTGTATGGGAGATGAACAAACCAGTTCATTCCCTGCTTGCAGGCAACATCTTTCAGCATTAACGCAAGCATTTTGTGGTAATTTGTTGATTGATATTTCACTCTTTGATTCCTTTTTCTAGGGTAATGATGGACGCTCAGGAGCTCCAGGTCCACTTGGACCCCCAGGAGCAAGAGTAAGTAAATTTCTCATCACCCAACCTATGCTTTTTGTTTTTTCTTTAGTTGTAAAATCTTAAACATAGTCAATGAGTAACCAACTTTACTTTCGAGTTATATTCATATTCATTTTCACGTTGAAAACCAGGGGTAGTCATGGTACTCTGCTCCTGCTGGTATTGTCCTTGTAATGTTGAATAGCAGAGAGTTAGATTGTGATTAGTTAATGTAAAATGTTTACATCGTCTATATAGATGCAATACAAGTTAATGTTTCTTTGCCTTTGTTACTAGGGTCTCACAGGTACACCAGGATCTCCAGGTCTGAATGGATTCCAAGGAATCAAAGGACACAGAGGACCAAAAGGTTATGGAGGAGCACTTGGAGAGAAAGGAGACAGAGTGAGTCTGTCATGTCTATTTTTTACCTTGTTTAAAAGCAAGAACAAGTTGAGAAATTGAAGAAACAATACTGCAAACTTGCTTTGTTGATTTGTTTGATGATGTTTCTATGGAAGTAAGATGCAATTGATTCACTGATTGACAATATGATCGGGCAAAAAAGAGGAACCAATAAGGAATCCAAAAGTATTGTTCTTTCTTGTACATTTTGAAGAATCTTTGGTAAATGATGTATTGACTTCAATTTGCAGGGTGAAACAGGAAAGAAGGGAGCATCTGGAATCCGTGGACCAAGAGTACGTTTTTACTGCATTGTCTGTTTGATTATTTGTTCCTTTATTTTATTAAGTGTCTTCTAACCTGTAACATTTCATTTGCCTTTGATCTATCATTCTCATCAACCTAACTATTTAGTCAGTTAATTTGGCAAAAGAATCGTTGCTGTTATAGGTAAAAAGACTTTATGTCTAATTGCTATTGACATGGACCAGACCCTTTAAAATGCACGAGTACTAAGATCTTGCTGGCCTTTTAATGAAGGTCTGATTATAATAGTTGTATAATTGTGTTAATTATGTTCATTTATACATAATGCATTTATATTACATCTCATTTATTCTTGATTTCATAGGGACCACCAGGTCAACCAGGACCTTCAGGATTGGAGGGCAAAGATGGACCAACTGTAAGTTTCAAGATTTCTCGATTTTTTTAATTCATCTTGGCTTTCTTGTTATGCCACTTAGTAATTTGGAGCAATGGCAAACCAATATTTGTATATTGGAGCTCTTTAAACCTGTAAAATATTGAAATTACTTTTGAGTTTGTTATTGGCATTAGGAGGATAAAGGGATCTTTTAATACCCTCAAAGGCAAGTTTGGTGTATCATTAGCATTTTCTTTAGGCTTGGAAATGTCAGTAAGCAATGGCTGCTTTGCATTCTTTGTTATTGTTACATTCAACGCCTTCATTTGCTTGATCAATCAGACCCACATGCAATTCTGTTGCAAGTGGACTCACACATTTGCAAGTGGATTTCTTTTGCCAAATCTCTGTTTGCCTTCCTTATGATCTACGATAAATGTTTCAAATGTTCATATCGACTTTTCTCCATAGGGAGCTCCAGGAAAGGATGGAGAAATTGGAGCACCTGGACAACCCGTGAGTTTTGTTCATGTTCTTTTTATTGGCAGGTCAAACTAAGATTTTTATTTTTAATCTCTATACAACGCACAAACAAAGGTCATAACCAGTCATTTACATAGATTGTGTTATTAGTGCTCTCTTTGATCACATGGCTGCTGGTTGGAGTGGCCATAAACAGGACCCATTTTTTCAAAGCGCTTCCTATTAAGTTTTGACTTGATATTCTGTTTTCATTTGATCTCTAATGTTGCAGGATAATTGATAAGCGGTTCCCTAGAACCCATTGAACAAGTATTATGAACATAATTTCATTCACACGCGTAAAATGTGCAATTATAGATCCAGTGAGCACATAAATTGTGAAAATTTTAAATTGCATCAATTCAGTAAAAGTTTCAGGCAAACAAGTCTAACTGTCCTGGGTTTCACTAAATTTGATCATTTTTCAATTTGGAAATCAGATCTGGATTCTGAATTGCCAGAGTTAGTACCTAGCTGATAATTGTTCCAGACAGTCTAAAAAATCATCTTTCTGGGCTTGAAAATGTGGGTGAAGTACTTGTTTGAGCCTACTTGCTCCATCAGTTACAAAAATTGAAAACACTGATCATGACAAAGCTTCAGGAAGATCAGAATGTGGCTTACTCAGACTGATTTTTAAGTCAATTTGAATTTAATGTAAATCCGTATTATCGTCTTTATTATAATAGGATGGCTTGTATGAAGATGAATTAAAGCAAGAAAAAATTATATTAGCCACATGTTCAGTAGGGGTTTTCACTGTCTCTAGGAATACTTTTTAAAGATCACAACATATACATCCAACAATCACATGTCATTTTAGGTGGGATTGTTTTTAGTGTAGTACAGTTTTGCAATAAATTTTCTATTGCTTTGTATCATGCCTGAAAATGTGCACTTGTTTTGTAGGGTCAACCAGGAATGCAAGGAGAGCCAGGAGGCCCAGGACTCAAGGGAGACAAAGGATTTTCTGGACGCAACGGAGAAGCAGGATTTGATGGAGCCTCTGGTGAAGCTGTAAGTAAAGATCAGATTTTTGTAATTTTACCTAAAGATGACTACATGACTTCATTTTTCGAACAACAGATGCAAATTAACTTTTCAACAGATGCAATGGGTGACATAGCACGGCAGCAAAACGTGATTCAAGGTATAATACGAAACAATGCAGGGCTTCCTGATCTAAAATCTTTTTATCTTTTCCATTCCAGGGAGATCCAGGAACAACCGGACCACCAGGACCTGTTGGAACCCCAGGAAAATCTGTAAGCACTCTCTCAAGCATTTTGTTAACAATCAGGCATAGTGCCATAGTAATTAAATTTCTGTATTGTTTTCTTTGAAGAATTTGCGTGATTGCCACAAGCTATTATTTTCTAAACAAATGCCCTCACTGAAGTAGTTTTTACTGTTATTCGACTTCCAAAACTTCTGGTCGCCTATCCACATCTCCCAAGGTTAAGAGCTTATTCTTCCGGCTTTCGTGGACACCTCTTCAATAGATTCCCAGCTGGTGTATGTCGAAGCAATTACACCGAGATGATTAGAGCACCCTGGGCAAGTTTTTAATCACAATTTTGCTTAATTTATCAGGTTCTTTAATAGTAGTGATAATCAAATTTTAGGGACCTCGCGGTGAACAAGGAGAGCAAGGACGAAGAGGAAATGCTGGAGCAATGGTAAGCTTTTCATGCCTTTGAATAGAAAGCGTTTTGTCTGTCCCAGTGAAGTGTTATCCTGGACAACTGATATAGGGTTGTGCAATGAAATCCTCTGTGTAGAAAGACATGTTATGAATTTCAAATATTCCACTTTAGTTTAACATTTTACTTCACGGCAGCTTTTTGAACTACATTCCTCTTTATCATTAGTTAGGCACGCAAGGCTGACACTATTTTTGTCAATTGAAGCCAATGATTATTGCTGAACAGTTTTATCTGCATGAACATGTCTCATCATTGTTGTGATTGCCATTGACGAAGATTTTGCTTTGCGTTGCGTTGTGTCAACTATTGAAGCGTCTGTTTACTATCTTTGTTGAATCTATGATTGACACATGTGTGATTTCTTTTTCAGGGTCCCCCAGGTGCATCAGGCCCACAAGGACGCCAAGGAAAGAATGGAATGAACGTATGTGCTCTAAACACACACCTTTTAAATAATTTTCTCTGCTAAGTTTCATCGACTTATCAAATTTTTGTACTATGCAAATTTGATGCCTGCATTGGCACAGTATCGATTCATACTTGTAGACAACTGATTATTTTTGTTCATTTTCAAGCACTTTTCTATTTTCAGGGAGCCTCAGGTCAACCAGGAAAAGATGGAGGCATGGGATCGCAGGTATTCATTTTGATCTGAATTGAATTTGTGATAAGAAGATTATCCTTATTATTTGTTGCTTCCAAGTCCATATTCTCATTTAAGTAGATGAGTCAACCTGGTTCCTTTTCCCTCTCCATTCGCTCTGGCTCCATTTTAACTGAGGTCACCTCTAATCTGCTTGCCGTGATGACGGTGCTTCTGTTAGCCTTTATTATTCAATTAATACCATCAAGCTGGTTGGTGGCTGGGGGTGTTCATGGCCAGATGTCATCCTTTTCTCCAATTTCCTCCATTTATTGGGACAAAAGACTTGCTTGTGACTTATCAAGTCGTGGTTAACCTGTATATTCTCATAATCACTTGAATGAAAATGTTCAATATCATATTAAAAATCCTTGTTGGATTATAGTGACTGTTTCAGTGATAATATGTTCTCTTTATATTGTTGATATACTGGACTATCAAGTAAACTGTTTTTGGCAAATGCTAGCCATTTTTATACAAAATCTTCAACATCATGATGGCTCTTTCTTATGTGCACCTTTTTTTGTCTAGGGTGAACGTGGATTCCGCGGAGAAAGAGGACCAGCTGGAAGCGACGTATGTATATGTGGTCTTTTTTTGCTCAAATTTAGATTGATACTCTTAACTGTATGTTTCTTAAGGACACTTCTGTGGATTGTTTTGCCTGGAAGGAAATTTCAAAGAAGAAAGACTGAATGGTTTACCAGTAAATGTATTCATGGTTTAGAAGTTGATGAAGAATAAGTACCTCAACTGTCTATGCACGTAGATTATAACAAAGTTGGTAGATGTTCTCCCTTTCGCCAAAACACTCTTCTTGGAATGATTTTTAAATCATTTTTATCTTCATCCAACAGGGACCATCAGGACCAGGTGGACGCAAAGGAAACCGTGGAAAAGCAGGACCTAAGGTACCGTGTGCATCTACGCCTATGTACTAGCTGTGTACGAGATGATGGTTACAATTATCTGCATTTTGTGATTTATGTACACTATAAGCTGCTAATTCCCAATAACAACGCTATGCACGGTCTTTGCATCATGCCGTTGCGGAGGGACCGTCCAGGTTAACTTGCAAATGTAGAGCTCTTATTGTTATCTTTCAGTAAAAATTCCATTCCACTGAACCATTGATTTCTAGTATTGCCATTTTGTTCTCAACAGGGTGCCGCTGGCCCAGCAGGACCCCGTGGAGACACTGGACCACAAGGACCAATTGTAAGTTGAACCAAACCCTCTGTTTCTCTGTGATATATGCATGTAGATATATCTATTTGCATATGCATGTACATATATCTATTTGTATATGTATGTGCATATGTATATGTATTTGCATATGTATGTGTATATGTATATGTATATGTATATGGACATGTGTGCATTCTCGTTTTAGCACTGTCTCACGGTTTGATTATTATTTAATTTATGTACTGATTTTTTAGGGACCAATTGGAGAGAGAGGATCAGCTGGTCTTGGAGGAGAACTCGGAGATCCAGTAAGTCGATTTTTGTGCATGTGAATGTCTGAACACGAAATTGTGCTGCAAACAGAAATATCTTCAGATCCATATCGGAGTGGTTTCATTTTAGGATGCTTCAAGGCATTCCACTCTATCCCCTTTGCACAGTGTGAGGCGCCAGTCCATTTGAAATATTTGTTATCATTATTTTTAAGTTTCCTAAACCGCTATGAAATTGTGAGTTGAAAATGTCTATTTGGAATTTGGGGACGATTGAAAGACTTTTATCTGCAATCTTTATCTGCTTCATACCCTAATGCTCTGATTTTTTTTGTCTAATCTAGGGAGACCCAGGTGCAAGAGGAGACAGAGGAAGAGACGGACGAGATGGAGAAAGGGTATGTGTTATACATGCAACCGTTATTCATTTTATGGTATTGAAGCCATGAAAAATAATGTCCTCAAATTACCAACACAGCCATGATTCATTTTGACATCTAAAATTGAATTCGAAGACCAAGTGTAATTTTTATTCTGTTCTGTACCGAATCATGCGAGAGATTCAACATGATTCGATTTGATTCTATGATTTAAAAATGTAACTCAAATTGATTTTTGCTTACTAGGGTCTTCGCGGCAAACACGGAGAACCAGGACTTTCAGGTCTGCCCGGACGAACCGTAAGTAAACATATTGAATAATTTGTCATTAAGAATTTGTTTGGATGCAATATAATCCATATACAATCTACTGTAAGCTGCTATAAAATTATTATTTGTCAGTCTGATCTCTCTCTCATCTTAGCTTTCCGCTGTCTTTCTTCCTTTGTTGGGACTTTGTCTAGGCCACCATAGCCTTTCCTCAACATAACCCACCAGAAAAAAGTATCTTTTCCATTGCCTGCGTGTCATTTCTAAGTTCCGTCATTCTGCAATCAATGATGCTTTGTCAAGTGCAAAGTGCACTGCCTCTGAATTACATTTTCTCTTTTCATTTACAGGGAGAACCAGGTAAGGCCGGCGATGATGGAACCCCAGGAATCCAAGGAACCAGGGTAAGATATTTGTTGACGTCTTCACAACTTCTATCCAATGCTGTATCCAGAACAATGGACTAGTATTCTTGAGTCAAACATTCAGTATGCAAATCAATAGTGTTCTGCGACGTGGTATAGGATTGACCGGAAGAAACTATAGAAACCTATCGTAACTTTTGCTTAATTTCGTATTCTCTCGTCGCTTGTTTTAGCTACTCTTCTCACGTGTCATCCTATCTCAATATACCTCCTGTCATTTATAGTGCAGTCTCCTCTCCCACTGTCCAATCACATAACTTTGACGCAGTTATGATGCTAAATTATTTTCAATGTTTCCTAGTGATCCGTCATATTTTTATTATCTTTAGGGAGTACCAGGAGACCCAGGACTTCCAGGCGAGAACGGACCAAGAGGACAATCTGTAAGTTACTATCCTATTTGATCCTTTCCAGCGTAACGTGGGAACGGTTACACCCTGTCATGCAACGGGTGGAGAGGCTAAGGGGCAGCTGTTTTGAGCATTGTAAATTGTAAGTGAGTGATTCACTTCGAGCGGAATATTCAGCAGCAAACAAATGGAATTTCGGACCGTTTATACTTGCCTTGGACTGAAAGGAAGAAGACAGAAATGGATAAGGCTCACTGCTGGGCGTGTTTCACAGTTTCATCTTTCATTGGAACATAAAGCCTTCTTCGATTGAAATATCTGAAAAATTCGTTTGTATTTTTAGGGCAAAGCTGGAGCTAAAGGACCTACTGGAGATTCTGGACAAAAGGGACCAAAGGTAATGAAATCTAAGACGATCATTGCTAATAATTGTTCCATTCACTTGAGTCATCCATTCAAGTCAACAAGCACATGATATTGCACCTCCCTTGAGACAGCCAAGTGGAATGAACGAATTTATGTATTGCAGTAGAAACAATACTTATTCCAACCCCGCATTGACCAGATTATCTTGGTTTCATCCATGTCACTAATGGGCAAGTTTCTTATTTTTTCGATTTGTTTAGAAAAGGTGAATTACTGCCGAGTTCTGCTTTCATTACATTTCAAACGTCACACGGTGAACAGCCTAAGGAGTAATTTTCCTTTCTATGTTTTAGGGAGACCAAGGTCCAGCTGGAGCACCAGGTCGTGCAGGAAAGTCTGGCGAAACGGTGAGTGTGTTTTGATTTACTGGGTTTTAAATTGTGATTTAAGATATAGAAGATACTGAGATTAAAGCCCTCTGTGCATCCTATTCCAGGAGTAGCAAAGTGTCGTTCTAATTTGAAATGATACTTTCCAAGCGAACTTTGCTATTCAAGATGCTGGAAAAGCTGAAAGTGTAAATATTGAAGCCAAATTCCAACTTCAAGGATGCATCAAGTTTCATGCAAGATCTCTCAAATTATAGGAATTTTCTAGATCACTGGTGAAATAAATAGGCTTTATTTTTACCCACAAATATTGATTGGGTTTTATTTATTTTGATGGGTCGTTTGATTTTTTCTACTCAAAAACAACACAGGTGCGCTGGAATCAAAAGGACTCCTGTCATCCAACCAGTTCATTGCGCTGCGATTAGTAAGCGGCAATGTGAGCTGAACACCTTACTAACATGCCTTTTGGTGGTCTTTTTTCTGACAGTATTGTTCAATATCGTAACTGCAGCGATTCTAACCGAGACATTTTTCTTAGGGAGCCACCGGACAATCAGGAGAAAAAGGTTCACTTGGTAAATCAGGTCGTCAGGTCAGTTGCTAAGCGATATGTATATTATGCATTTAACGATAAAGTTGATTTTTTTGCCACCTAGGTTGTATCATGTACCTCTCCTCGTTAGGCTTTCAACCCCCGCCCCCAACTAACGAAAAATTGAACCACGGAGCTTCAAACTCCTACATGGATGGTTCATTGGAATGACACTTGCTCGCTGTTTCTCTGGTCGTTAGTCCAAGCCCATCTTGAGATAGACCTTGCCTTAGAGATTTGTTCCAGATGTACGAATCGTGAAATGGGGTCACGTTCAGGGGGAAAGGCCAGGTCGTCACTGGACACGCAAAGCTTCTTAGTGATTCGGGTTCTAGGTAGACTGTTTACTAAATTCATTCCAGCTGTTTTTGTTGCAATTCTAGCGTAAGCTATTTGAAATCATATTCCACGTTTCTATACGCAATTGAAAATACCTGTCTTTTAGAACCCTTATGTTGATTTTCCTATCTTTTAAGTCTTTTCATTTCTGTCCATGTGTAATGATGGTTGTTTGTTTGCTCTCTTGTAGGGACCTGCAGGAAGCCCGGGACGACCAGGACCTCCTGGCCCAGAAGGACCAGCTGTAAGTTGATAAATACTTTTAGCTTGTTTAGCTCCTTTTTTGGAGCATTTCGATTCATATGAAATATTTCTCGCATCACTTTTAAGCCGTTGTCTCAAAAATATGCTGACTTTAACTGAATGACTCAAGAAACACAGAAATCACAAGAATTGAATTTGGCAAAATCCCGGGTCAGTTGATCGATGCCAAAGACCGAATGTCTTATGGTACATTGTTACTTGAATTTTTTCCATACCACCATTTATGTTTCTACTGTTTTGATTTAGGGCTCGTCTGGCAACCCAGGATCTCCTGGACCAGATGGACGACAAGGACCCAAGGGAGACAAAGGTGGACAAGGACGCGAAGGAAAGTCAGGATCACCAGGACGTCCAGTGAGTGATTTTATTTGTCTCATTCTGCCCCCCCCCCCGAAGAGCCCTTTGTTTGTTAGGAGATGCAAGTGAAACTCAAGATGAGCCTTTTGGTTTCACGATGTCACTTTGATTGTGGTATAGATTGCAATTGCCCACTTGCTCACAAGATTTATTTTTATCTTATATCTATCGACTACTTTCAGCTAACGAAAGTTTGCGTCATTTTTCACGTCTCCTAGCGAGGCAATCCACTTGCCGAAATGCCCAAGGCATTGCTTGATCAGCTGCACTTACCCGTATCCGGAAATGTAATCAAGAGTGCAGTCTTACTTGATATTGACTCTCACCCTTGATGATTTGGTTTAACTACCCAGAGATTTCTTCAAATATAACATGGCACCCCCCTGAAGAACTGCTTGAACGACACAATAACCGAGCGTTAGTATACATCGCAACTCAACTGAGCATGTCTTGTTATCTCTCGGTTTTTTTTATCAGGGTCTTGATGGATCCAACGGAATCGATGGAAGTGATGGCAAGGACGGCCGAAGAGTATGTGTTTTCCTTTTCGTATTTTCAACCAATCTTTACTGTTCTCCTTATATCGTCTTTTGATAACTAAATCGTGTTTCGGTGATTCATGGCGATTCATCAGTTGGAAATAATGCTCTATCGTTAAGCTGCGTATACTTTTACCAGCCTCTGTTCATCGACCATGAATTATCCTCTTATAGAAAGTAGAAGAGATGGACGGAGTCTTGCAACAGTAATTAGCATCGTCACGTCACGTTCAAAAATTGAATAGACTAGAAGCTGCCGTCTTTAACTTAATCGACATAAATTTCATTTTCTTGTAGGGACCTAGAGGTCCAACCGGATCACGTGGGTCACCAGGAGTAACAGGAAAGATTGTAAGTGGAGTTTTCGCTGATTTCAGCTATCATACTATCATGTCAAAAGCATATTTTTTGCAGTCATTCGCTCTTTAATGCATCATGATTACCCACACGCAACCCATCCTCTCAAAGCAGTGTAGATAGCCGTAATTTGGCAATTAGCAGCACCCCACAACCATTATTGTATATGATTTGTATATGAATGGCTCCTTGAGAAACTTAGCCCGGTCTTCCATAGCAGTAAGATGTTATAAATGTACGTAACTGAATTCTGTCTAATGATAAAAGCTGGAGTAAATTGTAGGCGAATCCTACGATGCTCGGAAGGAAAAATTTATTCGTTTTAGAAGTTCAGGTTTCATTTCAAAAGAACACAATAACCCAGTATTTTCCGAGCTTCTTGAAGTCTTGAATGATTTATAGGGATAATTTGATATCATGGTGGTTTTCTGCGTTTCTCAATTGACTTATCTTGCTTTTTTTGGGTGGCGGTCTCTATATGTCTGTTGTTGTCGTCGTCGCTGTTGTGTATCGATTTGAACCTGAATTGAACACATGCAAAATTTTCTTTTCAAGGGCCAACCCGGCATGATTGGTATGATTGGAAGACCAGGACCCCGAGGACCAAAGGTTTGTAGCTTGCCTCGTACAAAATCGGCGCTTCCATTAAGACACGAGTACCGAAAGGGTTCAAGAAAGTGCCATCAAATTGACCTCCTTTACTGCAAAATTTGATCATATCTTAACTTGAAAATTTGAACTCAGGCATTTGATGTATTTTGCTCTCTCTGATCTAATTGAAATCCCCCGTAGAGCGGTCACCATTTCCAAATATGCTTTTCTTACAAGTCAGTTAGTATTTGCACGTCTACCGGGTTCCCTGTGGCTAAAAGGCAGATGCATGTTCGGAACAGGTTATTGATTGGAAAATTCATTAACTGTAAAAGATGGAGATACTTTGGCACTTTTCATATCTTCATCATGTAGCTGGCGTATCTGACTTGGCGTTTTCAACAAATTGTTTTGGTGCTCACATTCCTAGTCGATTGTTTGTTAATTTCATCTCACGAATTGCTTTATCTGATTTCTTCCAAAGGGAGAAGATGGTTTCGATGGCAAAGATGGCGAGGATGGAGAACAAGGAGACGAGGTTTGTATCTTTTCTTTAATTCCTTTATCATTGTGGCCTTCGACCAATTTAATTTTATTCTCGACGAATTTTTGCACTAATAGCTCAACGTTTGGACTTTCAACTGATGCTTCAAACCTCAACTTCCTTCTTTCCCCTTCATTTCCTTCCATTTATGGCTTCGTTGCTATCTCTAAGAAAGGATCTTCCAAGTGCACGATGTCTCCATTGTTATGGCTATTATTTGTTCTAAATTTCATCGTTTGTTCTCCTCTAGGGAGCAGTTGGACCACAAGGAGAAAAAGGACCACGTGGAAAGCCAGGTCGCGATGTAAGTCGATCATTATAATTGGCTCTAAGCTCAAGGGGGAAAAAGCGAGACCTGAAAAGTCCCCAAATATCTTGCAGTTGATTATGAATCAAGTTTGGTCATTCGTTTAGTTTCATTATTGACTCATGTTTCGCTTATCCGTGTGAACATTCAGTCACGATATAGGCAAGCTATCACACCCTCTTGATATGATGACTACACAGAAGCAGACATCTTCCAGACGCGATTGAACTTAGCCTGACCAGTTTAACACACCCCTGTTTTTGAACCAGCAACTCGAACACCAACAAGGCAGCAGCTGCTAAGCGTCGTGCATCCTTTTTCTGTGAGAATTTAACGTCTTTGAGGATTTTGCCCAGTGACGATGTCTTAGTTTCGATTTTTAGTGTAATTCTTGTATTTTACTGGTATGTTGTTCCACTTCAGGGTGCTTCTGGAAGAAATGGAAGCCCAGGTTTGTCAGGACCACGCGGAGACAAGGTACAGTTTTTTCTTTCTTTACGCGCATTTTTGTTGTCTTTTCCGATTGCTTCAAGCTTTCGCTAGTCTGATTTCCTTGCAAAATCCTAACGTATATTTTGATAATTTTTTCACACTAGGGTGACCAAGGCCCTGCTGGACCAGATGGTGTTAAAGGAGCAGCTGGTAAACCAGGTGCTGGTGGACCACCAGGACCCCAAGGAGATGACGGAGCCGTCGGATTGGCAGTATGTTTGCGTTTTCTGATTTGATATAATGCTTTCTTTTTTTCGTTTTAAGCCCATATAATCCTAGAACTGGTATTATTTAGCTGCTCGTTTTGTTTCGTTGCTTTGAATAGAATTCTTTCCGAATTGGGCCCCTCCTGGAAAGCCAAAGAACGCACAATTGGCTAGTATGATGCACCCCAATAGTGCAAAAAATTAAATTGTTGGCCCAGAGACTAATCATTTGTTTCGATCAACAGGGATTACCAGGAGAATCCGGAAGCCAAGGAGCTGGCGGTGCCAAGGGTTTCCAGGTGAGCTTCATTGTCTTGGTGCAAGCGACCCATCTTGTATATGAAGCGTTGTCTTCTTATCGTATGCTCTGTCATTGGAACTCATTACGTAAAGGCCTGCAGTTGCCTGTGTGCAGGATGCAGATATTTTTACGTTGTTTGTAGCATGGTGATGTGTCTAAAGGAATTTAAATTTCCCCCCCACTTCGTAGGGAAGAGCTGGAGATCCAGGAGACCGAGGAGAGGATGGACCAGGTGGTATCAAGGTATGCTACGTCATTTAATTTGGAAGCTCACAGATGCAGAGCTGTGTGGTTTTAGCCGAAGGAAGTATTGGTCAGAATATAGCGAAATAATGTTTTCATTGGAAATTCTTATCTTTGCCTTAGTTGAATGGTAAAAGTGAGCTCGTTTCTTGAAAGACTGCATGTCATAAAAATATTTTTTTCTAATTTAGGGAGATATTGGCTTCATGGGCTTCAAGGGAGACAAAGGACTCCGTGGACCAAAGGTAGCAATGCAACTACAACGACACGACTGTTTATTCATTTTGCTTTCAACTGAGCAAAGAAATTTTAGCATTTTCTGCTCGTTATTCTCATATTCCTACTTATGCTTCTAGCACTGACCTATTAATAATGATGGATGGTTTATTTGAGATTGGATGTTACAAATTTAGTTTACTGAAATGATAATAGTACTGATAGGGTAAGTTTCAAACAAACCAGCTACAGAAGGAAAGTATTTATAGTTACAGCAAATTGCAGTTGCAACAATTCAAGTTTTCTCCATTTAATCATTCGATTTAGAGTTCTATTTACCTTATACGAACTCACTGAAGTTTTGATTATGACGATAAACAGGTGATAAAACCAACTGATAAGTTATCCATAATTGTAGCTAGTTTTTCTTGGAATTGGTGTAACCAGCCCGAAGTCTGCTATTTACGGACTCGGGTGCTGGCTATGACGTGATTATGGCTCAGTGCTCTTCAAGTTTGTTGTGAAACCAAGATAGGTAACGTCCACCTGTTTGTGTAGGGATCTCGTGGAATCCAGGGATACAAAGGACAACCCGGAGAAAGACCAGGACCTGTGAGTATTCTATCGGCTTTCTCGTTTTTCCGTGATGAACTGTCTGCTCAATCTTGATCACCTTAATCGCCATTTGCTTTCGTGTTTTCTTTTTTCTCTCCTTTCCTCTCCTTTCCTCTCCTTTCCTCCCTTTGTCACAAAATGATAGAGACTGCTCGTTGCACTTAGGGACCACAAGGTGAAGCAGGACCAAGAGGACAACCTGGTATTGCCGGACCAATGGTAAGTGATTGACTTTAAAACCTTTCACTATTAAGTTCACTGAAGCGTAGCTGCTTGTAAAGTTAACCACTTACTCGTTTGCCCTTTCATGATCGTCAGATAGCTTTAAGTAACATTTTTGTTTATCTTTCAGGGACCTTCAGGATCGAAAGGATCACGTGGATCAAAGGTGAGATGAGCTTTCTTGCTACAATTGGCTAGAGACGCTATGGTTAAATGGCCCATAGTTGTCACAATGTAACCCCCCCCCCTCAACCTGAAAATACGGTTTGCCCCAGCTAACATCACATTAAGTGATTTACGACTTGTAACATTCTTGCACTGTCATCCAAACCAGCCATACATGTGCACTTAATGCAACCGTTTCGATTTTCCGGTTTTTTAGTTATTTCTCCCACCTTTGTGATCGCAGTTGATCGTTGGACCAGTATTATGACTAGGGTTCATCGAATCATCGAGTTAAACGCGAAATAATTCACTTTTGTATATTTTATCTCATTCGATTTCAGGGACCAAAAGGATTCGCGGTATGTACCAACATCAAGATGGGTGCCAAGATCTCATCATAGTTCAAACAAACCAAAGACCGCCTTGTATCGTTTACTCTCTGTGTGATTAGTACTGTGTCCATTTTATTGTATTGCCTTCTTCTGTATAAACGCAGAAATGAAATGAAAATGAGAAAATGAGTATGAAAATCATCATCAGGAAATGAGTCTCCTATCTACATTAGCTCAGAGTATCCAAGTAGAAAGAGTTTAATGAAAATATCAAATACAGCTGCTCTGAGCCTTTTAATTTCTCATAGAGATTATTCAACGCACTTGTTCAATGATGCTAAAAGATTTGGAACACGTCATACTTTAGATTTAAGTTGGTCACCATGACTTTATTCCTGCTCTAAGCCCTAAATTCATGATACCACTCGCTGTAAGGATTTGACTTTTCTATTCGACTATGTAACCTTCTCTAATGATTTCTTACTCGTTCTATTGTAGGGTAAAGATGGTGGATCTGTAAGTAATTGTAGTTTTCTTATTATTTCTTGCACCTGTATACGTGATCCGCGACCTTTTTTGCACCAGCGACCAGCGACCAGCTGAATGCGTGCAATTGTCTCCATGGAGCGGATAGAAGCTCAGGAGGTCCAATCTTAGAAACTGTCAAGTACGCAGTACCTATTTGAAAATCAACGCCTAAGTTCACGCTAGAACCCACGTGGTTAATATATGGGGAAAACCGGTAGCAATTAAATGTTGGACGGGAAAAGTTACTCCTGTGATCCTAAATTACTTGTGAAGAAAGCTCCATTTGACCTGGGAAAATTTGCGACTTTGTGCCATTCTGGCGACCGGTGGCAACTTTCCCGCATAGCCCATTCTTTTGCAATATCTTTATGTCAAAAGGGTCTACCTGTAGACTTTTATACACCTGCGTATGTACCTTGCCTATGCATACTAGTTGCTCAGGTGCCTTGCGTTGATTTACTGTGGTATACATCGGTTTTGTATTCCTCTTGAATTACTGTCTGTTGTGTGAAGGCGTGTTCAGCATCCTTTTCTCTTCTTGCAGGGACCACCCGGACCCCCTGGATTACCAGTAAGTTGATTTCGCAGATTTTTCGACTATGTTGTTTTTATTAACCCAGATTACTGAGGAGCCTGTTGGTTGTATCAAAATGCCGCAGCTTATCATTGTTTGGAGGTACTGCTCCAACTCAAAAACAGCAGAAAAATTCCCAGTTAATTCTCGTCGTCATTTCTTTTTTCAATTAATGAGCAAAAACAGTAATTATTTCATTTAACCATTCCACAAGTTGCAGATACTTTAGGCAGTAGAACGTAGCGTTCGATCTTTACAGAGTTGATTTATGCCATCATTTGAATTCTGTTTATTCTGAATTCATTCTCATTTATCTCCAGGGACAACCAGGAGGCAACTATCAGGTAAGTTCCAGTTTCTCAGTTTCTTGTTTTAGGCCCCCATTTTGGGAATTAAATGCGTTGTCTAAGAAGGATCAAAATTCATTCACCTGTGCATGTTACCAACAGCAAACCTCTCGCTAGTGGAAGCTAGGTCCAGTCCATGCTACTTTTGCTCAGTAAAGGTCTTCTAGTGGAAGTGTTGTTTGCCAACTATAAGGGATGCCTTTGTTATAATGCAATCTGTTGAGATTTGTTAGAGTTAAGTAGGACACACTGGTCGATCTTTGGGGTATTTCTACCCACGCTGACAGCACAATGCTTACATTTTTGTACCTTGTTGCAGGCTCCATGGGCTGGTGGACATATTCCGGAGAACGGCGTGAAGGGACCCGGAGAGGGAAGCGAGACAGAGGAGCCTGAGCCAGAACCACGAGGACCAGTCAATCCGTTCTACCAAGTGTACAGGTACTACTCGAGTGACAAGAAGTCCAAGCCAACCACCGAAGTGATGGAGAAATTGAACAACAAATTCAGGAAGCGCATGGACAAGGTTAAAGAAATGGTCAACAAGCTCAACAAGCCAGATGGCTCTATCGATTACCCAGCCAGAACCTGCAGGGATCTCTTTGCCTTCCACCCAAGATTCAAGAGTGGTATGTGGCACTTCAGGCGTAAAATGGGTTGATGATTTGAATCCACACCCATTATTTCGCTTAATGTCTCTTGCAAATACGGAGTTATCTTCAGCCGCTCTCCCTCACGAGAAACCCTTCTGACCACCAAATCTGGTTGGTGAGAAGAGTCAATTCGTGTGCACCTACCACAGCATGAATGGCAATTTGAATTTCCTCGCAGCGAAGTTTTTAATTTGGCTTCCCTCTGCCACTGCAATCCTCCGATTGCCGCTGTGTGCATACGAGTATGTATACCGGAGAAGAGGTCTTCATTTCAAGAGATATGTTCTTTTGCATTGGCTGTTCCCGTTCTGCATAGCGAGGTTCTGTTTAATCTATTAATATAATCGTATTGGATTGTTGTTGCCAGGCGCTTTCTCTCTAGCACACGTAGATGCTCAGCTGATAAAGAGAATCACATCTTGCTACTTTTCCAAATTTTTGTATCTTCTTTATTTGACGCCTCAATATCTTTCGTAGGATACTACTGGGTCGACCCTAACATGGGATGCAAGAGCGATTCAGTTAGAGTCTATTGCAACATTACCGAATATGAAATCGCCACCTGTGTGATGCCAGAATCTACCATGGTACTAAATTTCAACGTTCTAGAATAGTTAATTTCTCTCGACGAAGTTTCAAATTCGTGCTGAAATTGTCCGCTTTCTTTCCTCAAACTTTTAGACACATCGATGTCAGGATCCTTATTGATAACAGTACCTCGGGCACTGAAAATGCTTTAAACTGTAAAAAATATATTATTTTTTTATCGATATTGTTGCTACAATTGTATTTTGCATGTTTTGAGAAGTGGTTGATGCTTCCGATTTTTTGTCCTAAATATGTTCCTTCATTGTGTTGGTTACATAGGATGCCCCTTAATTCAAGAATGTAGATGAAGCAATGATGGCTCAGTTTTGCATGCATTTCTTCGGGTTAATTTCAAGTTGATAATCACTGGTAAACCGGTATCCTCAATAGACTTTTACACGTTTTTCAGGCCGTGCCAATGGCTTCTTGGGCAAGCAAAGTTAAGACAAGTGCCCAGAAATGGTTTGGAGAAGATCTTGAGCTTAACAAGGTAACATCTTTTCACAATGGACAGCCGTTTTCGTTGTTACGTTTCTCATCACTGTACTTGGTGACCAGAAAACTCTTCGTCTGTTTTAAACTGACTTTAATTGGTGCGTATTTATCGAACAGATTGGATACAAAGCAACAGATACCCAGTTGGTGTTCCTTGGACATCTCAGCAAGGCTGCTTACCAGACAGTAACATACCACTGCATGAACTCAATTGCTTGGTTAGACAAGAAGAACAGCAATCACAAGAAGGCATTGAAATTCAAAGGTATGTATTTTCATTTTGTCAGACTGGTGGCGGCAAGCGTCTTCGCGTCAAAACCATGTCAGAGTCTTCTTGGTTTCAATCGCTCTTGGTGTCGCCGGCGGGATTCCTTCTCTAGTCCGGCCTATCGAGTACCTCAGATAGATATGCCGAAGTACTGGCTGCATGCTTTTATCAAACTGGAATGTATTGTGAAACTCAATGGTGTTTCTGATCTATTTTATGACATTATTACCTGTCTAGACTTGAACCATGCCTTCTCATAATCTATGCGTTTGTAACACAGGAATGAACGATCAAGAGTTTGGTGCTGACAAGCCAGCAAGATTCCAACCTAGAAAGGTGAAGGATGGTTGTCAGTCAAGAGGAAACCACTGGATGAAGTCTATCTTCACATTTGAAGCAAGAAAATTCATCAATCTTCCTATCAAGGATTTCGCAGCTGCAGACATCGCTGGCAAAGGGTCAAGCTTTGGATTGGAAGTTGGACCTGTCTGCTTCGTCTGAAGAAGCTTTTTGCAAACTTTTTACTTTGTCATTGGTATTGAATTTTACTCGGTTAATATGGTTGTTAAATAGTAATTTCTAATTAGCTCTCTATAGTAATTCATAGACCCCCATCCACTGTATTTTATGGTCCTCCCTGCGCGCGTCTTATATAAATTGAAAAATGGGGTAAAATCTTGTGTCTTTTTTGCCTTTCCTCTTCAGCAAAAGTGATCTTTCAACTTCCAGTAAAGCCACATGTCTAGAATGCCGTAGAATTAGAAGTGTTCAAGTGTACTTAACTCGTCTTACCGAGTTTTTTCTCGCCTTACCGGGTCAATGTAGAATTCCCTGGTACGAATACATTCAATTCGGCTGCAAGTTGATCGACTCTCCGTCCCACTGCCTTGAATTAAATGTTGTACATAACGCCTATGACAATCTTAAGGTATCCACAATAAAGCGAAATAGATCAGACCGACCTGTAGAAGCTCCACTGATATAGCCATTTGTAAACCGAATGTTAACGTCTACGAAATCCTTCCATGAACGTCTCGCACGTGAACAGTTATTATGAGAAGTTTTCCAAGAAATATAGATGCTGGGTTCGAGTCCCACTAACTAAGGACTTTACCGGCTGATGCATCTCCGTAGAGTTTAAAATGCAAAGCTGTTCGTATTCCTGTGGTCCCCACTCCCACTGAAGCCTTTTTGCTAGCCAGCCCATCAGGGTCTCAATCAGTTGATGGATGCGTTATCCTCGAACCATCCACTACAGGACAATTTCATTGAGGTCTCCACATCACGTGTCGAGCAGTTTTGGTCAAATTTAACCAAGTAGCGTTGTCACATTTCGGCTCTTCATTTCTAGTGCATATGTTAGATCCATGCTAGCTCGGGGTATCCCATAAGCTAAAGATGCGTCATTGTGATACCTCCTACAGAAAGCTCGATGAAGCCGTGCTTTAAATCGACTCTTTCAGCAAGACGGAATTCGAGAGATGTCTCGACATACAATCTCCCCATGATCTGCTTGCTTGTAAACGAGGCTATTACGTAAGAAGTTTCAAAGGTATTAAAAAAACTAGCATAATCTGTCGATCCTGATGGGTGTGATTTGCTTGACACTCTGATGGACTCTTAAGGTCAATGGTACGCTTGCAAACTCTCATTTCTTGACTGTGTTGTAGTGTCCTCCCTCTCACCCCTTGGCTACGATTCTCAATGTCTTGGTATGAAGATGAACAGGGCCGTTGGCAGCTAGTTTGTTGCCATTGCCTCTTGAAGTGTGCACAAATTCTATCCAGGTTGGTCAAGGTAATCTTGATCCTCTTCTTGCACTTGCTTTTCTTTGTAAGCAGACGATTGCAATTTGACCGATTTGCTACGCCTTCACGCACACTGGCAGCGTTTTTTCTGAGTAAGAAAAGGTGGGCCTTCATTTCGTTCAGCTTTGAAAGAGGCTTGTGTTGAATTGGAGGTTACTGTCCCGTTTGTTCCCACGGTCCGGATCTAGCATTTGAAAGGGGAAATTCTTTGTATATAGTTTTATAACTAAATGTATTCCAGAGTCTTTCAGCCTGCTAGAATCTGGGCTAATGCCAGACCCCCGGGTTTGCTTACAATCAATGCTTGGTACTTGGGAAGAGCCCACTTCATCATCTGACTTCTTCGCCAATTCGCCCTTTGTGTGAATTTCCTATTATGCAGCATGTAATGGCCACTGGATATGACATACAAAATGCATCCAATGGTAACGTTTCCAATGTGTTGTAGTATTTGTTAATGATGTCACTCTGTAGGCCCCTTCGCGGTCCCTGGCCCAGAAGAGTTTAATAGTGAAAGCCAACTGCAGGGGGTTGATTCTGTCTTCTTTCTTCCTTCGTTGAGGCATTGTATAGGCCACCATGGCCTTTCCCCAACGTAAGTCACAAAAGAAAGTGTAACACAAAGGGAGATTGTAATTCGCAGGCTTAAGTTGGCTGTTGAGTGTTTTGTTAGGCTTTTAAAGGGCCTGCATCGGGAGCTCTATGGTCTGATAAGGAGAACGACATTCTTATGATGCAAAGCAGCATTTTCACTTTTCTGCTTTATGGAAGGATAATTTCACGGAAGTTGTTCTCAGGAGATAAAGGGCATTATTCCTGTTCCTCTGAGGCGTGTCAAGACCACCAGAAGCTCGACTCACTCACGCCCTTTCTAAGCATCATGACTTAATCCACGAATTCCATCTCACAAATTATGATTCATCCCAAGAACTTGCAATTTATGATACATCTTGCCTTCTTCCTTTCCCGGATCATACAATTTGCTTCCTTCTAAACCTAAAATCAATAAACTTGATCTCATCTCCCTCTTCTCTTAGCCTTTCAATTTTTCCTATTTGTTGGGACCAGAGCATTTTCAACATTATGACCAAGGCGCAATATGACCCTGTAGGCTCAACGATTTCCCCCATAATGAGGTGAAAAAATGCCCCCGTAGTACAGATTCCACGTCTCACAGCCGCAAAGCAACGTAGATAGCACGATGGCGTTGTACAGTGTGAGCTAAGTTTCCATCCGAATGTCGTGACTGTTCCAAACTCGGCTTCTGAGTCTTCCGAAGGCCTGGTCAGATTTGCTGATCCCGTGCTCAATGTCCTTATCGCACTTGAAGGTAGTTGAGGGCACATCTTACGTTTTTGATATGTTAATTGTCGAAGAATGGGAGGAATTCGATGAAGAAGACGCACTGTCTGTCTAACCAGTTTCAATTATCATTTATCTAAGATTTTTCTTCCAACGGAACTCTTCTGTGGTACCCGACAAAAATCTTAATGCGACCTCTTCTGATATTGATACCCCTTCGCAATTCTACACCAGCAATGAAAATCCGTTAAAGTTAAAATGCCATGGCTGGGGCTTTGAATAGGCCATCCCATGGCTCTCCCAAAACAACCTGCTATTAAGGGGCTGATCTGCAATTTAACCATAAACGTTAGATATGCCCTCTCCAGTTGTAGTTTAATGCAGGATGCTTCCCTGCGTGCATGGCATGAGCGTATACATGATCTTGTCCCTTGCAAATCATCCCCGGCTTAAGGGCTACCCTCATGAACTGAAATCGGTGCATTATGGGGCACCTAGGACAATGCAATCTTGAGCAACAGCTTTGTGAAGAAGGGTAGCCAGTTCCTTACCTCTTCGCAGCTTTCCCCAGCTTTACGCCAGGTATTCACTGCTCGGTGGACAGGTGGAAAGGTGGACAAGTGGAAAGGTGGACAGGTGGACAGGCGGAAAGGTGGACAGGTGGAAAGGTGGACAGGTGCAGGGCTTCAAGGAGTGGGGACGAGTGTGAGACCGATCCCACGACCTTCGGCACATTAAGACGTGCACCCAGTGAGTAATATTGATGTCAGTCTCGTTCTGAATTTGAGGCTTATCCATAATATGAACACCTAACCGGATATTTTTCTGAGTTACGGAAGTTTCCAATAAAAGAACCGACATTTAAATAGCTTGAATCACTAAAAGAACAGTTGTTATCGTCACTATTAAAAGAGATGGAAAAACAAGGTATTTGAAATTGGAATCTATTTGAAAATTTATTTATGTTAAACTACTTTGCATCCAGCGTATGGACTGATCATTTATCAGAGCGTGTAGCTTCACTCTCCCAACTATTTATGCCAGGCCTCAGGATGAGAAAAGAAACAGGCTAATTTTATCGAAATTTCCATACAAGAGAACTTCTAGGGAAGAAATTAGACGGGTAATGATGATTCTCAACTCTAACTTCATATTTTGCATGGGACACAAAGGACAGTTTAAGTTATAGGTGACGCTTGATACTTTAATGAATGAACAGATGGTAGTTTAAGTTAGGTAAATTGAAATTGCTAACAGTTTATAGCTAATCTAGACAGGAAGATTAAATCAAGGAATTTCATCAGCTAGAAAGGAGACATAGAAAACGACGAAAGAATGGCCAGAGCTGCACGTCTCATCTCTTCTTCGATCACGTCTCTTCTAGTCTTCGATTGATGCTTTCAGTTACCCAATTGTGTCCATCCCAGTGTTATTCAGTAGCATGCCCGTAATGTTTATGGCTATCCATCTCCTTCCTCTTCTCTTCCTCTCAGGTGGCTGCTATTGTACTATATCTAGATTATATCTCGTTATTGTGCCATGCATAATGGTTAGTGAGAACTATGTCCTAGTCCAGAGGTGGCCAGCCCGCGGCTCACGTTGGCCACCTCTTCGCCAGGTTTTTTGCGGCTCTTAAAGGCCGGCATCAACTATCATTTTAAAAAAAATCTAAAGAATAATTGCTTCTCAATTTTCATGATGCAATTATGACCAGGAATTCCTCAAAAGTGCTGAACTTCGCCATCACAAGTCATTCTGTGGTGCCTCTCCAGCGAATGCTAGTTTACCAGGGGCCTTCTATTCGCTTTAAAACACAATAATTGAATGATTAATGAAAAATGAAGCCAATATATACTATCATTAAAAATATACAGTTGATTTTTGTACATGTGTGCCCATGTGTCTCATGTGGCTCTTTGCAGCAGCACATGGAAAATTGTAGCTCTTTGTCTCTGACAGGTTGGCCGCCCCTGTCCTAGTCAAACTTTCACTGATACCTTGGGCAGATTGCCACAAGGCTGTTGATTTGAGAAGTGACTCTTAATGACACATTCAGTGCCACCTAGAGTGTTATATTGTAGCAGCCATCTAATTCTTCTATATATGGATCTCAAACTCATCTTGGGTTTGGAAATATTTTTTTTACTCAGAGGTGCCAATTAGCTGTCAACGTTATTTGTAGAAACATCTTTGTATGTGTGTCTATAAGGGTATTAGTCTTTGTATTACAAAGCCATGTTTCTAAAAGCTCTTTCCTAAAATGATGGGTGGCCCCTTCATGTCCTTTGCTAATTTGTATATTGGTGTATACCTTTTAAGCCCTTTTCATTGACAAATGTTTATTATCGCTATGTTTCTTAGAAATCCTAAAGGGCCTCATGATCTGATTTGCACAATGAGTGTATGCAACTCCAATTCTGTCATTCTTAAGATTCTCATATTTTCAATTCTTGTTTTGAGAAAAGTGAATAGTTTTCCATTCTTAAGAAATACCAAACTTACTCTCCCCCTTTTGATACCTTTCCGCCAGCTAGATATTGATGGTTAATAGGTGTCTGCAATTTTGCAAATAGGATTTGGTATCTAGTTCCTTTTTTGCTTATGATATTCCTCTTTGAGTGCAGAGCTTCTATAATGAAAGGCTGGTTTCTGCCAATAGAATTTTTTCACCATCATATCTGCACATTTCAGTTGATTAAAGCTCTGTTTCAGTCAAATATGTACTTCATGAAAGGCACAGAATGTTGGATAGAACACAACTAATAAAGCTCTACAAGCCCATTCGCTTGTGTCAGAAATGGTATATTGTTGTTGAGACACAACAGTCTTATGAGTGCTAATAGGATTTCGTATTGTCATACAATTTTGGTGGCAAAATTCACTGCAAAGCCTTTTCTTTCCTTGAACATACCAATCCATACAGTCTATAGATATGGTTAGTTTTGTACGATTTACAAGAAGTAGGGATTTTAGGAGAAAACAATGGTTCTTTCCTGAGAAATAATTGTTAATTAATGAATCCATAGAAATTGACACACTTGATGGGTATGTACTTAATGATAAGCTAAGAGAGAGGTACTTTTCTTATACTTATAGAACTATTTGAATAAATTAAACTTCTTACTTTGAAATTTCGCCAGGTTAATTAAATTTTGGTCTTAATTTCTACAGTTTTATTAAATTAAATTTCTGAATTAAATTTTAGTCTTAATTTCTTAAGTCTTAATTGTGCAATGCCAGTACTTTGTTTGATTACAATTTTCCAAAGCCCTTAGAAAAAATTGTCCATAAAATTTCCCTATTGGGGAAATCAGCAAAAAGGGTCCCAATAGAGGGCAAATGGAGCAATTGGGTTTACAGGGGAAGTTTTCTGGTTTAAGTTCTCACCACTGGAGAGGGAATTGAATCTACTAGGAAACTGTCAAAATGTCATGGTAAATGGTATAGACAGATAACTTATAAGTCGGAAGAATGCGAGGCAAAATGGAAGGGACACGTACTTTGAAATATTTTTCAACTTTGGAGATTTTTCATCAAATGGAGTTTTTTCAACTTTCATGCCCACTACTGGGGCAGGCTGTTGGCCTCCTGGGATCTCCCCCCTCCCATAATTGAGTTGTTAGAAAATGCCATGAATTTTGCTCTGGGTGACGTGATCAACTAGGTATAACTGCGGATTTGTCTTGCGAGTGACTTGCGAAGGAAGAATTGAAGAATTGCTATTATCAAAGCTTTGCCGTCGAATAGCGGTGTTCTATTGGCGTCACCTCACCTTGATCCGCACCGAGGAAACCGACTGCTGTTTCTTTAACAGATTTTCTCATTTTTTTCTTCAACTCAAACATGAATAAGACAGATCATGCGAAATACTAGCTCATTGTTTAGTTATTTCTTTGTGGATCTTTTAGAATGCTAATCGCCAAGGAATGTTTATTTTTGTATATTAATATTTACTAAATCACCCATTAAACTCTCTTCATTTCGAACCTTGTCTAGGTCGCAAGATGTGCTGAAAATGTCATGTTTGGAGGAGCGTTTCGGTTGGAAATTGCCATGAAAGGTACGTCTCGCTTACACGCCAACTATGCTAGCAAGGTTGATCGTGATTTTTTGCTTAAGATGAGTCGTTGTATGTCTTCGTTAAACATTGGCTGCGGACTGCGAGAATTGAATGTGTTTGAATGTAGTTTGTCGAAAGAGTCCTTTTGATCCACGACCGCAGTTGAACTGTTTTGAATTTCAACACGAATTGAGCTGGTTTGAGTTTTTAATCCACAGCAAAACTACTGACGTCATTAATTTCAAGCCCCCATGTGTTTTCTCACATTCCCTTCTGGCTACGCCCGTCACCGAATCGAACATCAACTCGTTGATACAAGTGCCCCTCAAAGGCATTCACTACTTCGTAAACTCGTGGTAAAGAGATAAAGAGATGCTGGTCAATACCTGCCATTCTTTCGGATCTCACAAACTCCCATATGTGACGTTGTTGTTATGACTCTATTAGATTAGGCAAAGTTGGCTGTCCTTCAAATGGAAAATCCTTGTGGTTACCTACTCTTTCTTGCTCAAATCTGACGTGGAATGGCATTGTATCCGACCACAAATTTTCTTGAAGATAGCTATCACATCTTCAAGTATCTCATCTGATTTCGTACACTTGTTGGAGGCTAGTTCTGCTGTCAATCGCACAGTTTGGTCCCTGTAGGATTATCTTTTGGGTTGAAATGTCAGGTAGATGGAAAAAGAATCTTGAGGTATACTTACAAAATATTTATGGTTTGGACCAAATTATATTGTTAGAAGCAATTCTTTTGTATAAGGGTCAACAATTGTTCTAAAAAGTTCATATTTGCTCTGTCATCGTCATATGTTAGGATAAATTTCATCGACATTTTAGCAATATAACTACGAACCATTCAGATTCCGGTTAAGTGGCTGAGTGCCATTGATGATTGTACCACCGTATATTATTAGCCGTGGCACATTTAAAGCCAGATTCAAAGCAAAGGATTGAATTAGGGCTACAGTTCGAGCTAGGGTTAGGTAAGCGATGCGGTCATGGGAACGGTTTAGACTAGGGCTGTAGATAGATAAAGGGTTTTTTGGGGGTTATGGTGAGGGGATTGGGAGGTTTTATGCTAAGGTTATCGTTTAAGTTTGTGTTTGGGTCATGGTTCAGGTTTAGGTCAGAGTTTTGGCAAGCATTGGTGGTGAAAATTTTGATGAGAAATGATTCAATGAAAAGTTCTAGTTTTGGAAAAGTTCTATTCAAACCAACCAACTCAATATCGAACGAGATGCGTTCTGTCTCGTTAAAGCTGCTTCAGATTTTAGTCACGCAACGATTTATCCTGTTTGGTGTTTTCTAATGATAATAATAATGATAATAATTGATGTTTTGACAGGTTGACTTATGCCGACGTAAATCTATCTGTTATCACTCAAGGACTTGTATCCTACCTATTGACAATCACTGTGGTTAAAATCAAGGTAAAAAGCAGAATAAAATGAATGATGTACAATTAAAGAATAAGAATTTATTAGAGCCAACAACGTTCAAAAACTTTAGAGTCAGCACCGCTGTAGGCATTGATTAGGCGTTCATTCAAAGCACAAACTATAACTACGTAACTTGGCTTCATTTTCAATCACTCATCACTAGCCAATGCTAGGATGTGACTCATACACTGTATTGTAGAGAGCTTTATGATGAAATAGTTTTTATTTGCCACTCCTGGCATGGTTAAGTATGTTGCAAATTTTCATGTTAAGAATTCGTTATGGGGTTTTGAGTATGGCTTCTAATAATATTTTCAATTTCGAAGAGAGACCGGCTTTCCGTCTTGTCCATCAACAAACGTTCGTCCTATAATTAAATGTTCTGACACTCTTGACATTGCGTTAAAATCCTGAGGACCGATAACTTCAGTTTATCAGGAAATGTTCCGATTGAATTTTCTGTATTTAATCACCTCTCCACACGATTCAATTCATTTTCTTTTATCAATTTTGTGCCTTTTGCTGAACGTGATTGTTGCTTATGAGCTGACTTTAACCGGCCATACTACGCCCAGACACAGACGCAGAGCTTCGAAAAAACCCAATGTCGTATGGCATGGACTCTGGTTTTCATTGCGAGACCTGCTCAGGACCGGGATGAGGCTTTTGATCAGGACAGCGGCTGCTTAGCATCGGCCTCCTTGTCCTTGATGCTGATTAATCATCTGTCCACCGATAGGAAGAGCTGAAAATTTACGCAAACATCAACAATGACAGGAAAAGCTAAATTGGCTCGAGGGGTCTAACCTCAGTGTCAGTCGAACAGCGAACGAGTCTACACACTGGTTTTTATGAGAAATTTTGCAGAATTTCGGCACACAAGCTGCTTAAACTTGTGTCCATTGTCTGTGCAAGAGTTTCTCAGCGAGTGACCTAACACGAAATCTAATTTTGTTAACTTTGTAGTCTCCTCCTTTCATAGTTCAATCTTTATTTCAAGGAGCCCTGATCAACGGGAATGTATTGTAAGCATTGTCTTTTTAGTTTTATTGATGGCTTATGTGGTCTACTCTTTTACAGTTTTAGAAAGCAAAGTAAGGCTTAAAAGTTTGATGACACAAGATCAAGAAGTTTCTTAATTGTTTCAACCCAGACAGAACCTAGTAACCAAGTTGCTTAAGTTTTGGAACATGACCATACAGTTTCTTGTATTCCATTAGAGAACTTTTCTGCGATTGGGTGGAGCATCACACGTACCACAAGATCCCAAATATTTTAACACGCAGGTCGCATTTTTCGCATTGTGCTACGTAAACTCTGATTTGATGAGGACCACTACCAAACCCAGGGCCGCAATAACCGTAGGACACACTCGGCTTGCACCTGGGAGCCCACAAGCGGTTAGAGGCCCTTTTCATTTTGATGGATTTTGAAAATCGTTTCAAAAATAAAGGTGCAGATAAAGAGCGTTTGTGTTGCATAAGAAGTTAAAGAAACATTTGTAGTCGATTTCCAGTCTCACAGCCCATTCGTGGGTGACAAACATGGTTGATTATTTTCTTGCTTACTCTTTCCATAGTACCACTTCACCTCATGAACAATACCAGTACATGTGTACATGCTAGGGGCTCATAGCTCCAGTGAGCCAAGGGACCCCAAAATCGTTAGTACTGCCCTGAAGAAACCGGGGACTTGGCTACCCCCAGATTGACACTCTGCGGCCTGAGCCAACGTCCCACTGAAACAATCGATGAATGAAAAACCGAAGACAAATCCGAATCGTCTCATTTTCATGCACCTACTGAACTGGCAGGCCGTGTTGAATATCATTGAAATTGTGCGCATCAGGAGCTGATTTGCTACTTAGAACTCGTACCTAATCACTGACCAAAATTATGAATTACCCTTTCGATTTGCGAATCCTCGAGATTCTTACCTTTCAGTCTGCATAATTCAGCTGGTGTCAGGATGGCTCAGTGGTAAGATTCTTACATATTGAGTGACCCTACGGTCAGTTGTTCGAATCCACCCTCAGCTTAACTTTCACTTAGCGTGAACTGAAGAGGACGAATTCATTCATTATTAATTCAACATAACTCACTAAGAAAAAAAGAAAAAAAAGGCATTGTGCTGCACCATAGCCAAGTATTAAGTCCTAACATAACATGGCCTGACATGAAATCGTGTTACCTAGCATCAGTTAAGATGAAATGCCAACAATGAATTCCTGCTTTGCTAAATATTGAAGCTTATCTCACTTCTTGTGCTTAATCATCATATCTGGTTGAATTTTCATCATTTTTTTCAAGTCAGTTTTTTTGTTTTCGCATATTAGCCGCTAAAGAATTTCACTCCAGCTCATGCATAGAATATCTGTGAAATTGTTTTTTCGAAGAATTTGCCATTTAGATCCTAATTAAAATCGATTTGTTTTAACTTCCACCGCCAGTATGCAATTCAGCCTCAGTCTGGTGTTACTCATCGTCCGTTTTAGACAGGTGTCCGTTGTTTTCGCAATAAGATAATGGCTTTGAACGGAAATTTTTCAATTTTCGATTGCCTGTTTTGTATATGTTCATATTCAATTCAGATTGATGCATATGGAAAAATTTGGTGGAAGTTTACAAAGTTTCAGAAGCTCGAGCGCTTTTTACCAACAGTCCATTTTCCAATTTTATATGCTTGCTTGCTTCCATCGTTCTGCAAACATCAACGCACGATAAGTTGATCTAGCTCCTGTTGACACGAATATGTTTACGATGAAGGCATAAACTCTGTTTCTAGAGAGTGAATGCTTGCTTTTGAAAGCATCTCTTCTTTGTTTCTATAAAATGAAGAACTTAGAGTAATTCTAATTATATCAAGTGCATGTATTTTACAGTTTACTTCATCAGAAATGAAAGCGTTTTTAGCTGTACATTGAGGTCTGTTAAAAAAGCAATAAGAAGAAGCTGGAGATATTGTTGAGGCGAAACGTACAATAAGAGAGGTAACGGGCAATCGAAAGGGGACTAGAAAGGCTACCCTTCGATGGACTGATTCGTGTAAGGAGAGGCAATTGAAGACGATGGGATGCGCTGCTCGAATGTCTGGATACATTAGACAGTCCTAAGAATCTGTCACTAGCCTGTTTATCAAGTTAGCATATATGATGAAGGAAAGCTAATTTTTAGATTCATAAATTGCAGTATTGATGAATAAGTTGCATTACAATTTTGCAAGAAATAAAACAATGTTGACCAAGAGGGACTGTCCGCCTCAACGGGCTCGCACAAAGGCTTTGTCAAGTGTTTGCCTTCGTTACGAGATATCTTTAGACGACTTTATATCATTACTGCTGGACAAGTTACTGGTCACACCTGCCCACCGAGTTCATTTAAAGCTTGTTAAAAAACTTGAGGATAATCCTGCACCACTCTTCATTCTAATTATACATGATGTCATTATGATGTCGTTTATAGCTGCCGTCTTTCATCCACCATATTAAGGTAGCCTGCAAATTCATCTTTAAACATAATTGCTTTTGAAATGCAATTAGCAAAGATATTCACACAGCCACACGTGGTGGTCGTCTGTATTACAGCTGCTGCAATTAGAGTCTGTGGCAGGAGCCCTCCTGTTCACTTCACATCAACGCATGGGAGATTCACTCTTTGATATTCCTGCAATGCATGCCTCTGTTTACAAGACGGAGGTAACGGTGACATGCCAAATTAAGCAAACGGGGATGGCTCCAATTTAGCTGTTTTCTTGTGTGCTTCACGTGAAATGGCAGTTAGTTGTTAGTACGTGTATTTCATCTACTGTGATCATATTTGACTACGCTTAACCAATCAAGTGAGTATGTGTTGCAAATGATGGTTAAA
Organism: Pseudorhiza aurosa; assembly: GCA_964026355.1. Taxonomy (NCBI): domain Eukaryota; kingdom Metazoa; phylum Cnidaria; class Scyphozoa; order Rhizostomeae; family Lychnorhizidae; genus Pseudorhiza; species Pseudorhiza aurosa. Next base: position 8,950,009 of record OZ032115.1, read on the forward strand.
TCTTAAGCGTAAAATCTCTGCAGCTTGTGGTATGTGTTTCAGCACTGGAACTAGTTTGCATCTATGTCGTATAATCTCAGAATTTTTATCGTAAAATTATCTGGAATCAGTTATATTCGATTTTTCTCTTGGTCACCCTGTTATTTTTGCGCTTTCTTGTCACTAAGACATACCTGCCCCTAGTACACGTCTTGTTCCCTTCGTCTCGCTAGTTAACTTACCTCGATTTTAGCAACTATTGTTAGCACCGATAGCAGTTAACGTCTCCCGTAATTGTTTTACATATTTCGTTTTTCTTTATTTGTGACTTGTCTCTTTTCATGATTAGCTTTAGATATTCCGCCAGAGTTACATAGTTAATTGCGGAAAATCTTCCGCATTTTTATTCAGCTGTCTGTCTTCCATCAAACGTATTAGTGGCCAGTCCACAATCTGAGCTTCGTCTTTGCTTTATCCAAGCTAACAGCCCTTGTCTTCCCCCATTCTTTCACGAAATTGCCTCTTTAAAAGCTAGCTTCTGAAATGACCTCCTTTGGTTGTTGATTAACGCTTTTGCATGCGAAGTGAACGCATGTTGCTTGAATATGGATGGTATTCTCTCTTGGAAAAAGGTTAAGCCGTTGTGTGGGTGTTGTTTTGCAAGACAATTTTCATTGTTTGGGCAGTGCGGCGTGTCTTCCTATTCATTCTGTTTCTGCTTGCTCGATCTGTTTTTTGCATTCTCTCCATAAAGACGTTGAACTACATTACTAGATTTGAAAGTACCTTTTCAAAACGTAAGTATCACAACAACTTTCATTGATGCTAGTCTAACGCTACTCGAGATATAAACAGTCCTTGCTCTTAGTTATCTGCTGTGTAGTAGCTGCTAAAAGACCCCACAGATTTATGCATCTCGATTCGGGGAATTATTCGTACCTATGAATATCTCGTTACGATTAGCTTTCTCGTGTATTTCACCTTTCAACTATTCGTAATTTAGCATTAAAATTTGACAATTTTCTTCATGATGGCATCAAAGTTTTGGTCGGTAGTAATCTAAAAATGCAACCTTAGGTTTAAAATCGAAGGGCTGCATCATCATTGACCGACCTTCTCCCCGTTCCATTTAAGTAAGGAATATGCGCCGATATATGGACATTCGATCCTTACCGTAATTCAAGTTGTTCGTTGCTTATCTCCTTCTTCCACTGGCTTCATACCCACTATGTGGGGTCGCCGGTGCCATTCGTTTTGCATCATGTGTAGCTTGGCCTAGGTTTTAAGGTCGTATGCTCTTGCTGCCACCAACAGGACGGCTTGGTCAGCACTCCTGCCTGCTGGGAACAGACACTCGTGCCTAACTGCAGAAACCTTGCTTCGCCGAGTAACTGATGTGTCCTGTTGACCTGGCTTGACAATTCTGCGTACATTTCGCCCGCGTGTGCATCGTATCTCCTTTTTCATTGCTCATCCACCTTTGTATTTTCTTTGTGAAGGATAATCAGTTGTGATACATTGCCAAAATGAAGAGCTTCATTCTACCTGTGGCAATGTCTTCCACATTGGCTGTGATGGTCACCATTCTGGCAGCTGTGTTGTTTCTTTTGTACAAGAAGCGAAAAATGAGCAAATCAATGGAAACAGTGTTGGAACCCATGACTAGAGCCAAGGAGGGAAATAGTTTCAAACGATCTAGCACCAAACGGGGAAGAAAGAATAACGCCATTGCAGAGAAGCAGGTATTTACTATTTTGCGATCATTCGACATGAAGCAAACGTCCACCACCCTTTCTCCACTTGGAATTCTCCCGCAATCCTAAGAAAATTATTCATGTTGTTTCTCTGCTATTGCGGCTGAGCGGTCATCTATATCTGCACCTTGTATAGTTTTTCAAAGAAGATTGCCCCATTCAGCAGCCTGATGCCCTGCCTGTCGAAAATATTTTTGAATTGGCCGAGTCGGCCGGGTGGGGGGCTGTGTATTAAGACCCCTTCCCAACCATTTTGTTAGTAGGGACAATTCCAGTTCATAGATCTATTCTTATAACTTCAAAATCATATCAATACTGATCCCTATTTATTCATGTTTACGCTCTTTATCATTAAATTGCGCAGTTTTTGGGTGAGAGGAATTTCTCATGTCTTATGTCTTTTGCCTTTGGCTGTCTTCATTTGCCGGGCACTGACCGGCAGTTACTGAATTTCGAATACCAAAATTAGCTGCCACACGTACTGCTTTGAGCCCGTCAAGGTTGGTTTTCTATTAGCCTGTTGAATCCTTGTGGATGGGAATTAATCGCTGTAGCTTTGATCATGATACGTCAAAATATATTGTATAAACTTCTGAGCTGCCACAGAAAACGATCTCGGTAACTGTGTAGCCCGTGGCAGCGACCCGTGACACGATGGGGACCGGTGTCACCATGCGGTCTGTGACACCTTGTAAATCCACCCCTTGGGTAAACGAATTTGACCAAAAATGATGCGTAACTGGTCCAAGCCTTGGCAAAAGCTCGACTAGAGTTGCTGGCCCATGTTGTGTAACAATTTAAAACCTATTTCGTTGCGTTAACCGCGTTAACCTTTCTCTGAAAGCAGGCACGTAGCTGCAGAGGGCAAGGGGGTTCCGCCCACCAAATGAAAATGCTAATGCAGTTTGCCTCTCCAGACAAATTAAGCACATCATCCAACTTATCTGCGCTTCTCTCTGGAAAGCCTACCCCCCCCCCCATCCCGAGGAATGGCTCTTGCTCCAGTTTAACCACCCCAGCTTACTTCTACAGCTACGGGTCTGCTTGAAAGGGCTTACATTTGATAAGAGGTATGCACATGCAGCCCGTCATTGAAGTAGACGGTGCCTATGCCAGGAGCCGGCAACCCAAAATGTTGAAAGAGCCAGGTTGGACCAAAAAAACAAAAAAATTGTCTGGAGCCGCAAAGAATTAAAAGCCTTATATAAGCCTTCTAATCAAGGCACACGTGCTGTATGCATCTATAGTAGCTATATCTTTTTCCTTTTTCAAACATTTTTGAGAAAGCTCCAAGGAGCCACTAGGGCGGCGCTAAGGAGCCGTTGGTGGACGACCCCCGGCCTAGGCGATCCCTTTTCACGATTTTATTGCTACCAAGATTGATGCTGTTCGGCTTACACGCCATCGCAGCAGTGTTGTTGGCTGCTGCACGGAACGGTGCTATTTTTGGATGTTTTCTGCAGCGATTTGTCTCTACCTATACAATTATTTAAGCTTTGCTTTTACTCCCTTTAGCATGTTCTCCAAAGACTCGGGAAGAAATCTCAGCAATTTTGTTTGATAATAAGGAGAGTTTCATTAGAAATCCTGCATCCCCTTGGTTTCTATATAACGAGATTTCAGTAATTGGATTAAGTTTGAATGAGTTCTTTCAATCTGTTCCTAATTTTTTTTTCCTCAGCAAAATCAAGCTATTGCTGGTTTAACTTTCTGCTTTGTGTATCGAAATTGCCACGCCTCTTTGCCTTCTCGATCATTTCCGGAGAGGAGACGGATTCCTGTCCTATTTGTTTGAACCAGTCTAACATCCCCCTTATCACAATGGTATGATTAGAGCGGAATAAATGACCAGTAGATCGCGCGTACTGTTTCAACGCTCTGAAACCAACCCTAAAAATCTCGAATCAAAATAATTTCGCAGCGTGGTCCCTTCGAGGGAATGACGTAGATACTTTCGGATGAATACAATCCTTAGTGAAGGAATATTCGTTTCATTCACACTCTTTCCAAGTTTCACTATCTAATCCACGAACTCCATCCCACAAAGCATCATTCATCCCAAGAACAAGCAGTCTATGTGCTGTCTTGCCTCCTTCCTTCCCTAAATCCTACCTCTTGCTCTCTTCTAAATGCAAGGTCAATATACTTGACCTTATCTCCCTCTCCTCTTAGCCTTTCACATTTTTCTTTCTTCCATTGCTTGGGCTTTGTACAGGCCATCATGGCCTTTCCCCAACATAACAAACTACCAAAAGAAGCCGAATTTGCTTTGAACCCCGAATGAAGTCAAAAATAACTCTCTCCCTTCCTCGCGGTCGGTCCATAATAATCCCTGCCTTTGCTTCTTTACTGTGTCACTCAGCACGCAATTTAGATATGGACATGGCCACGGTAGCTACGTAATCTTCTCTACATTAACCTATTCTTAGTAACAGTCTGTTCCCCGTACTACCTTGTCAATACTCATCGAACGAATCTTTAGGTGTCCTGCTGTGTTTTGTTGCATTCCTTCCATGCTTGCCATGTTATCTCGCCTTACATCTATAATCAGGACTAGTCGTTGCCTACGTGGTATCAATGCATCCTACATCTTCCTTTCTTTAAGCATTGATATATCCACTTACCGTCCACCTCAGTCGGCCTATTTGTATGCAATCGATATGCAGTCGTGCATAGCCCTGCATACTGCACACATCGAAGATTTTACTGGTAAATCATGTTTTTGTTGTGGTCCTAGAAAAGAAAGAAAAGATCAAAGTCTTACACGAGAATCTCTTTTCCGTCGCTCGAAGCACGTTCTTTTCCATAGTGCATCAGAATTTGTTTAGTTAGAAAATTGGATTTTCGTTATCAATACAAATATCTACGTATCTCAACTTTTCACTCTGTGTATGAAGACTTTGTAACAAGAATTTTTTCAGTTCTTGCAAACCAATTACTGGTCAGATTCCTGATAGCTAATCGTTAGTTCGCCCTTATTGTACTACAAAATTATGTCTAAAAGCAACTTGTGACTGGTTGATTAGTTTGCAATGCCTAAATAGCTGCATAATTTGAAGGTTTCACGCTAATTGCATTATCCTTGCATGGATCTTGCATCACAACTGAATTCAAATCGCACCGACATTACACTGAATGGAAAGACTACAATATGGACGTTGCATGCCATTAATCTGTATTCTATGGATGTTGCATCATAATTCGATCAATGTTGCATGGATATTGCATCACTGTTTCAGAACCACCAGAAGCTCAACGCATTCACACCCTTTCCAAGTTCCACTGCCTAATCCACGGACTCTGGCCCACAAATCATCATTCATGCCAAGAACATGCAATTTATGGAACGTCTTGCCTTCTTGCTTTCCCAAATCCTAAAAGTTGCCATCTTTCAAATCTAAGATCAATAAACTTGATCTGATCTCTCCCTCCTCTTAGCTTTTCGCATTCTTCTTTCTTCCTCTGTTGGGGCTTTGTGCATGCCACCATGGCCTTTCCTCAACATAACCCACTAAAAAAATACTGTGGCATTACAATTGCAACATATTGGAAGCCTATGGCATCCGCCATCAATAATTCTGCATCCCATGGGTTTTACATCGCCATTGGATCATTTTTGCAACGATATTGCATAGCCGTTGCGACCCTATTGCATCATATTAGATGAAAACACATTTCTGTTGTGTTATGTTGCTTTGCATTGCATGCTATCTCATCATTGCTTATGAATCTAAATTGAATTACCTCATTTTGTTCGGGAAGCGTGTTTCGTATGTTGATTTATTGATTTCGTCCTCATTTAGACTTAACTATTTACTTATGAACGACATAATACCGGGTACAACGTCAATATGCAATCTAATAATTTCTAATAACTAGTCATTATTTTACAACTCTCACTAGATATATTTTTTCTGAAGTCCACATGTTATTTCTAGGTTCCTGTGCTCCAAGATTCCCAGTTCTGGGTACCTGAAATTTACTCATCCATAATACAACCTAATCAAACGCCACCTCGAAAAGTGAGCAGAATGCAGTCCACTTTAGATCGTGAGATATACTCAAGAACCCAAGATACGTCATATCTACAAGCCGCCGAAACAGATGTACGTGCTTATTCAACTTTGATTTTTTGATACTCAAATACGCATCCTATTTGTACCTACTTCACTAGCTCTTATATGCTTTCATATTTGCGTTTATTTTGCAAGGCGGCTTCCAAACACACCAGCTATTTATATTGAACCCTTCCTGGCTTATTGAGGGCGAAACTTGTTATGTAGAAAGCTTCTACATGGAAAGCAAAATGGAAGCAAAGTCTTGTGTCACACTAATGAGTCTCGGACGAATGCAGCTTCAGTGCAAATAAATCAATCTTCGCTTTTACGTCCAATGTTGAAGTTTTGCACAGCAAAGACTTCTTTATTTTTGCTTTCAATGAAGAATTCGTGTTCTCTCTCTCCTTCTGTTCTGTTGGCTTAATTCCCACTAAGTCCAGGTCCGATGTGGATTTTCCGTTTCCAGACCTTTCCGTCAATTGCATCCTCGTCTTGCTCGCTGATCATTTGTAAATGATCCTGGATGTTGTCTCTCCACCTTCTCTTTGGTCTACCTTGCTTTCTTCTTTGTCCTTCCACTCTCCTACCCACAAAGCTGGGTCTGGCTGCCTCTTATAAATATCCTGACTCAGTCTTACACAACTTTCTGTCAATCCCTTCCGCTGCAGACGACTCCAAATCTCTTCCCCTGACCCCCTGTGATAAGCCTTTTCCAAACCTATTAAGACACTGTGTAGGAGTTCCTATCCTCCTCCATTTTAATTGTTTTTTTTGTTTTGTTTTTGTCTGTTAACGATGGCTGGGTATATGGGCAGCAATGCAGCTGATGCAGGCCTGCGACCACACCATACGTGCCCTCAGAGTTACCTCTGAGTGCTCATTTACCGGCCTCGGAAGGGTGGAAAGCTGAGTTGGCTGTTGGCTTGTGGTTCCGACGACTGGATTCGAACCCACGCGAGTAAACGCCATTAGGTTCGAAACACTGCGCCTTAACCACTCGGCCACACCACCATAGTACGATGCTTCTCCATCAACTGTCTGAGAGCAAAGATAGCATCAGGTGTTTTCCTTCTGGCATAAATCTAAATTGACTTTCTCCAATGTCCACCATCGTCCTGACCCGCCTTCCTATCAAGGAAATATTCGCGTTGCCGTAAAATAATAACTTCTTTAGAAATATAACACATCATAGCCGGCAAATGTTTTTCCTATAGTTGAATCGGGCATGTTTTGTTTCACTCAGCTCGTCGTCTTGTCTCCTCCATCTGCTCTCTCCATAAAAATGTTTCAAACCCATTGTTTTCAAAACAGTCAATGATCGGTCTTACATTTTTGGTGAATATTTTCAAGTTGTTATACCCAGTTGGTGGAGGATTCTTTTAAGCTGAGAGCAGTTTTCAAAGCGCTTTCTATGTTGTGATTTCTGCTTAGATTGAAGATGAAAATATGGAGAAGTTTTAAACAATATGGACCATGTAATATAAACATTTTGAAACGATTAATGACATGATACTAATTAAACTTTGAAAGAGAAAGGAATCATAGGCTGAGAAATACATCGTACAAGCATTGACAACCAAATCTCGCCATCATTTTCCTCTCATTGAACTGTTATTTTCAATGTGATCATCTTTTACTTCTTTCTTTTAATCCATTTTGTTTTGTCTCTTTTGATTCTATCGCTCTGTTTCATTATCTAACAAGTGAAATGTTTTGATGTACAAAGCTTCAATATCGCTCAGAGAAATGTAGACATTGTGTTGTACTTCTTAAGATCTCGTGTGACGCGCGTCAGAGACTGAAACGCGGGATGATGACTGAAAAAAGACTGTGGAACTTGTACCTAGACGCGAACCGAAATGTACGAACGTAATGGCCGAGGATTGGTGGCCTGTTTGGACCAATTACTGTAAAACTCCCTTCGAATGGTTGAAGAGCCCGAGAGGAAAATGAGGCCGTTTAAATCCAGATATGATCTTTTATCAACCTCTCACTTCCACATGTGTACTTCCGCAACTTGGTATCACATCTATGTTCCTACTTCGGTCATTGTCCGACTTTTTATGCACTGTTGATTGTCGGACGAAGCAATAATTTGTACGATGAAGCCACACTTTCACCTTTCTCGGTACAATTTTTCAATGTTCACTTTCATTCTGTTCATTTTCCTTTTCCTTTTCGACCTATGAATTGGCATGCTTATCTTAAAACCTTGTCTAATTTCTAAGACAACAAGTGAATGAAAGGGGTAAATTCTAGAAATATTTCTGTCCTCCTTTTTAGGTATTTGAAAATGAATCAACAGGTCGCAGAAGATCGAGTATTCAGAAAGCAAGATTAATGAGTGACGATTTTCGCGGGATGCTGAATTTTTCCCTCCAGTACAAACCAGACAGGTAGAAACGTATTTGTGCTCATTGGGTAAAAATGTTTTTTGTCGTCGATTTAACAAGAAAATATTTCTACCCTAAATGAAGATATTTTGCAACACTTCAACAGATAAAAATTTGCAATAAATATATGTATTTATTTATCCTTCTTCATCCATTATAATCATAACATTCGCATTAAGTGTGGATTAGCGATCTCTGTTCTTGTCTATTTTATAGAATAGTTTGCCATAGATCATGGACATAACCCCTTTTCGGGGTGTTTTTGTAGATACCCGTAAATCTGGGATTAGACCGGCAAAATGTTCATGGGTCGAGAACCATGAAACATTTCATCGTTTAAGATTGCCTTAACGTCTCATTCTAGAGCCCTCCTCATGGTCACGGTAGTCAAAGCAGAGAACTTGCCACCGAGGAAGGGCGGCGAGTGCATCGATCCGTTTGTGGACATTCAGTTGTTGCCGTATTACAAACGTAAGAACCATTCCGAAGTGCACCAGAAGACGCTCAACCCGATTTTCAACCAAACGTTCGAGTTTGAAGTTCCACCGTACGAAATCCGAGGACAGCAGATTCAATTCACTGTTTTAGATTTCAGTCAACAGCTGAACCATAACACAATTGGGACAGTCTTGTACGACCTTACACTGCTAGACAGTGATGCATTGAGGGCGTCAAAAGAGTTTGTCTTGTGGCAGAGAATAGTGAAGGTATTGAGTTATTTTTTGTATTTTTTTCATTTATTTTTTAGAGCGTCAATTTTTGCTGTCAATTTTTGTTGTCACTATGTCATCAGGGTTTCGAATCGTTCCTCCTCGGTCACGTCATCTCGATTTCGGTTGATTCGTTTTGATTTGTGATTAGATTTGCGCTGATTCATTATGTAAAGTACATTTGTAAGCTGCAGTGTAGCGGGGAGGAATCTTTGCAGTTCATCTAAAACTCTCCACTACCAATGAACTTAACGATGCAACCGTATCTACGTGGCATAGCATATGCATAATGCATCAATGTAGGAGGAACCATAAACGAGGCCCGAGTTTTTTCTAAGGGAGTTCATCTCACGAGTTTACCGTTGCCTTCCTCGCCGACTGAATTTCTTTTATGAACAGAGCAGGGTTCGAACTTGGAACCAACGCGCTGTGAGTTTGCACACGTAAACCGCTACACTACGGCACCGCTATGCTACCAGTTGGTAAAGGAAACCAGAGAATTTCGCGGGAAGATGTCTTTCATGATTCAATACTCCATTAACAAGTTTACTGTAACAAATTTATTTGTTTCTACCAATTTATTTGTTTTTATCTTTACGGAGTGAGAAGGTGGTAATGAGAATGTTTTATGGTCTCATCGAGAAGATTTTTTCAATATCTTTCTTCTCCTCGACAGCAAGAGCAATTGGAGCGAAAGCATGCTTTGAAGCCGACATTGTCAAAAGAGAATGAAAACCTTGCATCGAATGACAATTCAATGTTGTTGCTGTTGTCATTGACGTATTTGAGAGCTGCACAAAGACTCGCAGTCACAGTGAATAGAGCAAGAAACCTGCCATTAGCTGACAGAAAGGGACGATTAGGTAAGTTGTCAGTATTCCCAACTGCCTCTACGCTTCATGCACCACTTTTTGTTACTGTTTGGCAAGCGGTGCCACGAAAATCTCCGATAAATTTCAAGAGCTTTTCAGATGCCACGTATCGTAGAACAGGATTGGAAATGTTCCGTGCACTTTCGAAGCCGCATATGATCATTGATTTCGCACTACTCTGACATTTGCTCTTCTGGTCAATAGGCTTCGACTATATTCTCTAGACCTTTCATTAGAATTTGTTTATCACAAGTAATCACCATTTTAAAGCCGCTTGCTATACGGTAGAGGTCCAATTTGTCAAATCTAGCTTAGGCTGACAAAGACAGCAAATGAAGGAATCTTGAGATGAGGTCAAGTCAAGATGAAAGAAATAAATGGCTTGATAAGTATGCCTTCTCAGTGCAAATGCAAGAGCTCTTAAATCCATCTTGTTGCAAGCTTCTTTTTTATGTGAATCAAAGACCAACCATGTAATGACTCAGCGAAATTCAATTTATTCTGTATTGCACTTGCGTTATTGATTCGTCAAATTAGATGACCGTCAAAAGGCAGTCTCGATCGAAACTCGACGACCCCTCTTTCATTCAGTGAAATGAAATTTCATGAAAGAAGCAACAGTTTTCGGGAATATGAATTATGCGATTTTTGTCTTCTCTCGTTAGATCACCATTATGTTTCCATTTCGTTGCGAAAACAAGGCAAGAACTTAAAAAAGCAGCGAACTTCCATCGTCAAACACGACCCAAACCCGACATTTGGAAAGAGCCTCGTTTTTGATGTTCCCAGCTGTGAGATCGAGAATTGCACGTTAGTTATAAAAGTCCGTCACCATGGTGATATAAACAGAGATAGAACGTTTGCGATCCTGCGTGTGGGTCACAACTCACAGGGAAACGAGTCTGCCCACTGGAATGATATGATAGAGACTGGGCAATGCGTGACAAGATGGCACAGAATGCTGAGAATAGAACCCGCAGACGATCACTAACGTAAGCAATCTCATCATTTGCAATGTAGTAGTTTGTGAAGCTTCGAGGGGCTCAAACCAACTGAATTAAGCAAAGTGTAACCATCATCAAGAATATTCGCGGAAATCAAGTCGCACTGGATCCCTGTCTTTTGCACACCGACTGTTGCTCTATCCCGTTATGAAACTATACAGCATCCTAAGGAAGACACGAAAGAAATATTGGGACGCATTTGTTTCACTCTTGCAAAAAATGCATTAAGCCTCGGCCAAACGATGCAACTTTTGGTATTCAATGAATGCAGTGCAAATGCTACATATTTGGTTAGGGCCCAAGTCCCAAACTCTGAACACTTTTAAGAGTAAATGTTGAGGCGATGTGATTGTTAGATTGCAAACTAAGACTGAACAATGTTTTGAGCATCTGCATTAAAGCTGCTAGCGAGTCTTGTGAAAATTCCTCTTTTTCTCATTGCTGCCCACTTCAACATCTGTTATTCTCTATGAGAACTCTAGATGTAATTCCTAGAGAATCTCACCGGTGGACCAGTGCAAAATCAAGCGTACCCTTGAATAGCAATGATTACCTCGAACCCCTGCAAAATATGACATCGTTCTAGTTCATTTTGCCAGTTTGAAATCGTGCTAACCGGTGGAGGCTCTGGAATGGATTTTAAAGTAACTAGAAGCCTGGTTAAAAATGTGATACAAAATAGTAGCGTTTACCCTCCCTTGATATTGCTAGTGATGAAGAGCAAGGCTTCTGTATCTGGTGTGGGAATTTCACATTGGAACCGCTTGTACTAAAGGTTGTTAAGCCACTCGAGGTACAAACTCTGCACTTTATACGTGAATAGCGAAGGCTGCTGAAAGCATTTCTTTCAGGGAAAAAATTCCGTCGCTAACGCAGTAATTTCATTCAGCATGAGAATAATTAATATTTCAATTTTTAATGTATTTTATTGAATTTTTCGATTCATAAGTAGAGCTACGCAATTAACTAGACTAGTGTTGCATCCTTTAAACGAATATCAATTAGCGAAGCTAGTATGCTTACCTATTTTTTTAAGCAACATTACAAGTAGATAAAGCAATAACTAAGTTATGTTTTTATGTACAGTGTCACCGTTATTTTTATTTAGATATTGGTAGATATATGCCTTTATTGGCTTTACTGTATGTAGATTAGTTTCTTGTTTTTGGAATGCGAAGTGTGCTTTTTTTTATTAGAGTACATGGGTAATGATGCCTGTAACTTTTTAGGACATCTTTATCAACACCTGATAAGAATATGAGATGCATTTACAAAATTTTTCGAGAAGGTTGCCCAGAAATTGATGCAAATATGCTTGGGCTCGAAACCGCACATTCTTGCAGATTTTGGCAAATTATTGAGTTTCTCAATCACAAAATTTGCAAACCATTTGTTATCTCACTCTGCACTGGTGCTAATTCCGTACCTAATCAATCAGAACTCTTGCCAAGCATTCACGACTCCTTATGTTTTCGACTATTAAGAATGCTTTCAGATAGTCATGTAGAGTCAAGCAAATTCCTATCAAGGACTCTCCCTGTAGCGTAGAAGCCCTCTGCACCATATGCAATGTGCAATGACAGCGTGCCTGCATGTAGGATCCTAGAGCTTTCTCCTAGACTTTCATGCAGCTATCTCGATTTTTGGCTTTAAAGGAAACTCTTGAAGCCACTTTCGAAATATCAACTTCGATTCAAAAGCGAAATGTGTGTGAAGTACATCGGAATTTACAGTGTGAAAACGTCCAAGTAAACTAGTGCATTCCAAGTTTCCAAGAAAAGATGGCAAGGGGGCTGAGTCCCCCGGATCTCCCCAACCGATGCCAGGTGATGTATTTCTCCGAACTGGCATCTCATGCTGTTTGAAGTAAAAGCCCATGGGCTTTAACGCAGCTGAAAGATTATGCTAGTACATAGTCATTGAAATGCCTGCATGTTCACTTGATGTTAATGGCTTAAAGTTAATTATTTCTCTTTTCATGCCGATATCAGCATACATTTGTAAATAAGTGACATTGTTAATTTCTACTTAACGTCTTGTATTAATAAATCTTTTACCACTATGATGAGAGTTTCAGAATATACGTTGTGGCATAGTAAGACTAGACACTGAGAATAATTTCTTTGGTTTCAATTTTAATTCAGATCCATTTTTAGCAATGTTTTTTTAATGCAATGTTTACGAAATATGCATGATCGTTTTCCATTTGAAAGTACAGCCTTTTCATTGAGTCATGTTTGCATTTGCCATACCTCGTGAGAAGCGGGAGAATTCTATCAGAGGATGTGCTTATGGTACATAATCAAGATACAGACGTTATGACGCATGTTCCTAGTTTGAGAATGGCATAGTGCGGGGATCGGCTCCTTGAGGCTGCCCTAGCTTTTCTTTTCAAAAACATTTGAAACAAAAAAGATGGGGGAGAGAAATGTATTTTCTGTTTCAATTTAGTTTCTGTAAGAGGATTGACACGAAAGAACACTTCAACTTTATCCAATCATAGCCGGCAAAGATACATACAGAAATTTTTGCCGTCATTGTAAGGCCTTTTTGCGGCTCTTTCAGCATTTTGGGCTGCCGACCCTTGGCCTAGTGGCAAAGCACTTGTCCTTATATCCTATGGTCAGTGGCTCAAGCGCCATTCCAAGTTAGATACTTTCTTAGATTTACGGGTCGCTAGCTCTCTGTTATGCCCGGCGTATGGATCACAAAGTGTGATTGATCAATTCTAGATGAATGGCCAGGTCACTGATCGGTAGGCATAGTCTCCCTAGGGTGTCAGGGCAGCTTAATGGTACGACTCTTGCGCATTGATCCTATGGTCAGTAGTTCGAGTCCCACCGCAGCTAGACTTTCACTTAGAGTGTGGAGAGTCGCCAGCTCTCTGTAATTCCAGGCGTAGGAATTGCGACATCTTCTCAGTGTCCAAATTTCTAGCTTTGACATCTAGGTAGAATCATGTGTATAAAAAAGAAATAGTATCCTAAAATCAACCTTGGATGCACTAGGTGGAAAGAGAAAAATGCGTGTCCTGAAGTTGACGAGCTTCTCGCTTGAACTTGTTTTTGAACTGTTAAATACCTGAAAGCTCGGTCATTAGAAGGCTATTGTTTTCTTCTGGGCCACTAATACATTGATGTGCCAACACTCAACTGACCAACGGTGTGGTAGTGTGGTAGGACTGTTGTCTAAAGAACTAATAAATGCTAATTATTTTAGCGTCAGCTATCGTAAATAATGTTCAACCTGTTGGTTTCCTTCATTTGGAACTATAAATATGATCGAAAGTCTATTTTTTGAACAGTGTAAACCGATTATGCGATCCATGAATAATAATAATAATAAACAATTTATTTAAAGTTGGCAGAGAAAATAGCGTTTAGCAAATTAAGGCCAACTATACAAAATATACAAATTATAAAATACAAAATGTGCTATTTACAAAAAACCCAGATTTGGAACAAAGTCCTTGCACAATTTGCAGCTGCAGTTCAAAGTTTTGATGGACTTAATATTTCTTTTAAATATTTCTAATGATTGGGACTCTTTGATTTCTTTTGACAAAGTCTACCATAATCTTTGACCAATAAATCTGATAGTATCAATGCCAATCGTTTGTACAAGCGATTTCCATGTATATCCAAACCTTCCGTGTTTAATCGACTCTCGCCGTAGGTTCTGCTTGAGATCTTAAAAAACACTGGCTGAAGAAGATCGTTTCCAGAAATAGATGCACTCAATCAATGAACATCGGAGGATCAAGGTTTCTCTCATCGCAACATTTCCCCGAATTGTGTTGACTTTGATGAGGTCACAAGTACCGAAGTTTTTCACATCATGACGCGCAGGTCGCATTACGCAATGATTCTTAAGTTGATTTTGACAGAAGTAGTGACTATCATCGGCCTCGCCTGAAACAATGACGTCTTTTTGGCATGGATTTGACAGGTACCCATTACATAGAGTTTTCCAATTGATGTACCCTCTGATTAGAATAACAAAACTTCAATTTAATGCACAGCAAATCGTTGAAACTTTTGTTTAAGAAGCGTTTCGATTTAACAGGTGTTTTCTAGTGAAGCATTGCTATGAGGGCAATTTTACTAGGAAGAAAGGTGACATCGTGTCGTACTCAAGATAACAGCGTCTCGTTTCAAGGTACCTCATTACGCGATTTTTCTTAGACTTACAACACATTTTTGCTTTTAATCATTTATGACTGTTCAAAATCGCCGAATTAACTTCCAAGGCTGTCTAACTTTAGAATTTCGAAAGCAAAGTGACTTTTATTAACTGTCGCTTATCTGTTGCTGTGAATCACATCTTTATCGTCATTCCTGTTACAAGAAAGTCTGAGATCAATCTAAATCAATTTCCACCACAACATTTCACGATAGTCAAGGGAGACTTAAGTGTTGGAATACAGACTTAATTTCCATGTATACGAACCGCTGCATTTCAAGATCCCTTTCTAGAACTGTTTGAATAACGTAACAGTTAAGTGTTGAATTTGATGGAAGAAGATAAAGCATTGGAGTAAGAAAGAGTCAAATACACAAGAATGGTGGGCATGAGAGCCTCCGCGCTTAGGATACATTTCGAATTACGATCCATGTGTAGTTATGTTAGGTTTTCGAAACGTCCATGAACAGAAAAGGATGTTATGTTTCTTATTTCTGCCCGCTGTCAAATGCATTGATTTTTGCAGTCACTCATATTCCACAAAAATGTGCGCTTTCAGTGACAAAATGATCATTTGTCTTGTAAAATAGCTTAGGTTCTTTAGCATCTTCTATTTTAGCAGCTCGAAGGAACAATCAGTATATTTTGAAAGGAGGAATTACAATTTCTTCTGAAATCTTTGAAGTATTAGTAGTGGAGCAGCGTCCAGCGATTATCCCAATGACAAAAGCATATAAAAGTCACAGTTCTGATTATTGAATGATCTAATGACTTTTGACAATGGACCAGCTTCGCTTTTGAATCCGAGAGCTACCTACATTTAACAGAGAACTTATGAAATTCTCTGCCCAATGACATTATACTCTGATGCAACAGTTTGTTCAATATTTGTCAATGAAATCAGCATCTCCAATTGGAAAATTTGAATTCTATTCATTTCTTCTGCAAACGAGGCATTCTGTTTACAAGGACGATCTCAAAATCCATCGATACATCTTGTTTTCTTGACATATGTTGACATTCAAAGTACAAAACTAACATAGCCTTACGATTTCAAGCACATCTTTGTTTTCCCATCTAAATAAAGTAGAAGAATGGTAAGAGAATCCAGTCAAAGGATCTATTTGTGTTGAGGACATATCTGAATTTCAATTGTTCACAAATCATTTCTGGTAGGCCGTTTAAGTGTCCTTTCAAGGCTGATATCAGTGCATTGAGAAAACGAGACGATGAATCAATGCTTTTCTGTGTGCAGAAGCAGCTGATAGTTTGAAAGCCTGACGTTGCAACGAGCTAATGATGCAACTTTATTTGCTGCTCTCTCAGATCCCTCTCTCTGGTTTCTGCTACGCTCTAAAACGATAATGCAATGCAGTTAGATTTGTTAGATTTGATTTATTCGTTGCTTTCTGAATGGCGATTTTAAACTATGAAAAAGGATATTGATAATCATGATCGTAATTATCAGTGCTATTATGATCACGCCACAAGATTAATCGTGATTATGAAAACGATGATAATGATGATGATGATTGCGTTGATAATGATGAAAATGATGGTGATAGTAATGATTATTATGACGATGATAGTGATGATGATGATGATGATGGTGATGATGGTGATGATGATGATAATGATGATGATGGTGATGATGAAGATGACAAAGAATGTGAACTGTGTGAGACTATTCTTCCGGATCTCAACCATGGGAATCGGAAAGATGAAAATCCCATGGCATGACATGAAAATGACATGACATGGTAATGAAGATTGCAACAATGATTAGAAGTATGACTGTAATAAGGGAAATGTATGCGATGCGAACGGCAATGATTTTAAATTGACTCGAACTTAATGTATTAAACTTTGATTTTGCAGATGCGCTGGTTCTGTTCTACCAAGGCTGGTACAAAATTCGACGGCGTTGTCTTCAATCTACATGTAATTTGACGGTTGCGTGGTTGACTACTTTGCCGCTAAAAGCGCAGACCGATCAACAACAGGTTTAGTTATATTGCACGAACCGCGGATTCTGCTTACCATCCTTGGAAAAAGAGCCATTTTTAAATGTCTGCAACGATGTTACTATTTTTCATTGTTTTCCTTGCAGTGCTGATCCTTCTCTCCATCCTTGGAAACATACTCGTCATATTCTCTGCAATTTTTAACAAAAAGTTACGCAAATACACTCATTTTCTCATCATGAATTTGGCCCTGTCAGATCTCCTCATATCGTCGTTTTCTTTGACGCTGCGGCTCTTGCGTCTGATCGCTTCGAAGGATATGTCCCTTTTTCCTCACCTATCGTCGGAGGTACTTTGCAGATACACGACGTGTTTAACGATATCGCTGTTTGCATCCTCCAACTTCAACCTTCTACTGCTGACAGCTGACCGTTTCTTCGCCATCAACCACGCTTTGTACTACAAACTGTTCTTCAAGCGACGGCACATGTGTCTGCTGATTGCAATATCGTGGGTGCTAGCTTTTGCCACGGGAATGACGCCTGCGATGATAAAAGACATACAAACGTCAGATTCCGATTCTAAAAACGACCTCGCATGCACGTATGCGTCTGTTATCGATCAAAATTACACTGTATTTGTGATCATTTTCACGTTCTTTGCACCGTTGTCTGTTATGATTGTTTTTTACGCCTCAATCATAAAGAAAGTTCGTAGCACTCATTCATCATACGAAGAATCAAGCCAGAGGCACCCTCAGATGCGCACGAGCCTAACGCCAGCCGCCATCAAACGACGCGAGAGAAGGATCTCAATGGGAATATTATGCCTACTGGGAGCTCACACTGTTCTTCTTGCACCCATTTCTATTCTAGATCTTGTACAGGTCTTTGGGCGGATAAAGACCCCATCTTTGGCAATAGAGATCTGCCTTCTTCTGACGTACACAAATCCCGTCGTGAATGCACCTGTGTACGCTGCCGCGAGCAAGGATTACTACAAGACCTTTACTGAGCTCCTTTGCTGTTTTGGCCGATTGAGAGCGCTGTCCAGGTGCCGCGCGGAAAATCAAGCGACGCACAGGAATCCGCGGTATCGTTGGAGCCCGAGAGTAAGGGTAAAACGAAGCAGAAACATCTGGTACATAACCACAACAATATCTGTGCCACAAGATTAGTTTGGTGAACAACATCCTTGAAAATTCAACCAACTATCTGTGTTCGTTGCTCGCTTTCACACTTGATGACCCAGTGTGGAACGAAAATATCTACAGTATGACGTAATCATTTTTCTCTTTGCTGTACTATAGAAGAGATCATGATTTATTTTAAATATTATGTATGTATTTGCCATTGCATTATGATATATGTATATCTATGTCATTTTTGAATGTCAAGTCCATTAGATCTTTTGTGTCACAATTTTCCTGCACTGTTTCTAGATCCATTTCCTATATGCTTTTTGGGTTGCTAAATCAAGGCAATTACGTTTTTCAACGAAGATGAATATGAATATCCTCCTATGAGCTAGAATCAGCTATTAATAAACATATTCTTATCGGATTCCCTCTTTCTCGAGAGCTAAAAGGAACATAAACACTGGCGTTGATAATTATTAGATAGGACGAATCTTTCCAGAACGCAACTTTTCTATTGTTACCTCCCCCTTGATAATTAATCTTTTTCTGCGTTGCATGTCTTCTTTGAAATGAAAGCCGTTCTTCCACAAACGCTTTTTTTAATAATTCTAAAAAGTTTGTATATTGCGATGGCAACAAAAGTCGGCCACTGTTTTATGCTTTTTGTTGCTATGGTTTCCTCCTTATGTGACTGAATCGCTGGTATCTGATTGGCCGAAACGCCTCGGTATCTCAGACAACCAGCAGACAACAACAACACAGGAAAATACACCGAGGGGAAGAAATCAAAGAATTTCCTGCATGCAATACAATTTGTAATTTTGTGTAATCATCTAACACGCTTTCATAGGATCAGCGGATAGGCAATTATCGTTTTATTTCGATGATTCTAGTTTGAAAAGCTACTTACAAGGAATAGAGCAAGGAACAGAGACGGGTATAACAGAGACGCGAGTCGTGGCCAGCTGCTTCAAGGAGATAATAAAGACTAGTACGTCTGGCAAGAATTCACCTCAAAATGTCGGAAGAAAACTTAAAAGTTGCGGTCAGGGTTCGCCCATTCGTATCCTTCTAAATCATTGGGTTTTGATATGATTCGTTGTTGATGAAGTTGATTTTTTAAGATATTTCATGTTGTGCTTGGTTGGCCAACGTGGTAAAAATCAAAAGGCACCTGACAAATCGCAAACACAAACATGGGCTGAAAAATCACGTTTCCATTTCAAAATTTACGTGAGATGATTGGAAAGAAGGAAGGTTTGAATGCAGTTAAGACTTTAAATCTCATTTCAGAAGCTCCTTGTGCCCCACAGATCTAACATTCTGGATTTCAAATTTGTCAATATTATGTTGAGAGTATTCACAATTAGCATTGTATTCAGAAATTGTGTGTTATTATGAAAGTTGTAAATTGTAAAGAATATCTCTTGGTGATTTGTTGTAAGCCTTAACTTTTTCATTAGAATAAAAGGGAGCGGGCCAGAAATGCAAACCTGATCATTGGGATGGAAGGGCAAACTACATCAATTTTTGATCCAGGTGCACCTGATGATTGCAAAAAGTTCACTTTTGACTACAGCTATTGGTCCCATGATGGTTCAAAGGAAATGGAAAATGGGTACTTTGCTCCTGATGGATCAGATTCAAGATATGTTGGACAGGTTGATTTTCATGATTGTTTATCTTTCT
Source organism: Pseudorhiza aurosa (assembly GCA_964026355.1). Classification (NCBI taxonomy): domain Eukaryota; kingdom Metazoa; phylum Cnidaria; class Scyphozoa; order Rhizostomeae; family Lychnorhizidae; genus Pseudorhiza; species Pseudorhiza aurosa. The sequence goes on from OZ032115.1 coordinate 8,969,752, forward strand.
CTCCGGTTTCTCCCTTCATTGGGTCACCGTATCACTTCTTGACATCCCTCCTCCCTTAACTTTACCCATTCAGTCAGCTCCATTAGATTAGTAGATCATTCCTTTTTCACTCTGCATTGCATACTTGGTTTTGAGCGTAGCAGACGATACAGAAACCTCCATGTTGGTGTCCCTGGACACGGACTGCCAAAAGTGACCGCAACTCGTTTTTGTCGGCTCATAACTGATTCTGCAACCACTTTCCCTCAAAGCAAATTGAAGGGAAAGACTCAATGAAGAAGCGTAGAAGGAACCAGAGACAGGGCTTTGAATTTTTTTCCTCTCTAGATTTTCCTTAATGGGGTGTCATTAACTTCCCATTAACCATAGTAATCCTGCTGTGCCTTTTACAGCTGAATGCTGTTCTTGTTGCCAAATTATCCTATTAACCTCTCAATTTATCCATGTAGAGGTTCTATCTCAGATTTTACTTGATTGTGACTTTCAGAGTCTTGACTAGGGTTTGTTTTGATATTACTGTGATGATATCTATATCAACAGGACATTGATAACATCAGTTTTTCAACTTGTTGAAATGTGCAGCGTTGTAGGCTCTATTTTGAGAACTCATGCTGAAGAGATTGTGGCCTTTGCTCTGGGACAGACCAGAGTAGAAACTCGGTGTGGAAGGGAGCATGAGTAAACCTCATACAAACCATGTTGCTAGGCAATTTCACAGCCCTGCCTCTTTTTTTCTGTGCTCAAAATCAAGTATGCCATTGGGTCTGTATTGTGAATATGCAGAAGTGTCTGTCTATCAACCTGTCTGTGCTTTTTTCATTAGATGTCATTAGCAAAACATAGGTGTCCATTCCTATCTGATAATAATTTTTTTTTTGGTGGGTTATGTTGAGGAAAGGCCATGGTGGCCTATACAAAGCCCCAACAAAGGAAGAAAGAAGAAAGCGAGCAGCTAAGAAGATAGAGAGATAAGATCGAGCTTATTGATCTTAGATTTGAAAGATGGCATACATAGTATACATGCATAGTATGTATACTATGTATACCAGAAAGAATGCATAGTATACCGCACAAGTTTCAAAATTGCTGCTTTCCCTGGACCTTTTACCCTCTACCCCCTCTTCTCAATGCTCCTGACCATGCATGACTCAAAGCCACAACCCTGTGTCACAAGTCCAAACACAGCCAAGCACAATACATTGTTTTTTGCTACTATGTACTTTATTTTTCTCATAGAAAGAGCTGTTTGGTGACATTGGTGTTGGAATCCTCGATAATGCGTGGAATGGATTTAACACTTCTTTGTTTGCATATGGCCAAACGGGTTCTGGAAAGTCTTGGTCTGTTGTTGGATATGGAGCAAACAAAGGTATCAATAATAGTTTTCATATTCTGCATGATTGATCGTACTCAGTTAAATGTATACCCATAATTTTATGAAGGCTGCCTGCACATTGTATTCTTACAAAGTATTCCATTCATCTACTCAGGGTTTTTTTTATCTTAGCCACAGTTGCTCCAAAATTTTGCTAGAGAATCTTTTTTTATGATGAATTAGATTTTTTGCTTTTAACAGTGACAAATTTTATTCCTTTTTCTTTATTCCTCCTGCTTTTTGTAAATTTGCAGAAGAGAATCAAACCAGTTCTTATCAAAATGAGACAAACCTGGTCATTACTATCTACAAGTGTTATCATTTATCAATATTGGAAAGTCTACAACTGTCCTAATCAACTGGCTAACAAACTAAACAACCAACTAGCTAACTGACTAACAAACTAACTAGTTATTTTTAGTTCGTTCAGATTTAATTAATGGTGTCAGGATAGCTCAATGGTAAGATTCTTGCACATTGATCCTATGGTCAGTGGTTCGAGTCTCACCTCAGCTAAAATTTCACTTAGAGTGAGGAGAGTCGCCAGCTCTCTGTAATTCCAGGCGTAGGAATCGTGAGGTGTGGTCACATTGAGAGGAAGGACCTGGACACTGCTCGATAAGCAAAAAGTTTCTAAGGGTCCAAATTTCTAGCATTGACATCGAGGTAGAATCATGTGTATAAAAAGATTTAATCAATTCAATAGTGTTGTGGCCGGGTAGCTAAGGCGTAATGTCGTGAATCTGATGGGGTCTACTTGCGGGTTTGAATCCCGTCATCAGAGCTATGACAAGCCAACAGTCAACTCACCTGTTCATCCTTCCAAGGTTGGTGAATGAGTACTCAGAAGTAACTCTGAGGACAAAGCAGTAGTGCCGAAGTATGGGTTTTGAGGGTGTGAAACCCCCCCCCCATTTTTTCACAAGCAGTCTGTCATTCCCACCGCTTGTTGGTAAAAGCAGCAGGCATCAAGCTCTTGGCTTGTCAGTAGTTTGTGGAAAAGGTGGATCCAGTAAATTTTGAGCAACCTTTCAAAACAGAACTTTACTTAGAAGTACAATGGTTTTTAATCTGTTGTTCAAAATTGTGATGTGCAGATTCACCCTTCTTTCTAGGCATTGTACCATTGTTTTGTGAAGAGATCTTCAATGGCATAAACAAGAAGAAAGGTGAAGGCGACGCTGCAGAATACGAGGTTTGTTTATTTCTATGGTTTCTAATACGACTGCATTGAAAACTCAATTCCAAGCTTAGAAAAACCAGAGGCATGACTCCATGCTGCTTTCATGGAAGTAAATTTATGACATAATTTCTTGTTGCCTTCTTCACCAATATCAATTTGTTCTGAACAGCGCTGTAATATTTTTACCTTCCCCAAGATATTTTACAGTAGCAAAAAAGCTGCAGAAGATGCCCTTTTGGTTTCTAATGCGTTAATGATAGAATGAAAAGAATAATGCCAATTACAAAATGATTCCAATACCAGCCCCCTGTTAAGATGTAAATATCTTTGTAACCTCCTAATATGCCAAACTGGTGTCTATTTCTTACCTAAGATTATGGATCCGACAAGCCCAGAGAATTGACTCAATTTTTTTATTGTTATTATCATTATTACAACTTTATTTAAGTGTGATACATCTTTCGCAATTATACTAATTGGGGACACTATCTAATGTATTTACAACTAGATAAAAAGAATGTAGAGAAAATAAAAGAAGGACCTATTCATTATAACTGTTTCATATTTTAAAGAAGTTTCGGTTAGCGGTGGAAACGTCAGTCTAGTTTTGGTAATCGTTTCCGTAAAGCATGTTGAGCTTTTCTTTGTCCATAGTGGACATGACTTCATGCAGCAATTGGATCGGTTCGTCATAGAGTGTGCACAATACCTTTGAGCCTCTGCACTTTCCGAATTCTTCCGCTCGTTGAGATGCAGCTGCCTACACTAGGTGCTCCAATGAGCGGAATCTCTCCATGACCTTATCTAGTTTCGTTACTTGCCCCGTGTCATAAGTAAGTTGATGCCAGCTCTCAATATTCTTAGGTTCTATTCAGTATGTTGGAGATTTACAATGAAAAAGTCAGAGATCTGCTGAACCCCACAACTGCCAAAGCTGGCTTAAGGGTCCGGCAGCATCCGAAGAAGGGGTTTTACGCGGATGGCTTGACGGTGCAGCCAGTTAAAGATTATAAAGACATCGAGATGAGAATGGAAGAAGGTACCAAGAATAGAACCGTGGCTGCAACAAATATGAATGCAACAAGCAGGTAAACATTTAATGATCCGACACTGCCATTTGGTGTGGGTGGGGGGGGGGATTAGATTTTCCACATCAACGTTTATGTTGCCAACCTTAGTTAACCTGCTTTAACAAGAACTGTAAAGGTATTCTTAAGCAAGAAGACAATTAGGGTCTAGATCAGACCGTTGATTGCAGGGTCCGCGGCCTTCCCTTGGTTAACTCTGACCTGGCCGTGAAAGGTTAATTGGAAATCCCAAACACATTTATTTCATTTCATGCGTGACTAAAGCTGCACTGTTTTTATTCTATAGCTGTTCTTGATTCGCGTACATTGTGACATGATACTTACATCAATACGTGCATATGAGTGGGTCGTCGTTAAAAGACGCTATTTAACCCCCCCCCCCCCCCCCTTAAAAGGTCTGCTCGTGCTAAAAGGGAAAAGTTAGTTCCTACACACCAGATAATGCCATTGGACGGGTTCGGTTAAACGATTCTAGCCGGCTTCACTCGCAAATCAGTCTCTCAGAGGCAATCTAGGAGTTCAGCTTACGGCTAGTGGAAAATTTGCAAAGAAGTGATTTGCCCGGGAAATGCTTGTGAAAATGATAGTTGAATTTTACTTTGTAAGCTGAATAGTCTGTTTTGCTTTTTATTTCAGCCGTGCCCATACTATCGTTGGAATTACTTTCACTCAGAAGTCGAAAAATGCAGCCGGCCAAGAAACTGCAAAGAAATCAGTCGTCAACTTAGTAGATCTCGCGGGAAGGTGAACTGCACCTTCAATTTTCGTTTACCTTTGCTTATTAATCGAGAAGAGTGAGTTAAACTAATGACAGTAGCTTAACCAAGCTGTTTTATGGGAAGATGACAAGCATATACTGCCATTTTTTTGTCCATGACTAGCCAAGGGGCTCATTACATGCTATGTTCATACACGATAGAGCTTTCAATGTGGTTATTTGTTGAAATCTTGCATCAATCACTACCTACTTTCAAACTGTATTGCTATGTGGGAAATTTTGTGGCATTTTGGTGATTGATTTACAGTGAGAGAGCTGATTCAACAGGGGCCACTGGTGACCGATTGAAAGAAGGAGCTGCTATCAATCAGTCATTGTCATCATTGGGAAACTGTATCGCAGGTTTGAAATTGTCATCTATTACCGTTCAATCGTAGGCCTTCTGCTAATAAAAGGAGGTTGGACGTTGGCATTTTTAACGTATGTGTTCGATAAAAACACCTGCCCGAATGCCACATTTTTGCTACTTGTCTTCTTTCAAGCCCAAATAAACTTGATAGTATCTCCTTGTCCTCTTAGCCTTTCTCCTTTTCTCATTGCTGGGGTTTCGTTATAGGCCACCAATGCCCTTTTCCTAACATGAAAAGCTAAGTAAAGTTTAATTTAGAAAGTAAATTCGAACCGACGACTGATTGGAATCAAAGCTCGAAAGGAAAGAAAAAGAAAGAGAATGTAGATTGATTTTTCAATCGTTGATGGGGAATAAGAAAATCAGCTGTCCTTCAGTTTTACTTTGAAGAGGACTAGAAAGGAGAAATGCTGGCTCACTTTTACGGTCGTGGAAGGATGAAACTCTTAACTATACGTGAAGAATTTTCTTCTTGACCCACATAATTGTTGTCGGTACAAAAATGACGTTTGAAAATGGTCTTAATTTTTTATTACGATTAGAAATGCTGGACCCCGCCAGAACTGTGGGCTACAATAAGGTTTAAAATCTTGAATAATTTTTCGATACAAGATCCATAATTTAGAAATAATGAATGAAAATATTGCCTTCTTGTTTGAAAATAAAGTTTTTATGTTGAATTTTTCAACTGTAATAGGATGTCGTAATCTTTGGGGCGTGTGTGTCCACCCCTCAGATCATTTACTTACCTGGAAAAGACAGAAAATCGCTCATCGAAGTCCTTGATAAAATCATGATAGGATTCTGGGCAAAGCAAGCGAAATGCTACTTTTTAACAAAACCCTGATTTTGATCGATAATCTCCGTTAGTACTGCACCTACTCTATTTACATATTCATTTCATTGCATTGTGAATGACGATAACTTTAATTTCTTTTCAGCTTTGGCAGATCGTGCAGGTGGCAAGAAAGTTAGAAGTGAGTTTTTGAAATCAATAGTGTTTGTTTCCTTGTGGCTGGACACGAGAATGCTTTCAAAACAGAAGACTAGCTGACATTGATGCAGCTTTTCCTTTGCACTTGTTAGTGCATTATGATGAAGAGTTCTGATTTCACGAAAACAAGTGGAAACAAGAAAGGATCTGAAACTGATTTGAAATTAAATACTATTTGTATTAGCACCATATTTTTCTATTCAACTTCCTTTATTTCCATTGATCAATCGTAATTTTAGATGTCGATAAATACTGTTGTTGATTTGATACACATACTTAAATTTTGAAGTTTTTTGGGAGCAGCTTTTGAGTGGAGTTAAAGTGAAGCCCCACAATGAACATTCGTTTTTCAGTTCCGTACAGGAATTCGGTACTGACCATGTTGTTGAAGAACGCTCTCGGAGGAAACAGCAAAACAGTCATGGTATGTGAGATTGCCTGAAGTAATTCTGTTCTGTTCCATTTTTTTATCAGATGATTATGAATTGCGCACTTATTTTGCTCTGACGCTTTTAAAACAGTTTTTTTATTCTATATATTTTAGACTGCAAAATTATACATCGTAAATTAAACGGATCGTCCCTTGTAAATCAGTCTTTGCTGAAGGGCTACCTTCCTTAAGTCATTTGAATGTGAAATGGAAAGAATTTATGGCAGACTGATGTCTTCCTAGACAGGACTTCAGAGACGGGCAAAATTAGACGCATCGATGCCTAATCTTTTTTATCATTCATTACCTTACCATAAACTCCTTGTTGAATGGATTATACCATCTTTGAGGCCATGAAACTGCATGGGACCTGGTCAGATAGATGAACATTTGCTGTTGGGCCTATGCTTGAAGCGCACCCCTGCTAACCATTTAAATTGGATCGGTTTACGCGTAGCTATGAATTTCTATCAGTAAGGAGAATTCGTTTTTGTTCCAGATTGCAGCACTGAGTCCAGCTGACATCAACTATGAGGAGACACTTTCAACACTTCGTTACGGTAATATTCTTTCCTCCTTCAGTTCATCTTCTTTTAATCTTCTTTCATTTCGTTGTTCTCTTGCTCCTGTTGTTTTTCATGCTATTTTTCCCTTTCGCTCTTTTTTCCAAATCTGCCTTTCTTCTTCTTCCTTCTTCTTCTGGCATTTTTCCCACTTAGGGGAAATCGCCTGTGCAAATGAGCCTTCATCTGCATCTGCGTCACATACAATCCTGCACAGGGGGCTCGTGCATTTTACAACGAGGTCTTCTCCATGGTGCCAGCGCTTGCCATTTATCCGTGCTTGGGACCGGCACCAGAAATCCACTTGATAGAGGGGATGGCGCTGAATTTAACTGAACTCTTTCTGTTCGTTAACAATTAAAAAAGCTAAATTTTCTCGGGAAGTTTCACGCGATGATAAAGTAACCATTGCTTTTATCCTTGCCTGTTATGGCTGAAGAGGTCGTATTAGTCAGAGCACGTATCTACAGCAATGGTATTTGCAGATTTACAATGCTGTCAGTGGATAAACGGCGGTTATGTAAGGGACTGGCCAATGAACTTCATGAAACTGTAGTACAGTATGGCACCCCACTGGCAAGGTGCACCCCGAAGCCCGTTTCGAGTATGGGACCCAAGTTCTCTTACATGACTTGCTATTGTCAGTGAATAGAATGCTGTTTTCATGGTACTGCTCTATTCGATTGCTGTCAGGATTCTGTTTCAATCCTTTCATTCGATCTTTGTGCAGTTCAGTTTCATAATCAGATGCAAACTTTTATACAGAAATGTCAATATTATTGATCTGAATTTTACATACAGCTGATCGCGCAAAGCAGATCAAGACAACTGCAACAGTAAACGAAGACCCTACTGAGAAGCTAATCCGAAATCTGAAAGAAGAAAATGAAAAGCTGAAAGAATTGCTTCAGAAAACAAATGCTGGTGAAAGCATTGGAAAAATTGATGACAAAGATGATGATGATGATGACGACGATGACAATGAGGGTCTCTCTGAAGAAGGTATAAATTCATGATATCTTTATGACATAAATCACGGTAGTTAGGATTGATCTGTGGCTACGCCACTTGATAACAGAGACGCAAATGTCGGTAATTCGAAATGAATCCCAAGCTTAACATTAACTTATGGTGAGGACTGTTTATATATAAATATGTTTTATAAATGTAAACTTTCATATGAAAATGTCAATGTTATTAATCTATATATTGATATATTTCTATATGTGTAAGTGTATATCATACTGTATATGAATATATTTATTTATAGATATTATACTGTATATGAACATATAGATCTATGTATATATGTATTTATGTTTATATATACATATGTGTAAAGATATATGTGTGTGTATATATATAGATATATATAAATATAAATATAAATATATATGAATATAAATATGTATATATATGTATGTATATTTATCAACCAATCAATATTTAGGGCAGTGGAATGAATATTGTGCCACCTTATTCAAGACAATCTCTTACACAGTTTCCTCACGTTGTATCAGTGATGCCTCGTTGAACCATTTCTTTTCAAAGAGGGGGCTAAAGAAATCGCAGTAATTTATGTAAAGATGAAATCATGCATACTACAGCTAAAAGTATAAATTCACCGCTCGCTAAGAGAGACATGGAAAGTTGCGTTATGGAAACGAGAGTTGATAGAGCGAGATTGCTTAATCGGTTGATAAATCTACAGAGTGGAGAGATCCAATGACAAGCTGTGCAAGGAATAAACGTTTACGGAATTCATGATTAGAAAAGCAGCGCAAGCTCGTCAAAGTCAAGCTGGAATGGGCTTTTTAACCAATTTCTTGCATTAGCTCAAAACGCAATACTTCGTGGTCGTTTTTATAATTTACATCATCTCGTAAGTTTCTTTGCAAATGGATATCTAAAGAGATCTCTTTTTCGATGAACAGAGATCAAGAAGAAGATAGAAGAGGAGCTTCAAGCAAGGGTAAGAATTAGAGATAATACATGAAAAGCAATTATTCTAGTCCTGGTGATCGATTAAATCTTACCCAAAGAGCTAATTCGGCTTTGAATTAAGTCTTATAAGAATTCTTCTTCTCCTTTTTCTTCTTCTTCTCGCTTTAGTCCAACTTAGGTGGAAATAATATGACCGGAAAATCCAGCATTTTAGTAAACATGATTCGATTTTTTATGACAGCTCGCGGAGAATGCGAAATCAATGGAAGAGATGGAGCAGAAGTGGGCAGATCGACTTGAGGAAGCTGAGAAAAAGAACAAGGTATGAATGAATAGCTAATTTATCAATGGATGGTTTCACAATTTATGCAAGTACACTCTAGACAATCTTCTCAATTTTCCGGTAAAACCAGAAAATCTCATTTCTTTGCATACTGATTATAACTTTCATTTCCAGGAAAAGGACGAAGCGGAGCGAAAGAAGGCGGAAGAAAAATCTTCAACTTCCCATATTTACAATTTGAATCCTGACCCAATGCTTACAGGGATGATTGTTTATCTGCTTAAAGAAGGTGAGAAGTTTTCTTCCTTCAGCCAACTAAAGCTGAGTCGCATACTCGATACTAGCAGGAGAGAGGGTAGCTTACTAAATTGGTATCATCTTGAGCCACAGCTCTTTGAGATAGGGGACCAATTCCTTTCCCTAGGTGTCAGGATAGCTCAGTTGTAAGATTCTTGCGTATTGATCCTATGGTGATTGGTTTGAGTCCACCCTCAGTTAGACTTTCAATATTGAGTGAGGAGAGTCGCCATCTCTCTGTGATTCCAGGCGAAGGAAGCACGAGGTGTTGTCACATCAAGAGGAATGACCTTGACACTGCTCGGTAAACAAAAAGCTTCTCAGTGTCAATCAGCAATATCTTCATTGATGGCGGAGAAGACTCAGTAGTAATCATTCTCTTGAAATCCGTTCTGTTCATCGCCGCAATGTTCTCCGAGTCTCTGCTTCGCCTCCTTAAAGACCCTTGAGATCCGTGTTGATTGCGTTCGCCGAGGTCGCTAATGTCCTTCCTCTGCCTCTCTTCTTTATCAATGCATTCGCAATCTCTTCCAAAGCAGGGGGATCGTCCCTTGCCACATGGCCCATCAGTAACAATGTACATATATTGTATTCATGTACATATATAAATTTGTGAAAAGCGTAAAATCGAATGGTAATCGCTGTCAAAAATGGAAGATGAAAAATTATTTTCAGTTTCGATTGTTTTCATTAGTACTTAATTTTACAAAGTCTGATGCATTATTGAATTATCTTGCCTACTGTTAAGTTTTGAATCCCTCATCTCAGCTAGATTTGTAGAGAAAGTCACGAGAATTAATGCATTTATTATAGATATGCATTTATTTAAGGCCTGCTGTAGATATCTCCATCTGAGATTTACCAGGCTGGGCTTGCCACGATGCGGAAGAAACTTTTACCCATTCTTTCATTCTTTTTTCCATTTTCTCTCAGAAAAGAATACAGTTGGCAAAGCAAAGCAAGAACAGCCACCAGACATACCGCTTGTGGGTCTCAAGTGAGTATTTTCGATTCTTGCAGACTTTTGTGGCATCACTAGCAGGAGAATGAGGACCGAAGATTTCAAATGATGCAATATATATTCAATAATCTCGTGTATCTTTCAATCTCGAAGATTGCGACTTTTTTAGAAGGAGGCACACCCATCAGACCTTTTTTCGTTTTCAAATAGCGAAAGTTTGTTTCCGTTGGTTAAAAGTGAAATTGGATCGCATACCTGAATCAGAGCTTGGGAGCTCCTTGTTGTAGAGTTATCATCCTGAATCATAGCACTGCGGTCGGGTGGCCGGCTCCTTTTCTCGCCACACTTTACCCCCAGCTTTTCTTACACCAAATACCCATTTGCTGCTACGAGGACATCAAAAAATGGGAATAAGGGAGAAGCCGAACTCGGGACCTTCAAGACAGTAGGCGTGTTCTTACCGCATTGCTAACTTCCTCTTTTATTCGATTTATGGTTGAAAAAGTCGTAGGGATTGGACAATTTTTTGGCACAGAAATTCCCAAGTAGCGTTATTTTACTCCACTATTTTTAACAATGACTGGCTGTGTATTGTTAACTTTCTTTCAATCATTAGACTAGCATTTTCTGCATCGACAATTGTCCAAAGATGGCTTTTAGTCTCGTTATTTTTTATGGAACATTTGCAATACTTTTCCTGCTCTATATTTTTATAATCATTGCTTTGAAATAGATAATAAGACTACTCATAAAGATGGCAAAATGTAATGGTCTCCAATTTTAGAACAGGCCTGGATACAAAACATTTGCATTCCAAGGAGTAATGATTTTCAGTATATAGCCAGATCAAATACAAAGCAAAAATTTAAACTCTAATATACAAGGAGTCGTGAAAAAAATAGACTTTGACTTTTAGCAGCTTTTAGCTGTTAACTTATTTTGTAATTGTTTTAGATTTTGTTTTTGTGTAGCTTAACTTTTTATCTTGTAAGAGACAGGTCTTTGATTTGCAACGATATATCTTATGTGGTGAACAAATTTAGTAGTATGAACCTGAAATATTATAATTATGATTAGTATGATTTGTATCAGAAAATTTTTTTGTTTTTTAACTGCTTGTTTTTCATGCTATATCCTAGATTCTGCTAATGCTTCGTTTCAGCATTAAGGATGATCACGCATTGTTGATAAATGAAGAAGGTAAATTCAAAATTGTTGTCCATTCCAATGCGCGAGTTTTAGTCAACGGAGAACCAGTCTTGGGCGAGACAGTATTACATCATCAAGACAGGTTGGTTTTTATTATTTAATCAAAAGTGTCAGTGTAGCATTGCTTAAAATTCGCTATTCCCTCGCTCACTCATTAATTCAATAGCTCATCCATTCAGGAACTCACTAACTCACTCATTTATTCAATAACTCTCTCACTCAATCACTACGTACTTCGCTCTTCGAATGGCTCACTGCTTCTCTCATCAAATCACTCGTTTCACATCTCATCAAATCACTGACTAACCCGTATAAGATCACTCAATCTTTCAATCATTCACTCTTTCACTTGATTGCTCACTCTTTTGATAACTCACTCATATTAACTCACTAACTTACTTATCCACCAATATAAACTCTCATTTACTGGACGAATCACTCATTCACTCACTAATGTACTCACAGTCACTTGATAATTCATAAAATCACTCAATTCTTCATCCAGTAATTTGCCTACTCTTTCAAGTACTCATTCACTCATGAAGTCTCATGATAAGTCGTAAATCATTCGATCACTTATTGAGTTTCTCGATCACACGGCAAGTCACTCAGTCATTAATCAATTGATTAAGTCGCTCATTCATTGCCTGAATCAATTTTCTTGTCTCACAAATCACCCTAATGATGCCATGTCTATTTGATAATTGGATCTGTTTAGCAGTGGACACTAACTTTGGAATCTTAACTTTGGACATTAGCTTTTTCGAGCATTAACTTGTAAAAATTAGTTATAATTGTCTGTCCGTATCATTTTCCACTAGAATAATGTTTGGATCCAGCCATCTGTACGTTTTTCATCACCCCACCGAAGCCATAGATTTGAAAGAAAAAGGTAAATTGATCGAGGTGTCATACGAAATGGCACAGGAGGAAATTGCTAAGAATGCTGGATTCAAGATGAAGAAAAAGGAACAATCACAAGGTAGTTCTACTTGATTTTGTCTGCTCAAGTTTGGTAATTTCATCGGTTAATTAGAAGGCAAAACTTCGCCAAAAGGTTACTGAATTTCTTCTCATGATATTGTAGAGTGGTTTTAAGCATAGAGATAGCGCCAATCCTCCAGTTAATTTCCGGATTTTTATTGTAAAGTCAAGAAAGACAGTGAGATTAGAGCTTAAGTCCAGCCAAGGGGTATGTTTCTGAGGGGTAGTTGGTATTGTGGTCAGAGCACATGTCTACTATCCTGACAGTCGCCTGTTGGAGCCAAACTCATTCCCGTTTCTGGATCTCGTATATCTTGCCAACCAACAGTAAATTGGCACCTTGCGTAAGGCTAGGAGTACAGTGTGTTGAAGAAAAAGGTCGCCATTTCACCTCCCAATGCCGTCGTCTAAAATGATGTCTCCCACACAATATGCTTCATGACGTTCATGTTGATTATGAAACTCAATTGAACTTTGCTTAATTGTTTGAGTTCTTGCATGACGTTATTTCTCGAGCAACGATACTTATCCTTTCTAATCAACGGTTTCATTTTAGAGGACTTATTGGTTCAAGAAGAGTTGGCCGATCTTCTTCCTCATGTTGAACAAGCCAACGACATCAGCCAGGAACTGGACAAAAAGGTTGTTTTTCATTTCATGTAATGATCATAGTAACTTTTTAAAGAGTCCTAATTTATTTACTTATAAACTAAATATTCCAATAAAATCTGTCTAGTGCTAAGTAATTTGTATCTGATTGGCCTATTTTCAGATGATTTGGTATAGATATGTACGAAAGTATATAGAAGATTTAAGAAAATATCTAGGCTAGGCCAAGACTTGTTACGTAAGCAAACAATGATAGTGATAAATATACTGACGAAGCATTTGGTGAACTTCGCGAAAAGTTGGCTTTATTGCTTCATTTCCAAAAGGAATCTTTATGCTTGGTCTTAATCATTTTTTGATAGGGTATTTTGAAAATTCAAAGTATTTCATATCTTAAATATCAAATTTGAACATTCCTAAATCATGTATCAAGGAATTGAATTTTTGGAGCAAACCATATCTCCAGTGGTCATTCTAAGCCCAGCTTTCCGATTCTTTTTACAATTTGCTATGTTTGTAATTCTTGGCGATACTGAGACTATGAAAGGAAAGATAGTGCCTGCAGCTGAGAATTAAAAAATATAGAATGTGACAAAACTTAGATAAAAATGTATATTGATATGATATTTCTGTATTGCCAAGGTGGAATTTGAATTGGTTGTCTTGACTGCTCAAGCAAGAGGAAAGCACTCAGGAAACAAGGAGGTAATTCCCTTTAATTTTAACATCGCCGAATTTTATTCCAGGGAAGAATTTCTTACTGATAGCACGAGTTATTTAGAGACTTGTAGTTAGAGCAAATGCTTACAGTTGCTATTGGAAAGGGCTATTTGGTGTGAGAAATCGAAACACAGATGTATTCTAAGAATAAGGGAACACATGTGTGTAATTCCAGTTTTGGTTTGATGTTTGTTGAGCATTCTCTATTTCTCATTTTCTGTACATTCTATCTTGCATCCGAAGGTCGATCTTAAGATACTGAGAGGCAATGTTTATCCAGCAGTGATTTTGCATTTCTTTTCCAAGTGACCTTCCATCTTTTCACATATACTTTCACAGGACATGCTTTCAGGAGATCAGGCATATTATTCCTTCTTGCCTGAGCCGTGTCAGGAACACTAGAAGCTCGACTCACTCATACCCTTTCCAAGTTTCAGAAACTAACCCATGAAATTTCTCCCACAAATCATCATTCGCCCCCAAAAGCGTGCGATTTTTAGAACGTCTTGCATTCCTCTTCATTTCCAGAATCCTACAACTTGCCATCTTTCAAATCTAAGATCAATAAACTTGATCTGATCTCCCTCTCCTCTCAGCCTTTCACTTTCTTCTTTCTTCCTTTGTAGGGACTTTGCATAACTTACAGTACTAAAAGAAAAAATGTATTGTGAATCATAAACGCCTTGAATTGCATTAAGCTGGCAAATCTTCTCGCTTCAAGTGAAACTCAAGCTTGCGGCACGCTTCGATCCACTTGGGTCGGCAACAAGAATCATGTTACCGCTGAGCCATCCTAATCAACTGAACCTCAAAAGTGTTTGTTCGGAGGAGGACTCATGACGCATTTCTCACAAATTAATATCGTTTTTTTTTTCGAAGGTATTTGTGAAAGTGAAGCGATTAGACAGTGGGTATGAGTGGTTTTGGACCAGGCAGAAGTTCATCAATAGAAAATACGTCATGCAAGAAATGTACGAGGATTTCGAGGCGAAAGAACATTGGGATGTGCCTGCAGAGAGAGACCCGTTTATTGATTCCCCAGAGACAGAATGCCTGATCGGCACAGCTGAAGTATACCTAAAGTGCGTTGCATACATGGTATGTTTGTCGAGGTTCTTTCTAGCTGTGGTATCTGAATCTAGCGAATTCATTACTTTTTGTGAAAGCCAAACATATGCTCCATTAGATGGCAAGGAAACGGCGAAGATCACAGAGAAGAAACAAATTATCTCAATCCAGCCTTTTGTGAAACTTTCGCCTAAAAGTATGTCTCCATGTCTACATAGCACCGCTGCATAGTATACTCGATTCCAAGCGTAACAGAAATCAGAGACGAGGCTTCGGGATTTCTTGTGAGAAAGGGAATCTTATGAGCTGGTTCCCCTTGGTCTGCGTTAGCGTTAGTGTTTTAGGTAAACCTTGCAATGTTGGAATCAACGACTCCTGCATTTGAGACTGCATGCAAAGAAGCTCTTCATGCAAAAATTTTGTACTGAAACCAGAATGTCTACAAAGTGGCACTTTTCAATTACGTACGATAACAGGTGCCGTAAAATTGCAGAGCAAATACCCTTTACAACGAAGATATCTCAATAATAGACTCTTGGTCCTACTAATGGCAGTGAAAGAGTGAAAGAGTCTCTGTATGAAGAGCACCTCTCCATAGCTGACCGCTGGTGTTGCAAATGCCATTTAACTTACTTAAATGACATGTTCATGTCAGATATTACATTGATCCCATCAACTCCTGCTATATAAAAACTTGAATGCAATTTTAATGCTGCATGTCATATTTTCCATCGCAAGATTTAGTTTTTCACATCTGAAGTGAGTCAATGTCGATTGCCTATACACGTCTTTATTCGCTATTTTATCCATGTATTCTTTTTCATCCATGCAGATTGAGCTACGTGAACAGCTGAACATTGTTGACTACCAAGGTGCTGAAGTCGGTCATTTGAATGTGAGTCAAATCTTTTTACAGCCAATTCCCAAGTAATGAACGAAGTTTTCGTACGAATTATCTATTCAATATCTTTCTTTTTGTTTTGATGAATAAAAATAATTCCTTAAGCTGAAGAAGACAATCTTCAATTTCATGCGATATTCTGAGCTAATTTCTTCTCTTTGAATTTGCTGATAATCGAGTTTCACCTCTTTTTTTCCAAGGTCGCTGTGATTCCAGTTGACCAAGATGGCAAGCCCATTCCTGAAGACTCTGCTTACGTTGACACGCCAGATCAACTGGTAAGCAGCGCAATGTCGCATTTTCGCTGAAATATTTTCATTTGATTTGAACAAGTTAGCATTCTAGCTTAGATACGCCAGGGGAGATGCTGTGGACATAGGAGGGTGGAGAAGAGGGATTCGAACAGCTGACCCTACAGAGACAATGGCTCAAGGAAAAGAAGAAAAGTTGGCATTCTAGTATGACATCTATTAGCTGTCGTTAAATTGCCCAGTTAATGTTTCAATGAGTGCTTTAGATGATTCTTATTTTTGGTGGGTTTTTGTATTTTCAGGTGTCTTGTTTCATTTCTTACAGGAAGGACAAAGAATCGATTTTATGGTCGACATAGAAAGTGCAGTGGGACTACCGAAGCGGTTTAATGTATGATTGCTAAGCATGTGATTCATTATAATCATAACCACAGCGACAATTTAAGCATAGCTAACTGCCATACCCATGGTCTTACTTTAATATCATGGTTTCCTTTGTGTGTATTACATGATTTGTAGCAGTAGTTTGCATAGTGGCTAGAGCTCCTGCGCACTCTGTGGAAGATGAAGGGTTCTGTCAAACGTCCGTCTACTTCTACTTCCGTCTACTTCTCCGGATGCCCTTAACTTCTCCACCTATCAGTAGTTGAACACCTGGCGTAAGGCTAGAGGATCTGGCAACAATACCTCAAAATGCCGTTGCTTGGGATGGTACCTCGATGACAAGGTGCTCCCCAACGCTCGTGACGCGTACGAGGCTCAATTTTACTTTATCGCATGCCATGCAATGAGAGACTCGTTTTATTAGAACGAGGCTAAATTGTGATCCAATGGCCATTAATTTGGGTTCTGTAGTGGGTGACCGCTGCAATTGTGTTTTGGAAAACGAAACTATTGCGCCTCTATTGCATGCAAAAGATTAACAAGGCGTGGTGACGTTGTGAAAGAGGATCGTGATGATACCTGGTAGAAAGATTCATGTCGTAGTAGCATTTCATAGACTGAAAAGTGCATTTCCATGTGCTCAGAAAAAGCAATGAATATACTGTAGCCTGGATGGCATCATTGCTGGAAAGTTGAAACGGACTTAACTTAAGTGTCAGGATAGCTCAATGGTAAGATTCTTGCGCATTGATCCTATGGTCAGTGGTTCGAGTCTCACCTCAGCTAAAATTTCACGTAGAGCTCTCTGTAATTCCAGGCGTAGGAATCGCAAGGTGTGGTCACATCGAGAGGAAGGATCTGGATGGACACTGCTCGATAAGCGAAAAGCTTCTCAGTGTCCAGATTTCTACCTTTGATATCTAGGTAGAATCATGTATATATATGAATACTTCAGACGATACACAAAAAAAGACTTAACTATATGAATACTTCACAAAAAAGATGATTACCAAAAAGGGCAATGGGAAGCCACCTAATAGAATCCCACTACAGCTCCGTCTCTTGTTTCTGCTACGCTAGAAGTCAAATATCTTTCAGTTTACATATAGTTGTTGTACGTTTACCCCTATTTGACCTTATTGATGAAGATGGATCAGAGCTCTGTCTCTGGATGCTGCTTAGCGCAATATCGAGTGTGCCATGCATTACCATGCTGCAAGAAACACGAAATGTAGATAGAGATCCTAACATCTCAATGGTGTATATGGCAGATTCTCATTAGTGTCTCTAAAGTTGTCTCTTGATATTCCATCTTTTAACCTGCACTAATATAGTGCCGTCTTTTGAACCTTTTCTCATTCATTTCTTCGTCTTTTGAAGGAAATCTATTGCAAGTTTGATGTATTTACATACGAAGATGTTAAAAGTGAGGTTTTATCTGGCACAAGAAATCCTGAATTCAAATTCTCGAAGCAAATAACAATCGATAAATGTTCTAAAAAGGTAAAAGCTGGCAATCAGTTTTTAATGTTTCATGCTTATTCATACAAAACAGTACACATCATGATGACGTTCAAAAATTGTGCCCAGCGAGGACTCTTTCTCCTGATTGACGTTATGATTGGCAATGCCAGGTCATCTTCCCGTTCATCTGTTTTTGAATCGGGCCGTATTAAAGCACAGGATTGGAAGTAATTGGCTCATTTTGTGGCGTTGTGGAGGATTGAAATATCCAACAACAAGAGGTTGAGAGGAATGCCACCGTGCTCCCTTGGTACCACGTCTTTTAACGATTTAAGAAGCAAGGACTGACCATCCAATGGCCTGAAACATGACACGTGAATATTAGAAGAGGATACTCTGATAATGATGATGATGATGATGATGATGATGATGATGATGATGATGATGATGATGATGATGATGGCGTTGATAATGATGATTATGATGGCGTCGATGATGATGATGATGATTGCGTTGATGATGATGACGATGATTATGGAGGTGGTGATAATGATGATAATGGTGTCGATAATGATGATGATGATAGCGTTGATAATTATGATGATGATGATGGTGGTGGTGATGATGATGATGATGATGACTTTTTGGTTTCAGCTCGAATTCCTCTTCACTGAAAACCAATGAATATATATGTATTCATAAAACTGGTATTTGGAAACATCGTCCTATTAATTTCGACTTGACGTTGGTCAAGGATAAAGGTAATCTTTGGGACCTTTGTTTCTAAGGTTTTCTTGTCTTGCTTACCGTCGATTTTCTTCTAACGGCAGGTTCTTAACTTTCTTGCTGAAAAACCTGTCATTGTTCAGCTCTGGGGGAAGCAAAAAGCGGACTGCATAAAGCCAGTTAACAGAGCTGCAAGAGATGGTCAAAGCACAAGAGATATAATGGCTGCAAGGATTTTGAAAAAAGGATTTTTAGCCCAGACTCATTCAAATAAGGTAAATTTGCGTTTGTATTCGAGTGGGCCTACTCAAGTGTGAATTTTCGAGTGAAAAATTCCTGCGGCCTCAAATGGCCATAGTGCTTGATTCAATAAATGGTCGACAGTTCGAGGTGTATCCTCAGCTTAGCTTTAACTACGATTGAGAAAAGTCACTAGCCCTCTGCAATTTCAAGTTTGGAGATCACGAAATGTGGTAGGAAGAGCCATTGAGAAGAACCAAATTGCTACTCGATAAGCATAGGTTCCCTGAGGTTCTAGAATCTATGGATGCTAGGTAAAACATAGAGAAGAAGAAAATTTCTTGCGAGTGTTGCGATAAATTTTTTTGGCGATCTAGGATTGTCTTCGGTGCCGATCTTTGTCAAAGAATCAAATACTTTGAATCTCAATAGTCCTGTCAGCATTTGTTGATACTTTAGTGGTGGAAAAAATTCCCCATAAAGTGCCCTTAGATATTTAGCTAACTATTATTGGTAACCGTCTTTCTTACACTTTATGAACTTATGTTTCTCGTGGTTTGATTTGATTGCATTCTGTAGTGTTCTACTTTGCTAGCCTACAACGACTTTTATTGTATTTTTTTACATATTCACATCCTGCAGCCCGTTCATGGACCAGATTCTGCAAAGAAGGTTGCAGAGAATTTACTGATGAAAAGACAACTTGAAAAGCTTCAGTCAAGACTGGTATGACTTCAGTCTTATTTTTCATTATCACTAATTTTCGTAGATTTGTGTAGTACTAGTGGTACTAACGCTTTGAATAAAATGTGTATCTCCATGCACCACTTTCTCCGTCTCCTTCCTCTTTTTGCTGCCTCTTTTTCACTTTTAGACTCCGGAGTTATTTTTTGCACTCTAGAGTACCCACGAGGCCTATCGGGCTAATCCTAATGTCTATTGACTTACAGAACCAAATCAAGGAACTCTGCAATAAGTCAGAAAAGGACGGGCAGGACAAAGTATCGGTTAGTTTCCTTTTTCATTCTTCGTGTGAATCCTAACAAATTTGAAGGAGATGAAACCAAGAAGTACCCCTGTTATAACTTGCGGTATCACATGGTACGCTACCTTGGAATAGATCAGTTCTAGTCTGTCGCGTGGCCGATGAATATTTGTGTGCATGAAAAAGGGAGTTGAAAAGTTTTGATCAGGCTTCTTCCGTCCTAAGGCAATGGCAGAAATGTATTTTCAAAAGCGTCATAATGTCAGGATGAATCAAATCACATCAAAATAAAGGCTTTTAATGACAGAATTGTATGCTTTTTGAGGGAGTCAGCATCACTCTCTTCGTCTTTCTCTAGCTGGAAGTGGTCGTGCTAGTTTTATGTTTTATTTTTTTGATTGAAATGTTTCACAAATTGCCAGTTTGTTTCCCTGCTTCTCCATTAAGGTTTAGGTAGTCTCATTAAGATGAGTTCTCCTTGTCTGAATTTTCAAATCAAACCATTAAAACTACTTTGCATAACATGTAAGCTAAAAAAAGACACCATTGTTGCATTACAGATAAGCGATTTGATAGCTGGCCTAAATTAGCAGGGAAACAAGCTGGTTTTAATATGTAAGTAAACATCATTATTCCCATATGCTACTTCTCTCCTCTTGTTAGGTCCCTCCTTCCTCTTTCTATTTTCCTTCGCTATCAACTCTCTCTTTCCTCTCCTTCGCGTTTCCTCTCCTTCGCGTCTTCACTCCTTCGCGTCTCTTCTCCTCCGCGTCTCTTCTCCTTCGCGTTTTCTATCACAAGCAGATACTGGCCATTGTGTTTTGGAACCTTTTTCTGTTCTTTGCGCCTTGATGAACCTCGCGAGGTGCCACTACTGCTGCATTTCCTAGCATCAAACCTTTCTCGAATGCAGTTATTTGTCGAGCCCCGGCTCTCATTCCAACTATTTGACTATATATGTTGCCTATGCGGACTAAACGTCGTCGTCGTGGGATGCTTCGTCAGTCTCCGACATCAACTGTCACATCCTGAAATAATTGAATGTTTGCTGCAAGTTGGATCATCCTCCATAGCACTATTGCTCGCATCTTCTTCGCATCTTTTGTCAGTTCTTTCATATGCAATAATGGCTGTCTACCTCTTGCTCTTCTCCCATAAGCCTTTCCTGTGACAACTCAATATTCAAGAGATGTTTTACGCATGACATGTCCAAAGAATGGAACTAGGTGTTGTCTGATTGTCTTTGCCAAGTGAGGTTCTAATTGTGCTAATCTTAGCACTTCCTCATTTCTAATCTTCTTAATTCATGATATTCTTAGGACTCTTCTCAGGAACCACATCTCCGTTGCCGCAAGTCTCCTTTTCTTTCCTCCACAGATGGTCCACCTCTCACACGCATTAAGTAGTGTACTCATTATATAGCACTTCTGCACTCTGATTCTTGGGGGAAACATTCGGTCGTTAAAACATTCGATGTAGATAAAACACTGCTTTGAAAGCAGCAGGCGCTTCTCCGAAAAATTAGACGCAAAAACTGCCGAGTTCATACAACTATGTTACGTTCACTGCACTATTGGAAGAATTGCCAATCGAATAGTGGGTATTAACTGGTGAACGGCTTGGTCAAAATTTTATTGATGTGCTTCAACTACGCTGATGCATTCGCCACAAAAAACCAGTTCCGACGTAAATTTGTGCTCCAAATTAGCACCTGAATAGATCTTAGTTCTATTTTCCTGATTTTGCGCTCGTCTCACGAATTTTGAGGTCGGTTGCTTCCCTCACTCATGGGATCTTGAACAGTTTCTCTAGCACCAAATTTCAGCTGTTTCAGTTGTCATCTGTATCCCCATACTTAGATAAGGTCCAGATTTCGCATCGACTCAATTGGATGATACATACCAAATCCAGTATTTGAGGAACTATAGTGTCGTAGTTGGTCATTCGAGGTAGTTGGCAAAGCATATAGAGCATATGATCACTGTGCTAAACATCCCAAGTTTGTTTCCACGCCTTCCCATTTCTGGATACCCTTGACCTGTTCTCTCAGGATTAAACGGATGCCTGGGGTAAAGCTGGGGTTAAGCTGGGGTTAAGCATGGGCAGGGAACTAATTGGGCACCCCACCTCACAATGTCGCTGCTTCGAATGGTATCTCGATGAGGTGCTTCCCGACGCCCGTATCAAGTAGAAGGGCTCATCTTTAGTTTCAGTTTATCATTTAATGCTCTTAATTGTATGGATGCTTTGTGAGGTAGCTCGATAAGTTGAGGTAGATTCGATGTTACACCGCTCCTTATGTTTGCCAGTAAAATGTGCTGACTTTTCCAAGCTTGCTGTTGAGATTTGGCTGACACCATCTGGTATACTTTCGCAAAGTTAGACAGGGCTTGCTTTCATTTTCAGATTGTTGATGTTCGCCGTATATTGGGGATAACTACTAAGCATGCACAAGAAGATTCACCAGATAAGTCGTCTGAGGACCAATCGGCCCAGCCAAAACCAGCGACAAAATCAGTTGCATTTGTGACACCGATTGTGAAGGACGAGGCAGAAAGACGCAGTTCTGAGTCTAGTTCGTCGTCTTCTGACAGCGACAGTGACGATGAAGAAAAGGCAAAGAAGAAAGCCGATAAAAACCCAGAAAACGAATCCAATGACAAGTCAGCTCACGACAGTTCACCAAAGGTAGCTAGAAACCATTCAAAGAGAAGTGCTATGTGCTTTTTGATATAAAATTCCAGCTTCTTCGCTCCCTTCCATGTTACTCCAAATAATGACTAAGGCTTGAGCCTCTCGGTAGTCGTAAATGCAATGAAACTCCAGGACAACTCAGACAAATGGGCACCCTCGTAGTATAGACACGTCCATGAGTCAAATGCCCGTTGTAGCATTCGCAGCTCCGTGGAGCAGACAACTAAAACAACATAGCTAAAATTAAACACATTCCATTCCCCTATCTTTCATCTCCCCGTCTATGTGCAAAGACACAAGGTCCATCAGTATTCGTCTTGAGAGCCAGTGCTGCCGTACAGAGCTCGAATTGGCCTCTGTGAAAATAAAAACCGCTTTGATTTCAGTCTTGGGTGTAACCGTTTATTTTTCTATACTAATTGCCCGGATATCCCATAGCAATTAACCGGTTTTCCTCAATACTCTGCACTTGCACGGCTTATCCTGTACGACTTAAATGCTAAGAATTTCGACACGGTTGTTACAATCGTTCTCTCATTTGTAAATAGTCATTTTGTCAAGCACGGCACAAAATTCTAGCTTCTTGTTGAAAATACCTAGTAGGAAGTATGAAGCCTTTGCTTTAAGATTGTTAAGTGACAAAGCATTTACCCATTGATTGTACGGTCAGTGTCTGCTACGTTTGTCAGTGTCCTTAAGTCTACATTTAGTAATACTCGGTAGGCAGCATGACGTAAGGGAATTTTGTTTGCTTCTGATATGCTGAACCAAAGATCACCACGTTTGGTAATTTTCTTGTTACAGATAAACTTACCCTTTTCAAGTGCCCCGCCTGACTTTGGCTAAAGCTTTGAACTGCGTGCTAGTATACAACTCCCCCTCAAGTGTTCCACCCGAGAGTCCTCCAACTAGCATGAACCCTTCAAAACAACTAGATCTCCCCTGGTTGTTTGACAATCAAGTGAATAGGTCTAAAGCCAAAGAAAACAGGATTCGACATATTTGAAATCTAACACCCAAATTAAAGGATACACATAAGACCAAGGTTTTGCTTGCTTAAGTAAAGCGTACTTGGCCAGTGCTTTTGAATAATATTAGCTATCACATCAATTCTGTTCATGTGAACCCTTGACTCAGGACCGAGTGCGTTATCAATTTTATTTCCAAAATCGCTTCCCAGGAAGAAGCTCAGAGGCATCTCTTCACTTGCTGCTTAGTTGGGGATAGAGTATACAATGTACTTTTTATCATATCAATAATCTATTTTTTTACTTATGCACCTAAACTGATTATGTTAATAGTATTATAAGCTTGAAACGAATCAATCAACACGCGCAGCTCTTCTTGCAGAACCGATTCATGTAGCCCGGATTCGTCTTGCAGTATCCCGCCTTTGTCCATGAACCGCAATTTGCGTTCTTGTCAACCGCGTCACAGCAGCATGTTTTGTAGCAGTTTTTCTTCATGTAAACCCTGTACCTTTGATCCAAGCAGTATGTTTGCCAGCCGGCACTGCAGAACGATTTTTTGTCGGTGCAGTCTATGATATAAAGTATTCAGTAACAATACAGATGAGTTTTCCGTTCATGAAGAGTTTTCGGGGATTTATTTATTTCATCAGAACTAAATGCAAAAGTCAACTATTAACTGTTAGAATATATGTTATCGTTGAAGGGAATCCGTTAGTTAATGGGCCTAAGAAAGTAGCAGAAATATTCCTGCCCTTTTAGGAATAGTAGCAAGCTAAATAAGGACAATCTAAGGTGCAATCGTCCACGTCAAATTAACTATCACCAATGTGGCATGTCGAAAATGCCAAGGCAAGATTTTAATATTTCGTCTTGTATTTTTAACTATACCAACAGATAATTACGTCACAAACTATGCTACAGAGAGCAGGGATATGCATTTTAACCATTGTGACACGTGCAGGTTTCGAATTCACAACTCCCATGCTATGATGCAGCAAGCTTAACCACGGCACCATGACAGAACTGGTAAAGGGAAACCACCTCATTAAAATCCGATTCCTTAGAGAACACTTGAAGGACTGTCTCTGTTCTGGTAAGCTCGATATTGAGAATGCTACACAGTTTTTTATAGTCCTGCATAGCTCTATATTATCCTTATATGCTATTTATTATTGCGTGGATACAGGACAGCAAGTAAGTTGGTACATCATCCGCCTTGGAATGTTATGTTTTCTGATTTTGTACCGGTCCTGGCCAACTTTTTGCATGAGCACAGTGTTTGGAAGGCCTTGCTTGAGCAGCAAATTATCTTGATGCTGTTGGTAGATGTGGCGCCTCATCCCAGCAAAACCGTCATCCCTGGCCTAGCGCAGATTAAAAGGGGATAGACTCGCACGCGTTCGAGTGATGCCGAAATTAGGCCACTTTCACTAATGGCGATTAGAAAAAGGAATGCCAATTTGCATCAGAGAAACCGGAAGCCGATCCATCGCATGAATATGATACTGGAATTCCATTTAAAGTAAACGTAGCAGAGTGAAAATGGACGTATCTGATATCTTACCTGGAGCCGACGTTTCTGGAATCGGTGGCATAACGCTTGGTGCTTCTGTAACTGGGCGTGTCCTCGCTTGCGTTGTTGGCTTTGGTCTCGGCCTTGTCTTCGGTTTAACAGTAATTGGCTTGCCATCACCATCGCAGTTCATTCGAAAACTTGGAGGGGTACCTTAAAGATTTGAAATGGCACTGATTTATGCAGGGTATAGTAAAAGAAAAAGTCCCATATTCGATATATCTTGATATGGACACCCTGCTTGAGAGGTATTCCGTGTAATGGCATGGCATGGTGAGGTAGAGTGGTGAGTTCCTTTACTCGTCTCCCTAGCTTCATACCTGGTATCTGTTACTGCTGGGTCGAAACCAGGGCTTTCGGCACAGAAAGCATATGCCTTAACCAGTGTCATCGGCTGCTTCGTTTTTTCAATTTCAAATGATTTAAGGAGGGTAAAAAAAGGTAAAAAAAAGATGGAATAATAATTGTAATAATTTAAATCATTTTAGGACGGTAACCCATTCAGCATTGCTGGTTTACAAGGGTAGCCGTTCAGCTGAGCCCGGTTTGCAAGCCCTCCGCTTAATTTACAATATGTACACATATAACTTTAAGTGCATTAGATACAAAAACTGATTTAAGCGTTTTAAAGCGAAATGAGTGACATGATTATCGACAAAACAGAAAATAATGGGAAAAGCCATTAAAAACTTCGAAACAAATTTTCTTGAATGCTTACGAAGAATATGCCTGCTTTGTTTCAGCTTTTGGGGTATTCCATGCCTACCCCTCAAAAACGAAAACATTATGGTCCATTAGTCGATTTTTTCGTGGGCAGTTGTAGGTTTGTGCAAGTATTGCGTAGAACCAGAATACTTTCTTAAGTACTGTTTTTTGGGACTATGTTCGATAAGTTCTCAGGTGTTAGACAATTCATATCTTTATCAACCATAGCTTTCATGGGCTATTCTATAGATCATGAAAAATCGTCATTGATACAGGAAAAATGGAATTGATTGGTCTTGGGTATATTCCAGGGGATGCTAGAGAGGCAGAGGGTAAAGTGCCCCTCGTTTTGATTATCTTGATATGCTTCAAAACAGCCAACCATTTTTTCACACTTTGAAAAGACCCCAAGAAATCTTCATTTTTCTTTCAGGAATCTCGTTCTATTTCAAGATTTAAGAGGGATCTCTACCTACTTTAATTTTTTACACGCCAAACTTAAGAGCGTTGTTGGAAGGTCACTGAAAACTTCTAATGCCCTTGACTCTGTTTCACTCCTGCCCCTGTTTTGCTGGATTCAGTCCCAGTTGAAGTGAAATCGCCACTGCGGATGGCCGTTCATCTTCATCCGCACCATTAATGGTATGACGTGGGGGTCCTCCTTTTACAGCTGGATACCCTTCCTGTCGCCGACCCTTCTCATTTATCTGGGCTTGGGGCGGGCACTGGGTGGGAATATACCAGATGCCAAACTCCAGTTGCTGGGTTCATAGTAACTCTGCAAACCTTCCGAAATCAATTTGAAAGAAAATCGAATTTCAGACCAGATGAAAATTCAGTTTGCAAACAATTATTAGGCCTTTGTAGACTGGAAACAGTTTCTATTGAAGAGTTAATAAAATTTGATGGCCAATGTCTTAAGATGAGAGACACGCTGAAAAATTACAGAGCAGAAAGGCAGCGGAGGGTAAACACAAAAATGGGAATTATCCCTAGAAAGGTAGCGGGAAAAGAGCTCTCCTCTAAACAGCAGGCACCCTTGACACCTGCCGTCTCTGCTGTGAGCCCAGAAAATACCAAGCTGTTCACGGGGACATTTTATCAATAGCACTTACCTTTGTTGCAACGTTTGTAGTATTTGTTCATACAGGGGAATACCTCTTTGAGTAAACGAAACAATGTTGGATCGTATGAACGCAGTTTGGCTCTCGTGTTTACATGATTGTGGACGCCATTGGGAGTTGCAGAATACGCGTTGACATCAAAAAAGCTCTGCACCCCTTCTCCAAAATACTCTTGAATCGTATTTATTGCATATGTGCTCCTCCACAATCCTCGCCGTTTCGCGTTGCTGTAAGCCGATTGCAGCCTCCGCATGTATCCAGGGATGCCTCCTCCCTTTATTGAAATTTCCTAAAATTCAATCATTTTTAGTATGAAATCAAAATTTTTACACGCAACCTAAGATTTACAGGGCGGTGCCTAAATGCCATTCTCCGATCTATCCTCTGCGATACTGCAGCTGAACGAACAGCATACTTTTGCATAAAGTATGGGGGCGAGATGAGATGGGATGAGATTGGAGGGGTGAAGGGTTAAAGCAGCAATTAATCCTACGATTTGATGTCAATCCACTTTCTACGGGCTTCTCCCATAAAGTGGTTTCGCAGGTGTAGCAGGGGTGGCGCCAAGTACTGTTCTGATCAACTATCGCATTTACACCAAGCCGTTCTTAGCTTCTGGCCTTAATTTAAAATTCTTTGATTTGAGAAGTTTACCTGGATTCCATGGGAAAATTCGTGAAGGAAAATATCTTCGACTCTGTAACGATCTTGTGAATAACACAGCAGGTTCTCCTCAGCACCAGTGGAAACTGGAATATGGAGCGTTCCTCCCAGTCCTCTGGATCTAGTGTCCCACCAACTGCCTAAATGCCTGTGTTCTGGAATTGATGTTGCTCCTATTTGGGGAGAAAGCATTTCGTTTTCACTTCATTTTGAAATCATTTACCCGGGGCACAAATTCAGCATGAATGCTGTTTTACAATCGGCCCTGCAAAAGTCTGCCAAAAATCATTAAAAGCAATGAAAGTGAAAAAATAAATGGGAGTAATTTAGATATATAGGGAACACACCTTTGAAGTGGGCTTTTCAGACTATAAATGTAGCGTGATATCTACCCTACGACAACTTCCAAACGACTGCTACTTGGTTTGCGAGACCAGCCCTTCACTTTATTCTTTGATTCTTATTATTATCATTATCATTATTATTATTTATTATTATTATTTATTATTCTGTCCAGTCTAGTCGACAGGTGGCTTTTATCTTCGCATTTTCGACTGTCCTGTAACGATTGCTTCTACGATTCTGTTGTGCATCTTAGCAAAGCAGCGTGTTTCTCATTACAGAAATATCTTTGAAAACCTAAGGGGACTTCACCACAGGCATTGAGGTGTGCAAAGCCTTGTTGTAGCTTGTTACTTCAGGCCCTGGAGTCAGTGGTCGAAGTCCAATTCAAGACAAAATTTCCACTTAGAGAAAACAATTCACGAGCGTATCGCAACCAAAGACGCAAAAGTTACGTAGTGCGGCGAAACAGCGACCGCAAGTCCTAGAGGAAAAAGTTTTGATTTGGCTCATGTATGTGTATGAAACGCATCCACGGCCCAGTGACATGATGTTTGCTCGGAGCTTGATGTTCAGTCGGGTCATACCAAACATTTTGGAACATGGTCTATCTTACCTCTCCTACTTACTATTCAGCACGTTGGGAAAGACCATGAGAGGAATACGCCCAATGTTACCGGATGGCCCGCCCCCAACTGTAGCATTACAATGCTTGGATATACTGTGCTCAAAAGCTAAAGAAACGAAGATGTGCACAGCCCTGCTCACACTAACAGCGAAGAAAGGAATTTTGACTTTAGATATGAGCATCAAACAAATTTGCCACTAATTAACAGCAAGTTCTCTGTTTTTTGTCTTATTCAAAATTTACCCCAGTTATAGAGCATTTGAATGTTTAAAAACAGGTTGGTTGGTTTGTTCTGCCTCGTTAAGCAGCGAAGTGTTCTCGATCGATCGAAGGCTCTCAGTATTCGAACCAAGGTAGCCAAAATCGCACTACGTGGTCAGTAACTTACGGATACTGTCAGCATACGAAAGTAACTTTTTGGATCCTAAGAAGTCATGCTGATAAAGAACTGTCCTGGCCCTCACTCTAAGTGTAACTTTTACTCGTGATGCCAATACCTAGAATTGCAGCGAAATGAAGGCTTCCTTCACTGTGAATGTAAGGTAAGCATGGGGCTTGCCTATGACTACATGGGTCTGTAATCAATGCCATTGAGGCTCTTTATCACCTAGAGAAAACGAGTCGATCACTAATGAAGTCATACCTTCCCTGGCACCCATGATGCCAACTCTTCCATAGTACCTGTACATATATCTGCGCAAGATCCTCCGATCACCAAGCATAAATCTCACGACGTAGCAGGCACGCTTTAGTGCCGCGTCAGGCACTGCTGAGGTGCTAACGATCGGGATGTTGTATGCGTGTGTGTACTTGCGGTAATGGTTGTACCTAAAATGACGACCGAATGTCAAAAGAACTGGAAGCCCAGTACGAGTATTGAACATAGACGTCGAATGGGAAAAACCTCACGAAGGAATTGCTACCTTCAAAGGCGGAACGACAGGAAGGATTTGGAAGGATTTGGAAGGACATGTCCTCCTCCTAGGTCAGGTTTTTGATTTCTAAGATTGTTATCAAAAAATGACTTCGAGGGGAGTGCTAAAGAGACAGAGAAGAAGTCCCTTCTTCGACATGCAAGGGGATCTTTTACCCATTAGAAAACTTGATATGGCGGTTCTCATATCGAAAGAAACATTGTTCTTTTAGATCAACAGTCGTCCCCATTATTTCTGATTACCACAAACGCTAATCCTGGTTGAATAATGATAACAATAATTATTATTATTGTTATTGCAATATTAATGTGTTAATGTATAGTTGGCTGCAAAGAAATATTTAAAATAACTCATACAGGCCAAATTGTCTTCTTATTCACAATGCTCTTCATCGATTATCTTCAAATTAAACAATTGCATGCAGACTTTGTTCAATTTTTGATTCTGTTTCTAAGCTGTCTTTCGTGTTGGCCATGGTGTAGCACACGTTAACTAACAATCTTAAATGCAAGAAGATTACAAAGCTATTGCTTAGGTGTCAGGATAGCCCAGTGGTAAGATTCTTGCCCATTGATCCTACGGTCAATGGTTCAAATTCACCTTCAGCTAAACTTTCACTTAGAGTGAGCAGAGTCGCTAGCTTTCTGTAGTTCCAGGCGTATGAATCGCGAGATGTTGTCATGTTGGAGGAAGGACCTCGACATTGCTCGACAAGCGAAAAGTTTATCTGTGTCCATTAACAATGTATAAAGCTACAACTATTCACATCGGACCAGTCCCTTAGAGTGCCACAGGCATAGAATCATTGCCCTACTTGTACAAATTACCCTTCTTTCTACCCAATTAAATGGGAAAAAACTTTTATGAGTGCATATTTATTGACCTTGTGATGAAAGTAAGATGACGTGGTACGGCTGTCACCCTATTGCAGGCGTGTCCGTCGGATGCAGATCCTGGTCTTGTTCTGTAAGTATTTTGAGTCCTGGCTTGATCGTCAACTTGGAAGAATGCTCTTATCTTGCTCGACTTCTCTCCTACAGGACACAGAACAATTAATTGAAAAATTCAATTTTCTGTTTCCCACAATTGTTTCTAAACTTTGAAGCAATCTGTAACTTGAAAAAAGTTCGACTTCTGTAACTTAGCTTCTGTTAGCTTGTAATTATCATAACTTTCTAGGTTGAAAGCGAATATGTGAATGCTTGGAATGACTTTCTGGTTGATGAGGGGAGTGGGGCTTGAGCACTTTTATAACCGTTAGTGATTGCAATGACGTTGTCAACAAAAACAGTTTCGGTTACATTTCAAAATCGTGTCTGTCTATCCTTCCTCCTAATTATCAGCTTTCAGAGTTTTCATGAGTTAAGCAAATTGCACATCAATGGATGCTTGTCATGGGTAGAGTTATGACAAGGGTAGGCTAAGTAATGGACTAGGAGTTTAGCTAGGGTGTTGATATAAATTTACGTGCATTTATGTTAGAATGATAAATATTCCCAAAACCGTACCTTCATCTGCTGAGAAAGGGTCAGGATTCCCTTCATACCCTTCCACTCTGGGTATTCCTGCAAAACAATGAAATTCTATAAGTGCATGGTGAGACAATGTGTTCGATCAAATATCCGATGATCCTCGTGATTTATCATACCGGGTTGACACCGTACCGTATTTGTAAGCGTATTTATATCGTACCGTGTGCATTGGCGTCCTTGTGTGTCTTTTTAATGAGTTATGTTAAGGAAAGGCCAAGAGGAATGAGAGAGATCAGATGTGTAAATAGAAGGTCAATATGGAATAATATACCGTATTCATTCGAATCTGATCTCGTGTAAGGAAGGCCTAAAACGTATCGCTCTAGTCCGTTCAGTGGTCGGCGGATGTCAACTTCCGCGATTTCTTTCATGGGTTTACAAGGTAGAATTAGATATATACCACTCGTAAAAGTTATCCGGTTAAACCTTACTATTGCATGGTTGCATCAATTTTTTGCGGTCAGCCTCATTAGGTCGTTGTTTTCGGTATCAATTCTAAAAAGCTTGGCAAATTCTAAGCTTGGTAAGTTCTAAAAAAGGCACAGAGAATGCTACATTTCTAGGGACGAATTTTGGTATTACAAAGACAAAGACATGGCACTAGGATTCGAACCTCTAAAGATTTCATTTTTGATGTGACATTGCAGTGATTCGAAAAGTATCAGTCAACATTGCAGTGATTCGAAAAGCATTCGACTTTGTATCGAAACGTTAACGGAAAGTTCGCATCTTACCTTGGGCGGCAATCAGTGCCAGAAAGAAACACCGCAACAGCATTTTACGATGCATGCATTGAAATGCCAGCTTCCGTGTTGTTTTCTGCCTGTTCGTTTTGCAGGATTACACCTTGTACCTTGTGATAAGCTTGAATAACAATGTTTTGAGGTCGCGTTACAAACTGACGCAAAACACAAGAGATCGGCACTTTTAGGGGATTGGATATAATTTACAAAAAGGGCCGGTCATTCCTATTGGTAGAGCTTGGAAAACATGTCTTAAAATAGCTCACAAGGTCTCAAAGGCAGAGCGTAAACATAATTGTTGTTTTCAAAAAAATTTACTTATTAAGAATCTTACAAAAGTATGGTAATTCAGTGGGGGCTGACAAGAGTGGATTTTGATGAGAAAAATCCCACTGATTGAAGTAGAGTCAATCTGCCTTGTAACCATATACCTTGTGTCAACTGTTGCATAATGATGGCAATTGACCTCTCCAGCCACTCCAAAGGATTTGCACTGTTGACTGTAAATATGTGTCAAGTGTATGATGGAGCCTGTCCTAAAACGTCATGCTAAGTGACGATTGGTAGTGAATGCGTATGAGGGTACAGGAAGCAAAAGTATCTGCAAAGCTGCAACATAACTTATTCCATGTCGTAAATTTGGTTAAATGCCGTACTTTCTTAAATAAAAGCCGCCCTTGAAAAGAAGCCGCTATCGAAAAGAAGCCGCATTTTTCCCCTACTGAAAATAATAGAAGCCGCGTATTTCTTTCCTCATATTACTATGATTTCTACTTCACCTTCCTCGGTGTTGCAACCAAAATAATAAAAGCCGCCCTTGAATACAAGCCGCCTTTGATTACAAGCCGCATATTTTCCTTACTGAAAATAATAGAAGCCGCAGCACGAAAATACGGTACTTGATATGAGCACAATCGTGCACTCGAATTATAGGATTCTGGTCAGCCTTACCCTGACTTGACTCGAATTTTCCCACAAAATTAATTGCCTCTTGTCTCTTTGAAATTACACTTCATATGAATCTCGTTCTTTGCAACATCCCAGGATTCCTCTCTCCGTCTATCTTGCGTTATAAACGTTGCGTTTTTTGAGTGTGTTGTGTTGGGGCAAGGCCATGACGGCCTATACAAAGCCCCAACAAAGGAAGAAAGAAGAATGCGAAAGGCTAAGAGGAGGGAGAGATCAGATCAAGTTCATTGACCTTAGATTTGAAAGATGGCAAGTTGTAGGATTCAGGAAAGCAAGAAGAAGGCACGACGTTGAAAGAGAAGGAGAAAAGCAAAACAATAGCTAAAAATGTACAGTAAGCAACTGCAATAGAAAAGTCTTTATACAGAAGGTTAAAAAGAGACGAACGCTTCTTCTTTGGCATAAAATTGATACTACTTGGTTTGAGGTGATATCAATATGCACTCGTTTTGAGGGCATGTTCCTTACTATGACTGGACATGAGAGCATGCTTCTCATGCAGTGCCCACCTTTGCAGCTGTAGCTTGCAACGAAGATTGCCCTGTCCACCAGCAGCCGGCCTAATCCCCCCATTTGAGTCCCAGGCTAACGGCATGCTTTTTTTGTAGGTAAAACCTTAGAAGCCTATCGGATTTTTTAAAATAGAAGACAGATTATGAACTTAATAACCTTCCTATTAAACGTTATTTCAGCCTATCGAGAGAAGCGAGTCTATGAATTTGATTTGAAAAATTGGATATGGGCAAGCAGTTCTTTCAAGTGTTCTACCTTGCATCCCATTGTAGGCAGTGACGGTTTTTCACGGAAATTCAGGGCGCACCGGTGATCAATTTGCCGAGTATTTTAGAAGTAAAGACGAATTCGTTTATTTTGATCTTTTTCGTAATTCGGATATACAATGAACTATGTCATAAAAGCAACGTTGTTCTAGAAGAATATTGGTGTGGCCAAACCTCTATTCCTCCAGCGCAGGCTCTGTCGGGTGATCAAAATCAATTCCTTTCAACGTATCGTCATTTGATTGCAATCTGTGTAAGCATGTAAGCATTTAATTTGCATTTTTGATAAGACCGGTCATTCAGATCATAATACTGAGACCGAGGGACTCCTCATTTTATGTCAAGTTGATCTTGCTGTCTACAGAAAGTCGAAAAGGTTAATGATTAAATATCGTCAAAAAAGCACTTTTCTATACACGATACAGTGGTTTCAAAAATGGGTAAGGCCTTCTTGTACTTCTTCTTATAATATTATGGTTTCACAGTCTAAGAAAAATATATCTCAGCACCGTTACTTCAATGTAGCATCGTGTAGGATTGACCCACCTCTTTGAATATGAATAATCAAGTTGAAAAATGTTCTGTTACGCAATGTTTGAAAGCAATACGAGTAATGTTTCAAATTGAGTCTTCGTTTGCAGTCGATTTTTCTGTCCTGTGACTGCTTTTCTTACTAACAAAACAATTTCCCATATTATGGTTACTGTGCACGCTTTCTTTGATCGATTGCAAGTAAATGAATATTTGATTTGAACATAATACACCATTCCTTTTTAAGATTACAGAACCATTGTTGATATCCTTTGATCAATCTTTACATTTTTTATGCGACATGTTCATCTAATTTTCAGCCTGCTTTCCGACATCTTTGCAAATGTGTCAAGTACCATTGTCGTAAATTATTTTCTCAGCAATGTCACTCTCGACTGAAAGTATGGGAAATCCTGTGAGTTGCTCTTGACCAACTTTGCTTCTTCATTCACTCTTGATTATTTCTAGTCTGGAAAACGATATTTCAGCACTTGCAGTCATCAACGGTACTTTGGTTATTTTCCTACCTCAAACTGAATTTGCCAAGTTAACTGAACTTGCCAAGTTAACTGAAAAATTGCTGACTTGATGGCCCATGTGGGAACTCTATTCCCTGGCCCCCCTTATAGTCGCCACTGATAGTAAAAGTTAGGACGGTGAGTAGTTTTTTTTATTGATTTTTAGTGAGTTATGTTGGGAAGGCCATGTTGGCCTATACACAAAGTAATGCTATTCGACCAGTGTCCTGGGCCTTCCTCTTATTTTGACCGCACCTGGTGGTTCGTACGCCTGGAAATATAGAAAGACTGCCTTTAGATCAGTATTGTAGAAAGTTTGTGGGGATAACTGCCTCTGAACTGCAAATCGCTCTTACTGCCTACAACTTATGCTGATTCAGCAGTCGTACAATTGTAGTGTCCAAGCCTCTTTTCCGTTGGCACACCATCATGGAGAAAAGCCAGTGAATGTTTAGGCTCGCAACTTACTAAAGCTCAACTCGTCTAAATTGCCTGAGAAGAGCCTGAATTCTGTGGAGAGGACTTATTGGACAACAATTAACCGATAAATAGACATTTTATGGTAAAATTTGTTACCTTTCGTCGTTAAATTTAAGTAATAAGCATATGCATGAAACAGTCAAAGGCCTAGACGGAGTCGAGTTTTTTCCAGCCAAAACGACAACAAAAACTTAAAGTCGTTTCGTTACATCCCAATGTTCATCGCTGACATTTGGCCTAACGCTTGTTCTGTTTTTCTATTGAAATATTCATTATATCTACAGAAACCTATAGACTTTGAAGGATAACATGTAACAGGGCCAAAGGAGAGTCGTTAAATTATTTCACGTTACTTGAGCGCAAAAAAGTTCTGTATTGTGAAAAATTTACTTAGAAAGGGGAAGAAAGATGGCAGGTCAGAATCCAAGAGGCCTTAAAACTACAAGCTTGGACCAAATATGGGATGATTTGAAGGAAGGAATCCAGCAGATTTATCTCAAGCAGAACATGGAGAAAGCAAAATACATTCAACTTTACACGTATCCTTTAAAAGTTTACGAAATCGACTGATAAAAAATTTCGGAGATGAAGAATATTTGTCAGGATTAAAGTTGTTTTTAAGGTGCTGTTTATGTACCACTAAGATGCTCAGTTTCTGAGCAATTTTGTGTCATTGTGTATTTAATTACTATTTCTATCTGTGTGTACAGTCAACAAGTATTAGCTAATGAATGGCTGTTGCATAATAGTTACGCTGAAAAGTGCTTTGCCACTAGATAAAACTTGATGGTAAAATAAAAGCATTTCTCTATGCTCTGTGTACATTGTCAAACAAGATGGCTAATGAAAAGGCAGCATCTGAAAAAGTGGAAGCCTATTATCTGATGTCAAAGATTTGAGTAAGCATCTTGGGGAAGTATGTATGCAGTTAAAGTAAGGTTTTAGTCAAAGTCTGCTTTAAGCTTAATCACATAGAAGATGCTATTATTATGTGTTGAAAGGAATTGAAATGGAATGACAAAAACTTAACATGTTTTATCATTGAAATGTGTGGATCTTTTTTAATATTTTCTTTGGATTGGAATTTATTTTAACATTTTATGATCATAACAACATTTTAGAACAATGTGGTGTTTCATTAGTTTGGAATATAAAAATGCTTGTAATATCATTTATTTGGCTGGCCTTGTGTAAGCATTGCCATAAATTTTATATTGTAACAAGGTGATTCAACGGGAGAGAAATTTTATAAGCTAGTTTCTTTCTTTGTGCACAAGTCCTCCTCCCAATTTGAAAATTTTGTTTTTTCATTTTGGCTGTGAAGCAAGATTTTACTTGTAGCATTATATATTAGTTTTCTTGACTGTTACACCAGACATGTTTACAACTACTGTACCAGTGTAAATAACCAAGGCCAGACTGGAAAAGCTCTCAAGAAGAAAGGTGGCCAGACAGGTAACATATTCATGTTTGATTAACTACTTGTTATGCAATTAAGGTGTTTCTTAGTAAATGGGAATTTCAGGTAGGAATTACATAACTATATCTTCTCTGAAATTCCTTTAAAAACCATGAAATGTTTTTCAAAATTATTGCTAGATCTGATTTCTGTCTTTTTGTGCTGAAAGAAAGTGTGAAAAATTTGGTTAAGTCTTTGAGAAGCAACATAGATGATTTCTACTTGACATCTCAAGGCAGAATTTTGCGGAGAGTAAGAGGATGTGGTTACCATATAGTATTCAAGTCCTTCCTCTTGATATTACCATAGTTTTTGCAGCTTTCTTACTTTAAGTGAAACACAAGGTACCACCCAAACCACTGACCATAGAATCAGTCATTAAGCTCTTTAGCCATTGATATCCTTACACCTACAAATTGGATCTGATGTGATGAAGGTAGGAACAATGTCAAAAAGCATATGGAAAGGATAGAGACATGTTACTGAAGTTTATTTAGATTCACAAGTGCCTGAGTTTATTGTGCATTTCCATGAGTTCTGAATGAAATTTTTTTTTAATCATAGGAGCACAGTTTGTTGGAATGGAGTTATACAAGCGCTTGAAAGATTTCATGAAAAACTATTTAGCAAACTTGTTAAAAGTAAATAATTATCATTTTAAAAAGTCATAAAATGCATTTATACTCTTGCGCTAATCTTTTTAAACTTATTCTAAAGAATATTCAGTTCCATTTCCTTTCACTGCTTCACAGACTCCCAAAAATATCGTTCTATTGCACAGAAGTGAATATCTTTATTAAGTGAAAACTTGTTTCATGAAGATGAATATACGTCTGTTCCATGGAAGTATCAACGCAAATTTCTTTCAATAATCTCTTGATGGATTGTTTTTGCAGCAAGGGCAGGACCTAATGGATGAATCAGTACTTACATTCTACACTCAACAATGGGAAGGATATGAATTTTCAAGCAAAGTTCTCAACGGTATTTGTGCCTACCTTAACAGGCACTGGGTGAGAAGAGAATGTGATGAGGGACGCAAAGGTGTCTACGAAATATACTCTGTAAGTTCTCTTGTTTGTCACATTTGGTAGCTAAGCCAATTTTTTATGTCACTATATGCAAGATTTTACATTTACAAAGTCTTTATTGACTTCAATTTGGCTTTCATATTTGCTAGCATAGATAGTTATCAAATTTAGCTGTTTGCTGACTTTTCCCGTGGATGAGGTTGTGTCCCCTGATCCACTTTAGGTTGGTTAATGGGACATAAGCACCTCTCATTCACACTAGACTTTGGTCTGGATTAAACAGGCGCACTATTGGTGTCTTATTTTCAAGTCATTTGGTAGGGATTGTTTCCAGTTGTTAAAGCACATGTCTACTGTGATGAAGGTCCTGAGTTTGGGACACCCTTGTCTGTGTTTATTGGTGCCCTCTAGTTGTACAGTCAACAGTGAATGTGTACCTGACTGACTGAAAGCAAGCATAAGGTGCAGCGTGGAAAGAGCTAGCCATCTTACCAAATGGTGCTTTGGGTCAGGATTGTGCCACGGTAGCATGGCACTTCTAGGTAGAATTGTATAAAAAAAATGACTGGAACTCAATGCTACCTTCCATTTTTCAATCAGTCGAATCAAGTTGAGCAACCACGTAGTGTTGCAAGATCAACCTATCAGGAACTGATCTTATTATTTTGTCAATCTCTGGCAGCAACAAGGCTGCCTTTTTTGATCATAAGGAAAGTGTATCATAGCCTGTTTTGAGTTGGTTATTGTTGTTAAATGTGAGGTGTAGCATGTTTAGGAATGCTCTCCAGATACTGAATGATAGGTTTTTTTGTGGCAGACAGAGAAAGCAGGCTGAAAGACACGATCTGCTCTGCTTGAATTTCAATCACCTCCTTCGGTCACCTCCTTCCTTTCAATCAGATGCTTGTACATGCTGTGAAGCCACAGTTGATCCTCAAGAAACTTGATTTATATTTGAAAATTCACAGATGTGGACAATTGTCTCAAGCTATCTTGAACTCATGAAGTTTGGCTAATGGGAGAGTTTTCCCATGATATTTGCAAGGGCTCTGGTCTCGTTTGCTTCTTCCATTTAAACGTTTGGTCTCTAGGTCCAAAGTTGCAAAACTCAAGTGAAATTGTAGATGAAGATGCAAGTTATAGTCCCCCAAACAATGGGTGCTCTTAGTATCCTGGCAGAGTTCATATGGATCGATTGCCTTTTCCCTATTGTCTAGAGCTTAACTTCAAAATGTATTACCTCCAACTTACATAAATCTTTCTTTTGTCGTTTTCTGATATGTTTTATTTCCTAAGTCCACTTCTTTTCTTGTTGTAGCTTGCTTTGGTGACTTGGAGGGAAGTTCTATTCAAAGTTCTGCATTCCAAGGTAGACCTTTTTCTGCAATATTGATCTCGAACCTGACGTATCCTCTGCCGTTTGAGCTAAGTCTGAATCAAAAACACATTCGCATTATACTGTGACATTATCAAACGCGGTTATTTCATGTCATGTATCCAATTACAACCCATGATGGACTTGTCAATGCAGACTTCCCCGTTAGAACTTGTGATGCATTCATCAAAGTCTAAAATTAGTTGAAGAGTTAATTGATGCTTCCCTACCGACCCTCCAAGTATCAGAAGTTGAGTTGGTTTTGTGAGCATGCGTTCTGGAAGGAGGGCATGTTGAAATCTGCCTCACTTCGGGATTGAGCCAACCGTTATTCACAGCAGAGCCCCACACATAAGGGGGCGTTTCGATTGAACCTTTAGCCGCTTTTATTTTCACTTTTCAGCTTTTCTAGAATTTCGAATTTGCATTTTATATCCATAAGTCATGAAAATTATTGTGAGCATCGCTATTTTGCTTCTGCAAAGGCGAACCGTTTAATTCGACATGCCCTGTCCAGGTTTTCCTTCTGACGTGCAAACGTGGGTATTCGTAGATCCATCTTCTCAACCTGACGACATCTTGCGAATGTAGAATTGATAAGCGCAGTTTTGCCGTACTTACCATCTCTAACGGAAGCATACTTGCCGTCCGGACTTTTACCATTCACCCTTGGTTGCTTGAAAAATCGTTTTAGTCACCAAACCACGTGCCCGATCCAATTCGGGTCTCCATTTGTATCTTCATCAAAGAGGCTGTTTCTATTTGACAGTAGTGATTATTAACCGTGCAAGCACTGCATGTTGCCATGATTTAGAGGTAGGTCTCACTTGCGTCGCATACTTGATTTCGAGCCTAGCAGAACCAGAGACCGGCCACTGAGGGTTTATTGGAGGTCGTCTTTATAAGATGGTTTCCCATTGCCTTCCTCGCCAGTGGTGTTTTCTTTTATTGTGATATGTGCAGGATCCGAGCCCACAACCCCTGCGTTATGAGTCCACACGCTGAAACACTAAACCACGGCACCACGGAGATTGACCAATTAATTCTAAAAATTTCCTGATATCATTGGAATTACGCATTTTCATCTACTTGTTGAACAGGTGACAAACGCCGTTCTGAATCTAATTGAAAGGGAGCGTAATGGTGAAACAATAAGTACCAGACTGGTATCTGGAGTCATCGATAGTTTTGGTAAGATATTTTAATTTTTTTGGGCCTCATTTCTTAGCTATGTGAAATGATAATGACACTCTTCTTCACGAATACTTCTTTCATGCTATTATCTGATCATAGCTTTCTGATCATCTTAACGAAATTTTTGCTTACTGACAAAGTTGCCTTGCCGCTTGGCAAGTTGCAAAATAATCTTCTACTTGGTTCCAATTGCCTTGCGATCAATTCAACGCATTTGTTTTCACCGTCCACATCAATCAACCAAGCGTGAATATTATATCGGCAAGGGCACGTTTCAGGACAGTTTTCTGATAGAAGGAATGTTTTTGCTTTTTGAACAGTACATCTTGGGATCAACGAGGACGAGCCAGGAACTGCTGGTGGCAGTCCTTCGTTATCAGTTTACCGCTGCTTCTTTGAGAATGGATTTCTACAGACAACTGAAGAGTACTACCACAAAGAGAGCACGCAATTCCTATCTGAAAATCCAGTGACGGAATATATGAAAAAGGTGAGTCTGTTGTTGGTGTAAATTCATATCAAGTCACTCGCGCTTGACAAGGTATTGAAATGATTTCAACTTAAAGAGCTTTTCTTCTTCATTATATTGTTTTACGTAGTGTAAACTGAAGAAGGTATTTGTGCAGCGATTGTGACGTAATGTTGCGTAGTATTCTCGATACCGAGCTTAGAAGCAACCAGCGATAGGGATCCGAGGTTTTTTTAGGAAAGTGGATTTTACGCTTTGGTGTTCCGTTGCCTTCCTCTCCGATTGTGCTTTTGCTGTCATTCGTGCAGGATTCCAACCCGTAACTCCGGCGTTATATGAGTGAGCATGCTTAAAAACGACATCGCAGCACCACTTGTAACGTTAAATGGATAGATATGTTTGAATAATCGCAAGAAATGCACGGTGAGATCAAAATGGCCTGCCTGACAAGTAAAGGACTATGTCGAGTATGAGTGATCCCATGGTATGACGGCGGTTAAGTGTACGGACTCATAGCGCAAGGTTGTTGGTCCTTCCCTTGCCTTTATTGTGAACCATGTCTGCATGGTTCACAATAAAGGCAAGGGAAGGCAAAGGGAAACTACCTCGTAAAACCAATTTAGGAATCAGAATCGAGTATGCTCTGCAGAATTTATGATGCAATTGATATGGTACGAGAGCTTCATTTGATATATTCATCCACCCTCCCTTTCTCTACTCTTCTACTGTTTTTCCTTTGTTCCTCCTCCTTTCCTTTGTGTTCCGTCAAACTCCAACTGACTCATCATCTCGCGTTCCCAAGGCCGTCAAGAAGTAGGTATCAGTCATCATATATGGTATTTTCTGGCGTATTTTTTCGGAAACTTGAAATTCGTGGCTTAGAAGATATAGAATGCATAATTGTCTGACTTTTGCTCATCAATAAGACCAAAAATCTTGAAAGCATTGGTTAGCTCTGAGCAGTTTATGAAGGACCTGATCATCTCTAGGAAGGTTTTACTCCTTCTTTTCAGGCTGAAGCGCGACTGAAAGAAGAGCAAAACAGAGTTCAACTTTATCTTCACGAAAGCACAGAAACAGAGGTACGGAAACACTTTTAAAAGCAGAAATTATTTTGTTTAGAATTGCAAAACATTGAAATTGTTAAGAGGCAATGGCAAGAAAGAACACAATTTTTAATTGTTCCGATCATGAAATTTAACCTGAAATAGCAGTGACGCATGAATGAAATTGGATAAAGTGAACAATCAGACCTAAGATAAAGTTCGAAAGTGGTTGGCGCATTTGGAATCAAATTTTGGCATTTATTTCTGAGCACTGATGTTAGAAATTGAGAATCTATTCAAATTCATTTCTAGCTCGCCAAAAAATGTGAACAGGTCTTAATTCAAAAACATTTAGAAACTTTTTATACGGAATTCAAAAATCTTCTAGAGGACGACAAAAATGAAGGTAAATCATTAATTTATTTTGCTTTCTTTATTATTACTTAAAAATTTTACTATTCAATTTTGATCATTTCTGATGAAATCCAATCATTTCTGATCAATTCTAATCATTTCGAATCAATCCCAATGATTTCTGGCAAATTCCAGTCATTTCGAATTGATACTTATAATTTCCTATCAATTCAAATCATTTCAAATCAAATCATAATTCTTATTCTCACAAAGTACAAGTTTTATCCGATTCATCTTGTTTCATTCGTTTTAAACTACTTTTCCTTTCATCAGTTATCTATTTAGTTTGTAATTTTCATGTCTGCTCATTTTTATTTGCATTGATTTGATCCTGATTATTTTTAGATCTAGGCCGGATGTACAATTTAGTGCACAGAATACCACATGGTCTTGACAACTTAAAGGAACTTTTAGAAGAACACATCCACTCACAAGGCCTAAAAGCTCTTGATAAATGCTGTGATTCAGCTATAAGCGTATGTATTGTAATTCGGTCTACTCTTTTGAGCTTACGACCCCCGTCTTTTAGAACCGAAGTTGAACGTGAACTTGTGTACCCTTTAAAAGTTTTAGGGGTTAATTTGAGTAATTGATTTTTACTGCATTGTAAGATACACCTACTATCATTTCGTGCTGAAACCTAGACTTAAATAACATTACCTCCGTGAATTTAGCCACCTAAGTGTTACACGGCTGTGGTTAGCCAGAGACAACTAGGACCATCCAACGGTGCAGAGAATCGTTTGTAGTATGTCGTTTAGTTGTTCATCTTAATGTATGAGCAGCTTTTAGTTGTTGCTTAATGCAGTTACTGCGAATCCATTGATACATGATTCTCTAAAAAATTTTTAGGATCCACGGTTGTACGTCAGAACCATACTCCATGTACATACAAAGTATAATGCGTTAGTCCAAACCGCCTTCAAAAGTGACTCTGGCTTCGTTGCCTCCCTTGATAAGGTAATTTACATTCTTCTATGATTACGGTAAGCATCTTTGTGTGGTATGCCAAACGTCACAGATTCATCTTCTTGGGAAAGCCAAGAACTGTTCTATGTTAATCTTGATGAGAACAATGAGAAGGTTCGTCTGATTTTAGGACGTCAGCAAATCATAAGAGGAGGGCGAGATTTGTGTCACGTCCCCTTTCTCGAAAAAGGCATCCACATCTTTGTAAGCTTATTTTCTTGACTTGTTGCGTCGGGTTTTTTACTGCGGCGATTAAGCTCAACTGCAATAGATTTTAAAGCAGTGAATATAAAAGAGTTCTGATAAAGTTTATGGGTAGCTTAGTTGTCCAATAGTCAGTGGTTGGAACCTCCCCTTTAGCTTAGATGTCGCTTCGAGTGAAGAGAGTCGCTAGGTCCCTGTAATTTTGAGCGTGTAGGATCGCGAAGTGTTTTCAGATTGAGAGGAAGGACTAGGACAATGCTCAATAAGCATACTTTCACAGTGTGCTTAAACCTTCTTTCATTTCCCTGGCAGAAAGCATTAAATTAGCTTTTTCTCTACCGTCATCTTAGGCATGTAGAAGATGTATCAACACAAATGCTGTTACAAAACAAGCCGGAAGCTCGTCTAAATCACCGGAACTGTTGGCGAGATATTGTGATTCAGTACTTAAAAAAAGGTAGTTTGTCGATTGAAGAATCGATTCGTTCTGCCGGACCCATTGAGGTCGTTAGCAGGGCAAGTCTCAAATGCAGATTACGTCAATGACTGAATTAACTTTCATCATAAGATTTCTGTTAACGCTTCATTGGGGCATGAAAATTGAAATTTTGCATGCTTCTTCAAGGATTCTTCGATGATTGCCCTTCAAATAGCCAGGCATTTATTAATGGACGAGTTTCACTTCAATACAGCATCACTCATCTGACAAATGGTGCTGTATTTTCTGGAAGTTTGAAACTTTTCGTCGAATGAATTTTGATGTTTACTCTCTAATTGCTGCCTATTAGCCCTTAGCTACAGGGTTAGTTAGCATAGTTGTTAAAGCACATGCGCTCTGTGCGGTGGGTCCAAGGTTCGATCCACGATCGCTTCCGTTTCTGGATGCACTGTCTTTCCACCCAGTAGTGAATGAGCGCCTATCGTAGAACCGTGGGTAAAGTGCGACGAGAAAAGGAACTTCCTTCGTTACATCACACTATGCCGTTATGGTCCTCGACGCATGGAGCAGGGGACTTGTATCGATATCTGGACTCAACTTTACTTCAGTCATAGATTACATTTACATAGAGCACTACTTTTGGAAGTGTAGCTTTGCAATTTTTACTTGTTTCTTTAAGTGCTCTTATGAGTTTTTTAGAGTTTTCTTGATCATGCTTAACCCATCTGTAACGTATTTTCAAGCTTTCTTGGTTCTGAAAGTCATTGGTTAGTTTGTAGGATTTTCCAGAGCGTCATTGTGCTGTTGTCATTTGTAGTGTGTCTTGTTTTGTTCCTCGAGTATCATTCGTTTGTTTCATTTTCAGTGCAAAAAACCCAGAAGAAACGGAACTCGAAGATATACTGAATTCAGTAGTATGTATCTCACCATGTCAAACTTAAAATATCCATTTATTCATAGTTATGATATTCATTTCCTAGTTAAGTTATCTTAAACCCAATGAGATTTCATCTTTTTCTCCACATTCAACCAAATAAATAATTGAT
This sequence comes from Pseudorhiza aurosa, assembly GCA_964026355.1. NCBI lineage: Eukaryota > Metazoa > Cnidaria > Scyphozoa > Rhizostomeae > Lychnorhizidae > Pseudorhiza > Pseudorhiza aurosa. Next base: position 9,014,371 of record OZ032115.1, read on the forward strand.
TGCTGTGTCTGTACATAACATGTTCTTATGTATCCAAGGCTATTTATATTTCTCGTAATACACTTGCGCTATCGCAGAAAAAGCCTCTTACTTTGTAAAGTTTTGCGAGTGTTTAGATAAAATTTTATGTATTTCTCGCTCGGAATATGCAGTACTGCCACTTGACCATCCCCACAGGAACATATAGTGCGCTTGCAAAGTTTTGTGGTCAGAATATTAAAGAAATTGAAATTTTCACCACCTATATGGGCAGGAAATCAGAGAAGGAACGTTGATTGTGAACTTTGATTATTTTTCATTTTTAGATGGTAGTTTTCAAGTATATAGAAGATAAAGATGTATTTCAAAAGTTTTACTCGAGGATGCTTGCAAAGAGGCTTGTATATCAGAATTCAGCTTCTGATGATGCGGAAGCAAGTATGATTTCCAAACTTAAGGTTCGTATATCTAGTCATCTTCATAGGAGGTTGTCTTATAATTTCTAATAATTTCTCAACTTCAAAGAAACGAACGACACTTTTAGTGAGGCCAGAGGTATCCTTCTTCCCAGAGCGTCACTTAACCGTTCCAAAGCTCGGCAAATAAAAGGGGCAAATAAAAGGGGCAAATAAAAGGGGTAGGATTTGATGTACTTATTTTTATGATGGAATATCATTGGTACCCCTCCTTCGCTCTGTCAGTCGCTTTTTCCTCATTAACATTCTTGAAAATGTACGTAACAATACAGAGCCCTTTGTGCGTCAAGGAGAGTGGAAATGCCTACCAACACGGTAGCCATGTGATCGAACATTCAAGCTGGAAATAGCAATAGCGTAGCAGTCTTTGGTTGCCACGTGCTCTAAGAATCAAGTGTGTTCTGCAGCACACATCTAGTTGATAGCGATTTGACCGAATGCGCTCACTACGCTGGCACTTAACATAGTGGTTAGTGCACCCATCTACTTTGCGAAAATATCTTGGCTTGAGCAAGGTTCATGCTTATGTCAAGGTGCCCTCGTTTCGTACACCGAGCAGTACAAGAACGGCATAAAGCCAGAGGTGAACTGCGGCGAGAAAAGGAACTGGCCTACCTTCACCATGATGCCGTGGCAAAGCGTTATACCACGTAAAAGGTGCTCCACGACGCTCGTATCGAGTATTGGATGTAACTCAACATTCAGCAAATCAGTCTCCCCTAATGTACTGCCACTCTAGAAATACAGTACAAGCGTCAGTTATCTCTGCAATTGTTCACTGTACTTTTGAAGCAATTTTATGCATGCGTAAGTCTGAATTTTTTTGAAGAATAGTAAGAGGTTGATTATAGAGGATAAAGGTTACATCTTGGCTACCAATGTTTTTGATTAAAGGGAGAATGATATGGAAAATTAGGACTAACATTGTCTTTCTGCAGTTTTCTTCGTTTCCCAACATGTAGCAAAGGTTTTGCTTGTTATGGTTTATGTAATTATTCGGCTTATCGAATACTTAATTGACCTAGCATTTGAATTGTACTCTCTTCTGATTGAAGCAACTGTGTGGATTCGAATACACAAGTAAGCTACAGAGAATGTTTCAGGACATGAACGTCAGCAGAGATTTAAATGATTTATTTAAAAGGCACCTTTCTTCAACAGAGCCATTAGATAGTAAGTACTCGATACAATTTCCATAAATTCTATGTTCATAGTGGTATCTTTTGAAAGATCTTTCCTCTCTAGGACAAGAGAATTGTTCGAAGGATGACTAGACCCGTCTCCTCAACTCTTATAGTTGTAAATTGAATTTTGCTCCAATGCTTGTTCTTTCAGCTAAGACAGCCATATAGCTGCATAACTGCATAACTGCATAATTATGCTATTGAATAACTATTACCATTTAGAATACGCACTCGTATTAATCAGGTGACTCACTTGTAGACTTCCTAGATTATGGGAGGTTTATAGTTTGGTTTTTTCTTGAATAAGAAGTTTTTAAGAAACATTTATATGTAGATAAGATTTCAGCTGGCGGCTCAACAGCCGTATTTCCAAGTCATCATGATTTGTTATCCCAAGTTAGTTGAATCAATAATGAAATTCACCCTCTGGGGAAGGCATGTGATTTTGAAAAGATTATATTGCTTTGTTCCAGTTGATTTCAGTGTTCAAGTTTTAAGTTCCAGTTCATGGCCATTCCAGCAGGGAACGGCATTTAATTTACCCGGAGAGGTACGTAGATATTGCCTGGATACTTTTCTATCATAGATTTTTTATGATTCATATAAGTTGTCTTTGCACTGGAATATTTCGGTTTACTTGAGCATCTCGAAGTAACATAACTCACTCTGGAAGCCCTGAATTTTCAGTAGGCTTGTTATGGTTATAGCGTTATTCCACATTCTTCTAAACTCTGGTGTTTTCCTCTTTCATCTTGTTTTCCTCTTTCCTCTTGCTTTCCTCAAGAGTATCACAAGTCCCTATTCAAATCAAATGCTAATCATTTCCTGAAATCTACTTTATAGTCCATTTCTTTCTTCTTTCTTGTAGCTCCTTAGAATTTTATTTGTCTATGTAGCCTTGTTTGTTCTGCGATTCTGATAAGATAAGCCATCTTGGTCATGTGCGTCAAATCACATGTAGTTGACAAACAGAGAAGATGTGAAGAACACTTTAAACTGTTTTCACAACTTTAATGCTTGTTCATCCCATCAGGCATTGGCACAATATAAAGCTATTTGCAACGATATCTACCTATTTCTCTACCAGCATATTGATCGCCTTCTAAAAAGAAGCTTATCTCCGCTAATTGTGTACCCACGCGAGCATCTTACTTTATTGCCGATTACGATCCATATTTTCTGATTCATTTTTGCAGCTGGAGAGAAGCTATCAACGATTCACGTCCTTTTACGGCGCGCAGTACAGTGGGAGAAAATTACACTGGCTATACCTACAGTCTAAGGTTCGATTAGAATTATCAGCAAGCAAGCATAAGTCAGCCTCACGTGACAGTGATTTATTTTGCCTTGTAAATTTCTATCATTGCTCTAACTGAATCGTGTGCTAAATCGGTACAAATGGGGCAATTGTTATGAAAGTAAATCTTTTTGTGACTATCTCGCACGTGAGATCTTGTTATTTGTTGCTGATTCTGAATTATTATTGTCGTACAACTACGCACACACACACACACACACACACACACACACACACACACACACACACACACACACACACACACACACACACACACACACACACACACACACACACACACACATACACACACACACACACACACACACACACACACACACACAGACACACACACACACACACACACACACACACACACACACACACACACACACACACACACACACACATACACACACACACACACACACACACACACACACACACACACACACACACACACACACACACACACACACACCCTCATGTCATCCTCCACTTCTTGTAAGCAGCACTTCTTTTGACATGCTGATGGGTGATCTCCTTTTTCATCATGCAGGGGGAGCTCGTTACAAACTGCTTCAAAAATCGCTATACATTGCAGGTCAGTAAGTCTAAGCGTTACTTAGTGTGAACGTAGTCGTATTGTAAGGCATTTTGCCGTTTCCCTACTCAAAAAGTAACGAATATGATTGATTAGCCCATTTTGCCAGCAAACATCTAGCTGACGTTTACGTAGCGATAGTATTTATTTTTGAGTTGCTTTCTGAGTGTTTTTCTTTCTTGTAGGCATCAACATACCAGGTTTCTGTGTTACTAATGTATAATCATGCTGATAGTTACACTGTCGAACAGATTCAAGATCATACACAGATGAAAATGGTAATTTCATTCGCATCTATTTTGTATTCGATCTTTTTCTACAGGCTTCTCTCACAATGTGGGGCAATCGGAATGAACTGCCTTAGATACCAAGTCCACATCTTCATGAATGTTCTGTTATGGGGGAGGGGGGTTTATGGTCGGATGCTAGATGTTTACGTACCAGAATGCTCGAGGTTTAACGCCACTAAGGGAATCCAGTTGGTGTTAATTTACGCGTAATATGAAATTGGAATGAAGATTCGGGTTGTATGCTGGTCAGTCAAATGTATCACTTGAATTAGTTCGCCTTTGTGCACATTTAGCGATAGTTTTACGTTTTTGGGTAATAAGTAATTTTAGAAATAATAGGGAAACGTGATTCACTCTCTTACTGGTAGCTGAAAGCAGCATGCAAAGTCTGCGCAAGATCAATACGAATCAAACTAATATTGTATTTCGCTTATTCACTATTTTCAACGAATTGCTTCCATTTCGCTTCCTTGTTGCCAGGTTACTGAAATTTCCTAATGCACGGCTGAAAATAGAATTTTTTCATACCTCTGCTATTTTTCTGATTTCAAATATCAGTATGCTATACGAATTGGAACTTTTTCATTTTCGTTCATAGGAAACTTTGACACAGGTTCTCACAATTCTCTTGAAAGTGAGGCTGTTGGTGAGTTTAAGTTTCCACGTCAACTTTTTGAAATGAAAATTATCTGAGGATGGATACAGACAGGATGTTTTTTTAGTTTTTTCACGGCAAGGGCTTGGTTTCAACTTCTTCAATTTCTCGCTTTCAAAAGCAGCCCTGAATTTCCACGATAAACTTCAAGCATCATATGATAGTACCTTTCAATGCTGTGCTATCTTTGGGATCTTAACATCCTTTGAAGTTGCTGTCTTCTATAGCTGTACCTCCAATGGCAGAAGAATTATTTGCTCATAAATTTCCTCGCATTGTGAACCAGTCCCATCACCAAGTTTCTCACATTTCCTATCGACAGCAGGATTTTTCCATATCGAACAGTCTCCTTTGAATGCGTGAAGTATCATACCGGAAAGCATACTTCGAATTTTTAAATGAGTAGACTCTTTTTGCACCTGTTTCTCCTAATACAACATTGCTGACATAGAATATTCTGTTCATGTAAGGTCAATTTTTGTAGGTCTCAGATACAGCAAATCCAGGTAGCGATGACTTCAACATACAACCGCAATCTGTAATTCGCCTCTTTAAAGAATACAAAAAGTACGTATCACAGCAATGCTTTTTTATAATACTTGATTTCGAGCTTTGTAGAATCTTAAGACAGGACTCCAAATTTTTTCTAGGGAATCGGATTTTTATGAGTCGGATACCGGTTGCCTTCCTCGCCAATGGTATTTCTATTGTGACACGTGCAGGATTCGAACTCAAAACTCTGCGTTATGCTTCCGCGCGCTGAACCACTACACCATGGCACTAATCAAATATGTTAAGCAAGGATAAGAAAGTAGTTAATGTTTCAACTTAAGCGATAACACATGCATGGCATTTAGGTATCCATAGTTGAAGTAAGCGTAATTTTACTATTTAGCGATGCAGTTGAATGCAAAGGGGGGATTAGCTGAGTTATGAATACTATTCGCAACCCTCCCCCTTGAGCGAAAAGGCTCGATTGAGAGCAATGGGGGTAAGCAGCACAAGTCCCCTGATGAATCTGGACAAAGGGTAGTCCTCAAATCTTTTGCACAGGAATCTTTCTCATTGGCTAGGTTAATCGTCAGGAGGAAGGCTAAAGCATCACTTATCCAGCTAGAGGATAATCCCGATTTATCATTTCTTCACATTTCTGCTACGCAATTTTACATCCTGGTATACAAAGCTTCGAATTTGTAGAGAAGAGCGAAGCAATTTCTCTATACTGATAGCCCCTTTATGTAATGCTTATCCTGCATTTCATGCTTATCCTGCATTTCATACTTTGACAAGGGACGGAAGAGATGGTCTTCAATTCTGACAAAATCATATTTCAGCCTGTCTGTGCAATATCTACAATTACTTTGTTCAACCTTTGCAAGACCCGAAATAGCAAAGTTACTTGGCCCTCACATGTCTTTGGCTTTCCAAGTGTTCATTGTCACACATGATAATATTGTTTGAATGTTGCTTAATGAAATTGTATTTTCTTTGCAGTAAAAAGCTTCGTGTAAACATAAATGTACCGATGAAAGCGGAACAGAAGCAAGAAGAAGAGCAGACGCATAGAAATATCGAAGAAGACAGGAAATTACTCATACAGGTCTGCAAATCAGAAAATCACTCACACAAATCGTCTGCAAATTGTTTCCATCGTCGTACTGGCGATTGGAAACAATTGCCAGCCCTTGTTTAGTCATTTATCATTTTTCCATGATTTGAAATGAAGTGAAATCCTTTGCTGATTGTGTCAACCACCTGCACTCTTCGTAGAGACTTTTTCACCCACTTCTATCAATAAATATATAAATATATATTCTTGCAACAGTTAGTTTGTCTGTCTCGAAATACCAACATTCATGATCCTTCACCCAGTTGAAAACGTCTATGGTTGAACTGGTTCAAAGCCAATTCTTGGCACGATTAAGGTAGTTGGTACCCTGTCTTCCCCGCACCCCTTTTCTTCGATTCTCTTCTGCAATGCCAAAAATTCAAGTCCCCTTTTCTGTACATTATGCTATAATCATCATCATAGTTACTTATCTTCTCTCTGATCACCAGTATGGCTTTCGAAAAGCCAGGTCTACTGGTGATCTTCTTGCTTATGCTGTCCATGTCTGGTCCTCTGCTCTAGAATCCAGTGGTGAGAGCAGAGTGATCTCTCTTGATATCTCCAAGGCCTTTTTACATCGCGTTTGGCACAAGGGTCTTCCGCTAAACTGCCGATGTTTGGTTTCCATCACACTCTCATTAATTGGATTGGTAGTTTCCTCTCTGATAGGTCAATTGCCGTCAGAGTGGACGGCTTCCTCTCCAATCTGCACTCTATCAATGCTGGTGTACCCGAGGGTTCTGTCATCTCCCCTGTACTCTTCATCCTCTTCATCAATGACCTGCTCACCTCCACGTCTTCTAGCATTCACTCCTTTGCTGATGATACCTTCCTAAGTTCCTCATTTTCATTCTATCCAAATGACCATGCTTCCACCGATATCCAACTCCACAGAAACATTCCAGCCTCGCTTCTCTCCAATGATCTGACAGTTATTGAGAAGTGGGGTAAAGACAACCTAGTTTCGTTCAACCAAAGCAAGACGAAACAGGCTGTCATTTCACGCAAACGTAATCAAAACTTTCCAGCTGTCTTCATGAATGGTGATGAACTGGACACTTCAGCTTCTTTCACACAACTTGGTCTTTCTCTTTCAACTAATCTCACTTGGAAAGCTCACATCCATTCCCTTGCTAAACATGCATCTCAAAAGCTCGGTTTCCTCGCCAGAGCTCGTGGGTTTTTCTCATCTTCTCACCTTCTATCTATATACAAGTCCCAAATCCGTCCTTCTTTAGAGTACTGCTCCCACGTCTGGGGTGGTGCTCCAAAATCTACTCTCTGTCTTCTCGACAAAGTCCAGTCCAAAGCCATTCGTCTCATCAATAATCCTAACCTCACCAAATCGCTCCAATCTCTTTCCCATCGTCGTTTAGTTGGAGATCTTTCCATCTATTACAGATACTTTAGCGGACATTGTTCTCAGGAGATCAGGGATATTATTCCTCTGAGGCGTGTCAGGACCACCAGAAGCTCAACTCATTCACACCCTTTCCAAGTTTCACTGCCTAATCCACGAACTCTATCTCACAAATCATCATTCATCCCAAGAACATGCAACTTATGGAACGTCTTGCCTTCTTCTTGCTTTCCTGAGTCCTACAACTTGCCATAAATCTTTCAAATCTAAGATCAATAAACTTGATCTGATCTCTCTATCCTCTTAGCCTTTCGCTTTCTTCTTTCTTCCTTTGTTGGGGCTTTGTATAGGTCACCATGGCCTTTCCTCAACATAACCCACTAAAAAAAAAAAAAAAAAAAAAATACACATTCTCTAGATGGTCTTGATTTTTCTTCTTAGGCATGCATTGTCCGTATCATGAAGATGAGAAAAGTAATGAAGCATCAAAATCTTCTCAGTGAGGTCTTAAATCAATTAGCATCGAGGTTTAATCCACGTATACCTGTTATTAAGGTAAGCGTTGCATCGAAAACGTACCCGTTTACAAAGTTTTTACATGGAATTGAAGGTATGCATATGCATATAAATCTTCAAAAATGTGAAACAATTTCAAGCTGCAAATTTAGTTTGAGTTTAGAACTTGTAATATTTCCCGTATTGCAACTTCCAAAGTTAAATCATTTTAGTTGACGACTTTCTCTTAAGTCGTATGTCCCTTCGGGTCATTGGGAATCATAATGATCCGCAGTTTCCTGTTTTTTCAAGATGGAATTGCTTCAGAACTTATAGTGATTGGTTGAGGATTTATAATGCACATTTCTACAAGACTGCTTATCTTAGAGATGGATGCAAATTCTCATCCTTTTTCCATCCCTGCAGAAGTTACCAGTGATTATGAATCTCAGGGCAGATGACTTTTGATTGGTGTGTCATAGCTTCGTACTATTATTTTGAAGAGTTTCAGAGCTTCTAAAAACAGAAGTTTCCCAAAAAAATTCCTAAGGACATTTGCAAAGAATATCAAACATCAAAATAATGGTTGAAATATCCTGGGAAATACCGCCTTCCTTCCAGCCAAGCTTCTTGTCTAGAGAAAATTCATATTTTTTCGTGCCGAGGAAAGCTCGTGTATTGAAGTTGATATATCGTATGTAATAGCGTTGATGATTTCTGTTTCCTCAGCAGAAGAAGGCGCTGGGGCTTTTAATTCATCCTTTTTTTTTAATTTCGCTTGATAATTTAAAGGAAAATAATATCCTTCTTTTGCAGAAATGTATAGACATTCTGATCGAAAAGGAGTACCTTGATCGTGTTGATGGTGAGAAGGATACATACCAATACCTTGCATAAAATCTTCGGCTTAACTGGCACTTCATTAACTGGAAACAGAACCCATCAGAAATGAAGGTCTTTGACTGATACATCATGTTGATGGGAAAAGGTTAGCTTTCGATGTTGTGAAATTTTGACGCGGTTTTCAGTGGGTGATTCCTGTGTTGAGAGCAGTATTCTAGTGAACTCAAGTGCTACTGTGAATTGGCCCTTTTGGAAACAAATGATTTATATCCATACTATTTTTTCTTGTACCTAGTAAAGTTTACTTTTGTCTGTTAAAATCACATTGTTGCCTCATCAAGCATTTTTTGCGAATTTTTCACCAATGGAAATGGTCGTTTCAGCCGAGAATAATTGTTACGACACTGCAATATAGCGTCTTGCTGCATTCTGCTTTTAAACTTGTTCATCATTGATTTGAATTAAGGATTACTTAAAGATTCATTCTGCCTTTCCTTGCTACCATATCAGCCTCAGTGACCAGTGCCCTTTTCTGTCGTCGGTATTACTGAAAAACATGAACCAAGGGGGGGGGGCCTGTTCATCCATTTGAGCATTTTTATCGTGTGCTCAACAATGTGACCGAAGTAGAGATAGAGATGATAGCCACGGTTGTGGATGAACTTCTCGAGGAAAGAATGCCATCCTTTCTTCTAATGAAAGTTTTCCCGCTAGTTGACTTGCCTAGTATAAAGTTGGAGCAGTTTGATGGTTGCCAAAGTTTTCAGATTTCTATCATTAAGGTTTAGTCGTTAGCCACAGTAGCCTCGAAGGAATATCTCAGCCTCTTTCACCATTTCTCTGGTCTTTTGATATTCCATGGAACTTAACGTTGTTTGAGGAAGGCTTAAAGCCTGATATTAATCGTGAAGCATTGAATAATTTAAAAGTTCCGTGTTCAAGTTTGAATGATAATTTACGAGGACTATTTTTTTTAATCATGAGATCGAACCTCTTCATTCCTTGAATTCTATCTTATTCCTCTCCGTGTGTAAGGAGGCAGCAAGACACGTCAAACAAGTGTCTCAGACATTTTACCACTGAATCATTTGACCTGGTGTCATGATAGTTCGTTGGTTGCGGCACTTCATCACTGAGCCCCTCCTTAAGCTTAACGTTAACTCAGAGTAGGGAAAAATCGCTAGCTGGCTCTAATTCCAAGGCGTAGAAACCGCGAGGCATTTTCACATTGTGAGGGATGTCCAGGTGATTGTTGGATAAGCATAGCTGCTGAGATGCATGAAGAGGTCATGTGATATTTATCATACCAATGCATGCGGATAGAGCCCGCGGAAGCCTCAGAAATATTCGCATCTTTTGCGCCCATCTCAAATGCAACTGGTTCCTCTCAAAATGGGACATATTTTGCACTTACTCCTACAACAATTAAAAAATTATTTCATCAGACAATTCAGCAAGAAAAAGTAGCCGAATGATGTAGAATGGGGCGTTTACTATTGCATCTGAGTAGAAGAGTTCAGGTGCAGAAGTTCACGGAAGCTGTGGCCTAATTTGTCGCACATGGTAGAAAATCAATTTTTGCATTGCCGTTTAGAATATGATCATATCTAACTTTCGTTTTCGGTTGGTTAGAAATAGAAGTGACGATTGAATTGGCAATGATCGATAACGTCACAATGATGCCTTTTCTTTCTCTTTGCTGATGCCTATCTGGACCCCAGAGAAAATTAGATAGATGTGAACACTCTAGTCTCCTAATTCGTTCCTATGCGCCCCCGTTGCAGCCAGGTCTGTGCAGCGCAGTGCTTGACAGGTGACGGGAAACAGGTGTCACTCTTGGGTGCCTGCAAGCTGCAATTGTTGAATACCAGCGAAAAGCCTAAAGCTTCAATGCTAGCATTGAGTGAATAGATCAACAGATTACGTATGCTGTTGCATTAGAGGCCTAAATAGTTAATATAAGCACTTTCTGGTGTTGGCTATGAAAAAGAACCCTCATGTCGCGAGGTAGCCAACCAGCCGAGTTTAAATCGATGCATTTTGAATAACAGCAGACCGGATGTTAGATTAGCCGGATATATCATCCTGCATGTGCAAGCCTCGACTTGAATCGACTGTTATTGAGTGGAAGACGACGTTCCCGGGCAGAGCTCGTTTCCTTGTCAAGGGAGTACCTCTTTGTATCTAACATGGAATTCGGTGTCGCTTTTGCTGTTTTACTTTTCGTCGAGTTTGCTTCTTCCGACTACAACCCAGGTGATGCTGCTCCATCCTTCATTTTGCCGACTTTAACAAACCCTCTTATATACAAGGCACTGAATAACACCAATGTAAAACCGCCAATAATATTTCACGAATATAACCCACGATCGGGCTTCGTCGAGGCGCTTTGGAATGAAGATGCATCCATCGCACAGCTCTTGAAATATTCGCCAAACAATACGCAATATGTGTTCTTTACCTCATCGCAAGATACCAAAAAGGTTGCTGAGTGGATGAGAAGACGGTTCAAAACCGTTATTCAAAAGCATTACTCATCTCTGAGTGGAAATGCACGGAAGTAAGTGTCAATTTGTTTATCTTGTACCATGGACCAACGAGTTTTGTAACTGCATGTTTGCAACGCGATTTTGATGTATTTAATGGTGCGACTGGCCTATTTCGGTTACATTTTATTGCTCGTTTCTAGTCAGCGATGACGGCTGGTCAATATGGGACTTTGGGCAATGCCTTTAGAATATGATCCCTGCTTAGTTTCAGATTCGAGCCTAGGTAAGGACATTCTTGTTGTATATCCGCCTAGGGTAGCAGGGTTAGGGAAGCCTTTTAAAGGTACGAATAATGTTCTAAAGAGGACTGTATATAAATCGACGTATGGTAAAGAAAAAATATGGAAATGTACATAGGTATTCGTATATAGAGCTCTATGGTACAGTTAATACGTCAAATATTACTTGAATATTCTTCCCTAGGTCTTTCTCGTTTGTAAGGCTTGAAGAATCCAATTTACCTTTCTAATCCTGGCTTTCAACTGATCTGGTTAAAAGTTTCCCTTCCTCATACCACAAAGTACATTTGCACTATATACCGCTCTCCTAACTCAAACAACCATGAACTTCATTTCGACCACCTTTCCAAATCAATTGAGGCCATCACTTTACAGTCTCCACGCTCTGAAATCATTATCCTTGACGATTTCAGCTTCCACAACTCCGACTGGCTCACCTATTCCTCTAATGTCACCAACCCAGCTGGTCGGGATGGTGAGGCCTTTGCCATTGTCAATGAATTGATATAGGTAATATCAGAGCCCACATACGTTCATGATCGTGCAGGAGACAAAACAAATACTCTCGATCTTTTCCACACATAAAACCCTAGCATTTACTTTCCTCCTACCTTTAGGTCTCCTCTTGGTAACTCTGATCACTGTCTAATAACCTTAGGGCATGACTTCCTCCCCCACCTGCATAGACCTTGCTCCGCAAAGACTTTTTCACTACAGCAATGCTGACTGGGACTCCCTTCGCACGTTTTACTCTTCTTACCCTTGGTCTTCAGGCTTTTCAAACGATCCTTCCTCTTTGCTTCTTTCATCACCAGTGCAATACCTTCTCGTCAAAAAGATTCAAAGTTCCTTCCCTCACCATTTTTGGTGAATAGGGCGGCACCCATCTCCGTTTCATTAGCCTTTGGGCCACATAGCTGTGCCAACACAGTGAATGCTACAGTTGGGGGCTGGCCACCTGGTAGCACTGCGTGTTTCACTCCCATGCTCTTTCCCAAAATGCTGAATGCTAAGCAGGGAAATAGCATGTACCATTTTTCAAGTCTTTGGTATGGCTTGACCGGGTATCAAATCCCGATCTACCGCGTATAAAGCGAGCATGCTACCACTGGGTCACGGATGCAGTATTAGACAAAAGTCGAAATTGCAGAACTGACAGAAATATGAATGAGGGTGAAACAGCTGATTTAAGTTGTGTAGCCACAAATATTTTCCACAATTCCATACAAAATTCCAGTAATATCCAAGGCCAATCTTTTTTGCGTCAGTTTTTGCCTCCAGCTCCAACCTGGACGACCAAGGGTTCCAACCACGTCATTTCTCCCTTCAAAAATCACTATGTCACTTATTAAGATCTCCACACAAAAAGTCCGCCAAACCCTTCTCCAGCTCGGCACCTAATGTAAAGGCCGTGATGGTATTCCAGCAATAGTTCTCAAAACCTGTGCTCCTGAATTTGCCCCTATTCTTAATAAACTGTTTCAGCTTTCATGCACTTTTGGTGCATTTCCTATCATGTCTTTCCTATCCCAAAGAAAGGCGACAAGTCTAATCCACTCAACTTTCGTCCCATTGTAATCACTTCGCTCATATCTCAAACAATGGAGGCCATCATTACTAAACAACTGCTTACCTTCCTTGAAACAAACAATCGCTGTGATCACCAGTATAGCTTTCGAAAAGCCAGGTCTACTGGTGAACTTCTTGCTTGCGCTTTCCATGTCTTGTCTTCTGCTCTAGAATCCTATGGGGAGAGCAGAGTGGTCGCGTCTGGCACAAGGGTCTTTTCGCTAAACTACCGATGTTGGTCTCCATACACGCTCATTAAATGGATTGGTAGTTTCCTCTCTGATCGGTCAATTGTCGTCATAGTGGATGGCGTCCTCTCTAATCTGCACTCAATCCATGCTGGTGTACCCCAGGGCTCTGTCATCTCCCCTGTACTCTTCTTTCTCTTCATAATTGATCTGCCTACCTCTACATCTTCTAGCATCCACTCCTTTGCCAATGATACCTTCCTTCATTTTCATTCAATCAAACTGCTAATCTTAGTCGGAAATCACATATCCATTCTCTTGCTAAACATGCATCCAAAATGCTCGGTTTCGCCGCCAGAGCCCGTAAGTTTTTCTCATCTTCTCACCTCTAACTATATACAAGTCCCAAATCCGTCTTTCTTCAGAGTACTGCTCCCACGTGTGGCGTGGCACTCCAATATCTACTCTCTGTCTTCTCTCGACAAAGTCCAGTCCTTAGCCATTCGTCTCATCAACAATCCCAACCTGGCCAAATATCTCCAACCTCTTTCCCACTATTGTTTAATCAGAGATCTTTCCATCTTTTACAGATACTTTCACAGGCATTGCTCTCAGGAGATCAGGGATATTATTCCAGTTCCTCTGAGGCGTGTCAGGACCACCAGAAGCTCAACTCATTCACACCCTTCCAAGTTTCACTACCTACTTCACGAACTCTACCCCACAAATCATCATTCATCCGAAGAACATTTTCTTAAATCAGGGAAATTGCCATTTTTGTTGATTTACTTAGTAATATAATAGCCTTCTTCTTTCATCCAGATTATCAGAAAGCGAGGAAGATGTAGGACAAAAACGCTATTTAAAGTAAGCCTGAATTTATCACTTAATGCTAATCCGTAATTGTTGATTTGATTATTCGCAGATCGATACAACAGCCTTTCCTGAAAATAGTTTGGTATCAAGCTACAGCTGTTGAGAGGTGTTTTCTAGTCACCTATGTTAAATACCGGTTCAGTGCGAGCTTGTTCTAAATTGATTTATTGGCACATTCTATGATAGCGAGGGACAGTTGGCTTAGTGATTGGAGCACTTGCCCGCCGCTTGGAAGACAGACCCAGGGTTCGAGACAAGCTCGGGCACGTTTCTCTCCCCCCTATCTGCAGAAGAAGGGTGAGTTGGGGTAAATCGCGATGAGGAGAACTGGTCACCCAACCTCACAATGCCATGGGAAAGGATGGCACCTCTCCACCAAGGCTCTCTCGAACGCTCGTTTCAAATATGGAACTTAACTTTTTTTCTTTTGAAAGTGCAGGATAAATCATTTATCAATGCCCATCATTGGTTTTTTGACATCTAGGAAATTTTTACGCCACTTCCCAAAGCCATACAGAGGTATCGAGCGACGGTCAGTGTCAGACGAAGAATTCTACGAGAAGAAAGACAAAGGCACCAGGAGAGGACACCGCAACGCTCTTGCTCCGATCAAGCGGGATCGTGTATTGCATACTGTCTCAAAAATAATAAAAACCGAAGAATTAACGGATGGTGATGAATATCTTATTGAAATGCCGCAATACGATGAATTTGCTGACAATGTCGTAAGCCGGACAAAAGTGGAGCTCACGGATAAGAAGAAAGAAGCGTTTTTAGAATCGTGGATGAAAAGACTGCACTTTGTCACTATTCCAATACACCAGTTTGGCAATTGGATACCGCTTGTTACCTCCCGATGGTACTGCTCAGGGCATGGATGTGGGTTGGATCAAGTATCGTTTGAAGGCAAAACAGGTATAGCAATGGTATATCACAATGATGACTGAAATGTCACGAATAGTCTACTGACTCTTAATGCTAATAGCAGTGGTTATAATTTCATTGCTCCTCCATCCATCACTCCCTCCCTCCCTTACCTCCCCATTCCCTCTTCCCCTCTTCCCCTCTTCCCCTCTTCCCCTCTTCCCCTCTTCCCCTCTTCCCCTCTTCCCCTCTTCCCCTCTTCCCCTCTTCCCCTCTTCCCCTCTTCCCTCTTCCCCTCTTCCCCTCTTCCCCTCTTCCCCTCTTTCCCTCCTTTATTGGTTCTTTCAATGACAGCATGTCTCATTTGGCATCTTTTTACACTGCATCTCCGTTTCAAAGGGGCTGTTTTGTGAGAGACTTGAAAACGTCTATACCATATATAACTTTGCTAAATCAATAACTGCTTGCTGAGCGGAATTATGCAAGGTTCGTGAGCCTGTCTTGTTTAGCACCCAATTATTCCCCCCACCTCCACCCCACAGTACTTGTGCGCTCGTTGTGTACTTGATTCCGTAGCTTAGCAGAAAGCAGAGGCACATTTCGAATTTTTCAAGGTTGCTGGATTTAAATGAGGTTTATGTTGCTTTCCCCGTCGCTTGCGTTTTTGATGTGGATGATTCAAGGCTTGAAACCTACTATCCCTTCGCTACAAGTCAGCATGCTGCGTGAAGGACTTGTAGCTGACCGTTTTAATTGACTATATATGATGCAGCCGAAACTGTAAAGGCATGAAGGTCTCATCTCTATTTTAGATGGAGATGTTTTCTTCGTGGCAAGGCGACTGGACGCTCGCTATGACTGGCTGCCATCTCCGTATATTTTGAAGCAAAAGCATCCCAAAACGAGACTAGTGGAATATGGAGATGGTTGCACCTATGATAAAGAAATTTCCGCCGCTTCTAGTATCATTGTTGTTAGCAGGAAAGGAAAATGCTCCTTTTTCGATAAGGTGAATATTCATTCAGAAGTAACTCATCAATTTCCGTAAGCAAATGTTTAAAATACATGGCTTTTCCTAGTATGCATGATAGATTCGGTTGCTCGTCGTATAGGAATTAGTTCTATTTCATTAAGTTTCGATTTCATCACATAAGATTTAATCACATATCATTACAATTAATCACTAATCATTTTGCATTCCATTAGATTTTATCACATATCATTACATTTAATCACTAATTATATTGCATTGCATTAGATTTAATCACATATCATTGCATTTAATCACTAATCATTTTGCATTGCATTAGATTTTATCACATATCATTACATATAATCACTAATCATTTTGCATTGCATTAGATTTTATCACATATCATTACATTTAATCACTAATCATTTTGCATTGCATTAGATTTTATCACATATCATTACATTTAATCACTAATTATATTGCATTGCATTAGATTTATCACATATCATTACATTTAATTACTAATCATTTTGCATTGCATTAGATTTTATCACATATCATTACATTTAATCACCAATCATTTGTTATTGCATTAGATATAATGACATTTCTTTGGATTCTATACCATTCATTTACGTTAGATTTTTTCACATCATAGTTAGTTTTAATTGCATTTCATTACATGAGAGTTCGTTGTATCATATTGCTTTCCACGACACGGCTTCATTAAATCATATCGAGTGACAGCAAATCATTCGGAGACGTCCATCTCAACAGTAAAAATCTTTTTTGCAGAGATGCTGCTTTTGACTTCTAAATTTGACTTAAATGAAACGTTTTTATTTTCTTTTATTTTTCTTTTATTTTTCTTTTTTTTCTACCTTCTTCCTCTTAGCAACGTATGTATGATTTAGTATAATTTCGACAGGTCCTTGATTGATAACAGCAATTGCTGAACACGTTCAATCTGTATAAATATGATACATTATTGCAATTATTATTCTCTTACATTGCAACCAATGAAACTACACAGCATCACATCACACCCTATTAACTCCCACTGCCTTCTTGCTGCGCAATGTAATCGATACCTTGCATAGCAAAAGTCAGAGCCAGACCTCCAGAAATTTCGAGGAAAGGAGATGTTGTGAAGTGCTTGCATTACAACACCACATTGACCACAACACATGTTTCCCTTTGCCTCATTTGTGATAATGTTCTTATTGCACTCCTGCGTTATGATTTCAGATGCTCGCATTACGACACCACATTACATTGCATTAAAGTGCATTAAAGTGCATCAAAGTGCAACAAAGGGCATCACAGATCATTTATCAGATCTGGTCTCCCTCTCCTCTTAGCCTTTCACTTTCTCCTTTTTTCCATTGCTGGGGCTTTGTATAGGTCACCATGGCTTTCCTCAACATAATTTACTAAAAAATAATTGAGTTGTATCAAATATCTACTTCATAAATTTCATGGCATTGAAATCATTCTATATTTCACAGCATTTTATCGAATTTTCTAATATCGAATCGCACTGTATTTTGCACCGTCAGACTAATTTTAGTCTGCATTTTAGATGCAAACTGCAGCCAAAGCAAAAGCTCTAGCCGTCATAGTTTACTCAGAGGAAGATGAAGCGTTAACAGAGATGACCTGTGTGAAGGAGCAGTGCGCAGTGGAACTGAAAACACCCGCCACTATGGTACCTTATGAGGTCGGCCAAAGGCTCCTGGGACTTCTCAAAACAGACAAAATTGTTTATGCTAAATTTCAGCATACACCGACAAGAAATTTTTTCCTCGCTATCGATGAACAAGGTAAATTGCAAGAAGTTGGCTGGCTGCTTTTCCCTTCGATGAGATTTTTGACATACCAGGCAGAATGGTGAGTACCTTGCTTACTATCTAGAATGGATCTTGCATGATTTTATGAATCGAAAGCATTTTGGTTTGAGCTCGATACGTTTTTAAGAAGGATTACAGTTGAGGTAATGCTACCCTAAACGATTAAATGTTTTATATTGGAAACTCCAATATTGCACAGAAAAGTAGCAGGATAGTTTCATTTTTTACAGAAGATCTTTTCGTGGGACATTTTTTAGAGTATGAAGTGTCGAACAGTTTAATATAAGTTTCATAGTCTTGTTTCGGCCATTATCAGACGCCTTATTATTCCCTGATGAGTATCGGGCGAAGAGATCTTCAGTACGGGGTTAGGACTGGCACTGCCGATTGCAATTTCAGTTTATTTTCTACTTTTGTTGAGAGGGTAGCCGTTCAGCAAGGAGGCTGGTTTGCAAAGAATTCTCCATTCAGACTGCTAACATCCTTAAGAATGTGCTTGAAAACTTAAATCTTAAGTCTGGTTACAAAAAAATTAAATGTGCAATCGAATTTAATATGAGCTTGTATGTTAAGGCGAGTGTTGAATTTGCATCAAGTTAAAATGATGTAAACTTTTACCATCAAGTAGGCTGCTTTTTACCGTCCCTACGGTGGGTTTCTTTGGCACAAGGTGATGAACGACAGACAAAAGATATGTGCATATCATGGCATCAACCTAACTTCATCCCAGATTGGTTGCTTTTATGCTGCATTTTCAGTCTAACTTGGTGGCTGAACCCTAGCGAGCAATGTTTTTACTACGATTTCATACCCATGGTTGCTTCAACCTAGCTTCAACCCATGGGAAGCGTACTTAAAATAGGTCCTAGAAGCTTCTTGACGTTCCTAACGCCAAGATAGTGACTTAAAAGTGCATAGGAACATCTGTGCAGTTGAAGCCTTAAAATGCAGCGACCTTGCAAACATTTTTAAAGCCTGGTATGTTTAGAACAGTTCCTTCTCAAGAACTCTGTGTAGGCTATTTTTGGTCATTTCTTGTTAATGTGTTATTCGGTGAAGCTTTAATTATTGCTAGAATCGCTCCCAGCTTGTTAAAAATGACTAACTTTACTGACGAGATCTCATTGAAATGATTTTTAAGGATGAACTACATGACAAAGCTGCTGAAGAAAATTTCAAAAATGGAAAAGACGATGAATGTTTTCAATTTCACGGTAATGCAGGGGAAAATTGGCGTTGTTAAAAATATAGAAATGCCCAGTTTGCAAGGTACATTCTGCTAGATTCATTAATTGAGATTTTTTCCAACTTCTGCTGACTGAGATTGCCATTTCTGAGAATTTCTGTTGGCAACACCTCATCAATGTACAATATAACCTGATTTTCATCCTGCTATTCTTCTTCCATCAATTGTTTCTTTAGATCTGCAGAACTACAAGGATGTGTATTTAGACATGTCTCTCAGCTGCCCTGGAGATACAGATTATGCATGCCCACATTGGGATCACACTGTTCAACTGTTTCTCGATTGTGGTGGTGGGAGACTGGCTGGTGAAGAAATAGGAAGATGGATTACGCCATTTAGAAGGTATAATCAAGATCAAACAAATCCAATAACGATTTTGTTTGTATAATTTCAAAGATTGATTAAGCGATGGGCATGTTTTCAAGATAGTTCTAAGATTTTTGTTTGCACTTTGTCCCTTTTGATTTCAGGATTTTTCAGCAGTTAAAAGCGATTCCGTTAAATATTGATCTTTTTTGCTATGAATATGAAATTTACTCTAGCTAATTGCTAGTTTTTAATCGTGACAAAAACATTAGCTTAAATGTGGACATAAATTTCATTTTAGTATTATAATTTTTGATTTTATGATATTAAGATACGTAATAAGTTTCAGTATAAGCTATAAATAATGTTTTAAACGTGAAATGTTGAAAGTGTATTAATAGATATGATATGATATAGTATAACGTAATATGATATAATATGATATAATTATATATAACAGTACATGAAACAGTAGCCCTGATACAATCTTTTAGTCAAGCAAACCAAAAAGAAAAAGGTAAAAAGATAACCTTAGCTCTGACTCAGTGCATTGATTGCGCCCTTCGATAGCCGTTTGAAGGCTCTAAGGGAGTTCGCCACTTGAGTCTCCCCACTCAAGTTTTCCCACTCAAGTTTTCCCACTCAAGTTTTCCCACTCAAGTAGCTCCAAAGTCTGGCCTCTCGATACGAGAACGACTTTTCACTAGTGTTAGTTTTTAACAACGCCAATTTGAGATCGGTATCAGTTGAGTGTAGTACAGGGTTCATTATTCACTAAGAAATGAATGCGTTAGACGAAGTCCAACTCAGTATTCTTCAAGAATCCTCACGTGTACTCAATATGGCGTGATCTTAACTTTAATATCAGTGCTACTATGTTTTGGGCAGTTCGTACAGTGGCTAGAGGTCATGTCTACTATGCATAATTTCCTGGGTTCGAGACCCGCTCGTACAGATTCCACTTCACCCTCTATCTGCCCACCAATCAGTAGTTGGTACCTTGCGTAAAACTGAACTTGATGAGTATGGTGAGGTAAGGGACTGGCTATCTTACCTCACAGTCCCAAGGCTAATGATGACATCTCTCGAACAAGGTACTTTCCAAGTTCCGTTCCGATTATGGGTCTCTACTATGCATTAAAATTTGTGACCGTCTTCGTAAAAATTCGTTTTCTAAAAGCTGGCTAACATAACAATAGATTTGACATTCAGATATCTAAGGTCTTCCCTGCACCCATTTTTAACAGGCCGGCACTAATCTCCTTTTCTAGATTTTAGGCTTTTATTTCTGTGCAAGCATAGTGCAGTTGTACAGTTAAAGGCATAGATACTAAACAAGGTAGCAGTATGTATCATCGTAACATTCTTTGGTGTTGCCTGACTGGGCATGGAAGCTCGATATCCGGCGTGCAACCGAGCACTATCACGGGTCAACGCATGCGTATTCATAAGATTATGGATGAAAATTTGCAAAATATTTCCAACACTCTAATGAATCATTATATCTTAATATTTCCTTTATTCTATCATTTGTATTTACAGACGAATTGGTCGCTGGCTCACTTCCATAAAAGCTTTAATTCCAATGGTGACGTCGACGAATTGCACGTTCACAATGAAAACAGTGCCTTGGGCAATGGCCTGGAAACCATCGCTACGTATTCAACTATCAGAGAAAATTCCACAAGGTAACATTTATATCAATTCTAACTTTATCTTAATGACATCATTTATGCCAATAGCAATCATCCCTAGAACTTTGCATGCATTTTCTTCTTGTTGACATTATTTTGTTCTATTTCATTACACCCAATCAAAGGGGAATGAGCCTGAACTCAAATTAACCACCTTCTGTAAAATCAATGCATTAACTTACCATTGATCATCAAGAATTGGTAGAAAGGAGGGTACTGCATATTGATCGTTTACCATTCTTTCGTTGTGGAGAAGAAATACACGCATTCAAGCCAATAATGTTTACATGGAAAATTAGTATAAAAATATAATTAAGGAGATTCTGTTGTTCCCTGTGATCCCTCTCAATCTGTCCTCACTGCCTCGCTCAGAGTTTCAAGACTTGGAGGTCTGTCTGCAAAGCTTCGTAGCTTTTCCTTTGTTAATCATTACATGCATCCAGAATTAGTTTTCGTCATTGTCAGCATTTGATTCAGTTTGCAGCCTCTCATATCATGTAATGACGCAAACCATAACCCCCAGAAAGATGGGATGCCGACCCCCCCAAATAGTTCTGGAGCCATAAGATGCTTTTTTAAAAATTACCGTGACGTTTAACTGCTTTTCCGTGTATCATGTTGTAATCACCGGGTTATCTTATTGAGCTCAAGTTAAAAAACACCGCTGATGCTACTGGGTAGAGACTATTGGTGCTGTTACAACCCGTGCACGCCATATTTATTCGCTCTACTAATCTCCCCCCCCCCCCTGTTGGCAAGACATATTTACGGCTCTTTTGGTGTTTAATTCACTGCAACAGCTTTGCAATCCCAAGTAGAACGAAATTAGTTTTCAGACTGTTGATGATAACAAGCCAGTTCTTTTTATTCTATGGAAAGCTTTTGTTTCATTTTAAGGGATTCGATATTGTAACGTACCTTTGCAAGAGGATAGCATTTTACGAATTCGGGTTGTTGATTCTCATGGAACGAAACGTCATTGATATTTCTTGACGTGGGATTCATTTTCATAGCCACAAATCAAATCTCCTTGTTTTCTGTATGCTAAGACAGCTTTTAAAAGCTTTCGTTCACATAAGACTATTCCGAAAACAACGCTGTTTGAAAATACGATGCGTTAAGTTTGATATTAGTATACACGGAATGAATGGAGAAATTTGTTGAGATGCTGTCATTTGTTAGGAACTTGTTCCAAACTAAAATCCTTCACTACATGGTCTATGGTGAATCAGTAGATTTCTCGCATTGAGAAGCATTATCAAGTTCAATTTATTCCTGCAGTCATTGATTTATGAACTGGGTTCTGGATTTTGTCATATCAAGAGTTTTTCTAAGCAGAAGTCATCTATGTATATCAATTACAGGAGAAAACCTTTGTTAAGGCATTGCTAAATGACGCTGATTCCATTACAATTTCACCACCATCGTCATCATTGTCAACATTATCATCATCACCATCACCATCTTCATCGTCATAATCATCAAATATTACAATCATCATTGTCAACATTTCACTACCGCTATCATCATCTTCATTGTAATAATCATCGCAACCCTCATCATTATAATCATCATGATCATTATCATCACCATTATGAAATAATAGTGATCGTTGATCGTCATCATCATGGCCATCTCCATCAATATCATCCTTATCATTGCTATCAGCATAGTCATTATCATTGTAATCATCATCATCGTCGCAATCATCAGCACCACTGTCACCATTCGTCGTCATAACGTTATAAGATTCGTCATTTTCCTGTATGATGCCATTGGCAAGTACTCCAAGCTGCAATGGGATCAGAATTTTGTTTTTAAATCACTTTATGAATCCATGTTTATTTTTTGCAGCCAAAAAAGCAGCGACGTACGTACCTTACAAAATGACAAAACTTTTCAATGGTGGGACATTTGATAAAAATTACAACAAAAAATACAAGCCGGTGGAATTCACTGTTCCTGCTAACGCAAAGAAAGTAAAAATTTATGCGGTTATAACAGGGCATGGGAGTGATGATAACAATTGTGCAGAATTCTGTGTCACTTCTCATACCTTCATCGTAAACAAGAAATATACGAACACGCGCGTGTTTAGCAATGCTGGAACGCCAAATGGGTGCGCAGACCGTGTGCGGGAAGGCGTTGAACCGAACGAGCACGGGACTTGGCTGTACGGTCGGGATGGATGGTGCGATGGGCAGGAAGTTGATCCGTGGCTCGAAGATATTAGTGACCAAGTAAAAATGAATGGCAAGATTAACTACATTTCTTACCATGGTTATTTCAATGGCAAAGACCCTTCACCGAAAGAGAATCCAGGCTACATCATAATGCACTCTTTTCTAGTCTTTTTCAAGCCCCTGGAGGGCTGAAGTTTTTGTAAACCCAGTCTGTTTTTTTAGTCGTGATGAACTGGTTTCCTGTCGATTCTTGTTGCAAGATGCCATTCATTGATGCTGATATCAAACGAACTTCGTGGCATTCTCGCATCTGAATGACATACATGATGATACTCCAATTAAATGTGCTACAGTGTGTCGACTTTCGACGACCAGACCCAATTTCAATGGAAATACTGAAGCCAAACGATTGAGTAGTTTGGATCCAACATACGAAATAGAGTCATTTCGCACAATGTCCAATCTCATGACTTAGATAGGTCCCGTCCTGGAAGTACGTTAAAACGGATTTGTGTTGTGCTGTAACTCATAAGAGTCAATTGTCACATACATGCACCTTCTATCGAGCTAAATGGTTGATTCTTCAATGCGATTGCTTTCGAGTCGCTTCGCAATATCTGTCGGTCGGGCAAAGTGGCCTAGGGTTCCACCACCTTTTCTTTTGCGTGTGGCTAGGAAAGCTCTTTTTGTTACAGTGAGCCACCACGTCTACTGTCGTCTCTTGGATGATTTATCTCATATTGCAGATTGCCCGAGCTGCGACACCAATACGCTGAATAGGGGAGGGCTGGTATCGAACCCAGAATCTTGGGATAATTATGCAAACGCGTCTTCGACTAAGTTATCGACCCTTCAGAATCATCTATTTGGCTCTAAACGGTACTCTCGTTTGCTCCTTCGTTTTCCTCTGCTCTAGTGTAGTGTTCTCATGACACGACTTCTACCTCCCAAATGTCTGAGCGTTCCTCCCAAGTGAGCAAATTCCATAACTGCTTTTTTAAATTTCAATTGTGAAGTCAACATGGGATTCGAAAAAGCAATTCTTTGCGTTGTCAAAGAAATAACTGCCCGGTTAGTCGAAAGAAGCAGTCTTTATTCAGAGGTGCAGTCAGATGAAACTTCAAACGGGTGGCAGTGATTGTATTAACTGTTGACATGAACTTCTGAAAGACACTAATTTTCCTCCATCACCATAAACAAGGTATCAATTTCTCCCTCTCATTCTGACTTACAAAGCGCAAATTTTTTGAGACTCTCAAATTAAGTAATATCCCTGTGCATTTGGCCCCTTTCTTCGGTTTTCTCCTTGGCTTCTGTCATATGGGTGTCGCTGTAAAGGTGTTTGACGCGGTTTCTCCATTGACCGTATTTACGAAAACAGTTCCATGAATTAAATGTATTGACTATCTTAAACCCTTGCTAGTCGAGTGGGGTGATCACAGACCGGCTTTATACTCTTGTACGTCTGACGCCCAAATATTGGGTTGCGTATATGCTCATTCTTTGTGTACCATTCAAATTATTTTATGTTGGTGGTAGCAAGAGAGCTCAACGTTGGTACTCCATTCGATCTTCCATTTTACGCCCTTTTATACGAATATGTCCTAGCTACTTTTCGGCGCGAAGATGGCACATCGTCAATAGCAGACCTGCGTGTTTAGGCCCATTATTATCAGACGTCACGAGGAATATAAAATGATTACCATCAGACACCTATCCCACTTACCCATTGGTCTTTATTTATTTTCGCACGATGGGATGAAATCATTCTTACTGCGATGCACTTTTATACGATTTTATATCTGAATGACAGTCCCCTACGTAGAAAAGATATGGATGCAAAATTGCCTAGCCTTATGCAACGAATTCATAAAAACCAAGTCCTATATTATCATGAAGAAATAATTTTTGATGATACATTGATCAGTTTTTGCATTTCGCGAATTTCCAAACTGGACTAAATTTTTCACTAGCCGAAGTTGTTGTACAAGCGTGTCCAGTAAATCAAAATTATATCAAATTTGATAGAAGAGAACTTTCCTTCTATGTCATGCTTCTTTGGCCCAAATTCTTTGGCCACTTTTCATTAGAAAAAACTGGATTCTTTGAATCAGAGTAATTCTTTTGACGATAATCAGACTGTTCTCTGCACATAAACATTACTAATTTACTATATATGGCATCGAGATGCTATTTTCTGATGCATTCCACGAATCCATGGCCGAATAGAAGTGGTGAATGGTTTTCACGTGAAGCCCTGTGCTTAAAATAATGCGTGATGGCCAACCACCCCCCAATAGAATTGCCATTATGGATGAAGGAAACTCGATTTAGAGGTTAGCAAGCTGGGAAAGAGGGTATCAGCTCTATTTCAATGATAAATAACAACGTCATTGTTTGACGAGGGTACGGATTAAAACTTTTGCTACAATTGAATCAAGTTTCTGTCGATTTCTAACAAAAAATTCAGATAAAATGCGAGAACAATACCTTAAAGAAAGCGTAAGATATGACTGGATATGACTGCCCGGTTGCATCTAGATAGTAACTCTCTGCTTAAGAAGCGTGAAACAGCTTCAGTCATGAAAATTTGGAAGGATTGATCCCAAAGCGATAGTTTTATTCGTCAGCCAAGTTCTTTTTAAAGATGAAACGATACCTTTGTGTGTGAGACAGCGCCTTGCGACACAGTAGCAGCCGAATCAACGATCATGACAAATATTTTCAAAGGCAAATGCTAGTCGCAGAGGTCTAATGCGATTGGTATAATTGCAAAGTTCAACGAAAGCTTCTTACACCTGGGCAATATAATATTGTTCTTATCTCTCTCTCCTTACCCCCCCCCCCCCCCACCCCTTCTCCATCATGTAAATTAGCAAGTCAGTCTTTAAGAAAGTTGTGGAAAGCACTCCCCCCCTAGTCCTCCCTCTGTTCCGTTTAGCTATAACTGAATGGGTTGGTACTATGTTGCTTGTTCCAGTGCTTGGTTATTTCCTTGTCTACTTCTAAAACCATAACCTATTCCTAGAATCTTACAATATCAATGCAAGGATTTGGGCAGCAGTCATGGTTTAAGTCGAGGCAAAACTGTTGGACGATATCAAATCTTCTATTTGTTTACTGCTTTAAGTGTTCGATCAATGACCCAGAGGTTGAGAGGTCAAATCCTTCTAAAACCAATTTCTTACTGACTAGCAGGGGAGTCTGATGGAACCGTATGTAAAACATTGTCCGAAAAAATCCCCCTGTCCTCCACCACTATGAAGATACTAAAATTATGACTCGCTAGAAAGAGATCGTTTTTATTTCTATACTTACTTTTAGGAGTTCCGTTTCGTTAATTCAATTTTGTTTTCCTTTGATCTTCATTCGGAAAATAGGTCAGCTGCATCACCATCTGTCGTAGAATATGACGTTTAGAAATGTGTCATGACCCAAGAGAATAGAAAGCGGAGCACCTATTTCATTGTATCCAAACCTTGCTCCATTTTCGATAACATTTCACAAACAAGTTAAGCATCGGGTATTGAAGCAGTTCAAGGAAATTCATTTATAAGGTGCATTATTTTGAAATTTGCCATATGCTATGATAGGGTATTGACTTTATCTTATAAAGCACCAAGCCAAGAATAGATTGATGAATGTGGCATTCTCCCAGTGGCACAGATATTAAGGCTGTTGTACTTTAAAAGGTTCTAAACATAGACAACGGTGAATTTGTAAGGAGATCATAAGTATAGCAAAGACAACTAAACCTAACAACACATGTTATTCAAAACTTGCAAATTACTTGGTTAAGTTTGAAATCAATCTCTCAGAAAGAAAAATAATGAAACTAGAAAGATGAAAAATGCTCCGAAATTGGGAATATGAATATATTGTTAAAATCATCATGATCATCACTATTATCATTTACACATTTAGATAGGGGTGGTTGGCGTATGGGTTAGAGCACGTGTCAGCTATGGTGAAAGCCCTAGGCGTGAGCCACACCCTCTGAATGCCATTTGTTTTTCCACCCAGCAGTAAATGCGTAAGAATCTAAATTGCCTTGAGGAAAGGGACTGGTCATCCGCCATAGCTGAAGATGGCCCATCTCAAACAAGGACTTACCCAGTACTCGCGCACCGCGTAGAACCATAGACTGCTTCCCTCCTTTTCGTGAACAAACTCAGCTTTACTGGCCACTTTATCCCAAAATACCGCAGCCCTTCTCTATTTTTTAAATACTTGGGTACGGTCTTATC
The DNA here is from genome assembly GCA_964026355.1 of Pseudorhiza aurosa. Taxonomy (NCBI): domain Eukaryota; kingdom Metazoa; phylum Cnidaria; class Scyphozoa; order Rhizostomeae; family Lychnorhizidae; genus Pseudorhiza; species Pseudorhiza aurosa. The sequence goes on from OZ032115.1 coordinate 9,041,947, forward strand.
TTGTATAGCATATGGGCCTCGGTATCAAAGTAAAAGAAGAAATCAGCATGGTTCAGCATAGCGTCGACTAATTGTGTCACAAATTAACGTTGCTGGAAGGAAATTGATTCAGACATCTCTTGCTTCACCTAACTCAAATTGGTTTAAGGTAATATTCAAATGCTTAAGCACTTCCATTGCATCTTAAGGTTTTACAACGTTGCATAGAAAGTGCCAACGCGTACGATACGTTGTATCACGTTGTACTGATATTATAAGACATAAGACACAATAATTTCCATCTTAGCCAAACAGGAATTACAGGGAATTGTAATCAACGATTAGAATAAAACTGTCGAAGGACATGACAACAATTAAACGCCAAAATTTAAAGGAAGAAAATATCAGCACTTTCTTAGTACGTTCATTCAATCGCTCTGTATCAAATGTAAAAAGCTGTGATCATCACACGTGAAATCGAGGTAGGTTTGAGACATTTTAGAATGAGAAGAAACTTGCGATGGAATATAAGGAACATTTCGTTTTCTTTGATTTATTCTTCGTGCCTTCCCCAACAAATGCTCATGTTCCATTCCTATTACGGAGCCATGTGTGGCTACCAAACCATCACCAGAGATCTTTTAATCTTTTACAGATACTTTCACGGCCATTGCTCTTAGGAGATCAGGGATATTTATTATTCCTGTTCCTCTGAGGCGTGTCAGAACCACCAGAAGCTCAGCTCATTCGCACCCTTTCTAAGTTTCACTGCCTAATCCACGAACTTTATCCCACAAATCATCATTCATCCCTAGAGCATGCAATTTATGGGACCTCTTGCCTTCTTCTTGCTTTCCTGCACCTTACAGCTTGCTGTCATGCAAATCTAAGATCAATAAACTTGATCTGATCTCTCTCTCCTCTTAGTCATTTGCTTTCTTCTTTCCTCCTTTGTTGGGCTTTGTACAGGCCACCATGGCCTTTCCCCAACACAACTCACTAAAAAAAATTGTCTGACTGCTCATGAATTGTTTCTGTGCAGCATTATTGCCCTTACTGTAACGCATTGGGTTTACAGTAGGTAGACATTGAAGCACGCTTTAGGAATACTCACTGCAAGTAATTAGCAATTTGAGCCCTATTGGGCACAAGAGAATATAGAATTTCAAACACTAATGAAGATTACTTGACGATTGATATCCTATTCAGGGGAACTTCTGTTTGTATATTAAAAAGCATGTAAAGTGTCATTTAAGATGATTCACCTTTGCGGTGGCTTAAAATTCATTCAACATCCTATAATAGTTTCATTATGGTGTATCATGTTCGTAAAACTAATCCAGCTGTAGCCGGGCAAACTACCAATCAACAGCACACCGATGCAAGCCCGTTCGCCCGCCCCCATTCAACCCAGTCAAGTTAGTTCCCCTCTTCCCAATTCTGCTTTTATTGAATCTTATGCTATTCATCTTTCGACGAAGCCTCTTGTTGAGGGGTCATTGAAGATACACTTCTTGACGTACTCTATACCGAACTTGGTAGAAGCCAGAATCGGGGCTCCAAGTCTTTTCTAGGGATTTTGATTTTTATGAGGTGGTCTCCCTTTACTTTCTTCGTCGTTGGTATTTCTATTGTGACACGTGTAGAATTCCAGCTCACAAACCTTGCGTTATAACTCCACACACTGAACCATAACACCACAGTACCACTAAGATCTTGTATAGTTAGACGAGACTCACTTGAAGGCAGCTTCTCCTGGACGCAGTTAGTCTTTTCACACTCTGTACTATCGTTCCTAAACTTGTCTTTACGGTAAGACTAGTTTCAACGGATTCCCTTGCAAATGTGTATCGATCTTTCACAGAGAGTTTTAAGAATGCATTCAAGGCATTTTGCAGCTCCGCTGTATTGCTAAATCTGTCAGAAAACATTGACCTTGGCTGGTAGCTTTCCGGGTCTCATTCAATCATCTATGTATCTGAGGCCTCTGTCAAATCTACTGACGAGCTCTGGCAGCTCGTAAACATTGTTGCAAGGACCCTATAATTTTCAGTTTCGTACAAAATCACACTCGTCTCGATATGAGCTTCTTGATTGGACAGTAATCCAAATTTCTATAATTGCTGCTACATCTTTTGCAAGAAGCCGATAAATATATCCGGAGAACTTCAATACTAGCTGGTTAGAGCCCCGAATACTCAATCTCTTGTTTCTAAAGTGTCACACGCCACTGCTAAATCAATTTTGTAATAACCAAGTAGCCTATCCACAAGTCTTCATTCGGCTGAAGAGTAAGTGATTTGGTTGTGGGACGAAATTACACTAACAGCCACCACCTTACAATCTATTTTGAGCCCACCTGGCTTGTTTAACAAGTTGCCGATCGTTCCGATTAGAATGTATTCAGGTTGAAACTAGAAATCTCACTCGCATTCGGTGAAAATCCTCGGGCGACATTCTCTGGAATTCTCTCAAGATCAAAGTATTTCAGATAAGCCTTCCCTTGCCACGATATTATTCAAAGGATCATTAGTGCTGGAAGGACACAAAACTGCATTGCATACTCGATTTCGAGCGTAGCAGAAACGAAAGAAAGGGCTCTGAGTTTTTTTCTAAGGAAATTGATTTTATGAGGTGGTTTCTCATTGCCCTCCTCACCAATGACGTTCTTATTGTGATACGTGGAGAGATGGAACTGACAACCCTGTGTTATGAGTCCGCATGCTTAACCGCTACACGACGGCACCACTGGATGGACACAGCTTGAGAACAAAAGAAGGCTCTTCTATAGCTTTTAGAAGTAGATAATAGCAACAAGGTTTAAGATACATCAATGGAAACAAGTAAAAATCTTATGAATAAATGCTTTAGATTGAATGTCCCCCTGTGCCCTATGCAGTTCCCCCGAATTCATTGTCTGTCACATTTTGCAAAGGGCAGCAGTCAAGACGTACGTTTTTCTTGTACAGAGTTACATCCCACGAATCTCACTCATGCACCCAAAGACTACGTAAGCTGCGAGAGTTTTACGCAATTCCATGCCGAACATGTATGTCGGCAATGCCCTCTAGCCTATCCAAACATAAACGATTTATTTTGACGTCGTCTCATCTGATTCTAAGCGTACATACGTCAGTGTATACTTAACCCCTATCCTCGCCAATCGAAACCACCTGTTAATCAAAGCTCTTTGCACGGAATCAGAAGTGCAAAATGCGCCTAGGGGTCCAGACCCCTGCCTATTTTCTCAAAAAGGTGAAGGTACCCTTTTTCTAAAAAACATGAAAGCTTCGTTAGGAAATGAAATGATCTAATTCTGCTGCCTACAGTGGCTGTTAATGAATGAAGGGTGCTTACTATGTAAATGAATTGAAGGCAGCGAAAGAGGAAATTCCTGTCGTACTTCTCTCGTTTCTAAATCCGAAGAATATGTTTCAAGCTATATCCCTTTAATTAACATTTCTATTGTGCCAGTTTTGGTTGCCCTGATCACTGCCCTATAAAATCCCTTATTGCGTGCAAGGGAATTCGTGGAGATATCGATGATTTTCAAAATTTTTTAGGTCGGTGGCAATGATGAATCTTTCTTTGCTCATTATTCAAAGACGACGCTTATTATTCATTCACAGGGCGAAGTATATTGTACAGCTTTGAAGTGGAAAACCAATATATAGAACGTTCGTCGTTTTGATTATCCATTAAACAAGGATGCGTTTTCTCTAAGCTTGAAGCTTTTCATTTTTCGCCGCTTTTCAAAGCGACTGATTTTGTTCGTGAGCAATCTTCGGTTCGCATACACGTTTATTTTGAATGGCAAAGGCAAAATGCCGCTTTTCAACATTACTCCGTTTAAATAGCTTTCCCTTCAACCGTTCTGCTTATCCTTGTTTATCTACGTTGCGCATTGTTTCTCACTAATAAGGCTTTCTCTCTGAACCGGGCGCCTCGTTTTGGCGCCAGCCTTTTTGCCACTCGAACGGTCACCACAAGATGTCATGGTTCTTTTTTGCTGTAAGTAGATTTGCACAACTCTAGGTACCGATGGCAGAAAGGGCGCAATTTGATATGGAAGAAAGAAGACCGTCTTCTGCCCGCTGGTGCTGTTTCTGCTGTTAATTCATCAATGACGGCTGTGATGTATGAAGTTAAAAGGATACGCGAAGAAACGGCTAGTTTTGAAAGAATCCCGAAGAAATAAGAAACATCGGACGACACACAACCGCATGGGAAAATAATTGGGGTCAGCCTGCTTGCAAGATCCGCGTCTTTGTGCATCGACAACCATGGTTGCAATGACAAGTGTCGCAATGATAAGTTTATGATGGTTTTTGTATACAGCAAAGAGAGAGATTTCTCGTTGATGAACTGGCAGGGTTTACTCAATGTGTTTGAAACAGTTATCTTTCTCCTCTTGCAGTCTTTGTCCTTACATGGAAAGTTTTATTTTCTACCTTGTAGAAGAAATTTTCCATCTCGAAAGAAACTAATAGACATTTGAAAAAAGGAAGGAAGAAAACTTAGATAACTGGGTGACAACATCTTTATAAAACTTCTTAATGGGACTGACCTGAATTACCGTAAAAAGTTTCATGAGAAGTAGAAATTCATTTGACAGGGCGATGATCAGAGGAGATGTTTAACTGTATGGTAATAAAAGCGTGTCTAGTCTCAGAAATTTCCTTTTTTAACTTGCATTCCCTTACAATAGTTATACACTAGGGACTACTAAAAAGCGTCTTTTCTCATTTTTTTCTCTTCTTATCCCCCTTCTTTGTCTGCCTTTGATCCCAATTAAGTTACGGTCGCCGGTGCAAGCGGACGTTCGTCTACATTCGCGTCTTACTTGGTTTGGTATGGAGGGCTGCCCCATTTTACAAGCAGACACCTTTCCCGTGCTAACCTCCCTAGGCACCCCCTTCCTATTCTTGATTGATACTAGGTAACTGATGTGTAACAGTATCTAACACAATTTTTTTTTCTTCAAATCAAGATGTGAAACTATGTAGCAAAAATGCATGCACGTGGGACTCCTTGAAAGTTCATAAAGGATGCTGAAATGCCACGTTCGTTTAGGAAACAGTGAATTGGGAAAAAAGCAGTTTGAAGCCAGTAAAGGTAAATCCCAATGGAGAAGTTCCATCCAAAGACAGAGAAAAATGGTAAAGAACTCTCCAGAATAAAGCAAGCAGTGTTTGCAAACCAACGATAGACTTTTTTCACGATGCCATTTATGAGCTATTTTGTACATTAACCATTAATAGCTGTAGCCTGCACTTTTTCCTGTGTGGAATAGTGAAACTTAAGAATGCAGTACGTATATGAATTATAGATAAGGCAGCTTTAAGTTCTTTCATATTTGTAAGGCAATTTCAGCCAAGTTCTGAAATTGAAGTGAACTATCACTGGACACCGCTTGGAAAGGTATTACCATACCCAAGCGATACAAAACTGCCTTAACAACCCCCCGATTTTATCTATATATGGCTATCTAACGCTATCTATGGCTATCTATGGCTATCTATGGCTATCTATGGCTATCAATGGCTATCTATCTATCTATCTATCTATCTATCTATCTATCTATCTATCTATCTATCTATCTATCTATCTATCTATCTATCTATCTATCTATCTATCTATCTATGGCTATCAATGGCTATCTATCTATCTATCTATCTATCTATCTATCTATGGCTATCAATGGCTATCTATCTATCTATCTATCTATCTATCTATCTATCTATCTATCTATCTATCTATCTATCTATCTATCTATCTATCTATCTATCTATCTATCTATCTATCTATCTATCTATCTATGGCTATCAATGGCTATCTATCTATCTATCTATCTATCTATCTATGGCTATCAATGGCTATCTATCTATCTATCTATCTATCTATCTATCTATCTATCTATCTATCTATCTATCTATCTATCTATCTATCTATCTATCTATCTATCTATCTATCTATCTATCTATCTATCTATCTATCTATCTATCTATCTATCTATCTATCTATCTATCTATGCCTATCCATCTATGTCTATCTATCTATGCCTATCTATCTGATTCCAACAAGAAAGCTTGTGGAATTTCATTGCCAAATGCACATGGACATGAGAATGAAATGAGAATATTCGTGCAAGCCTTTCTCTTGGTATCGATTCTTAAAGATCTATTCTCGGGGCTATTTTAGATCATACCGGATAAATGCGAAATAACGATCCGTCTAGTATGTTGATATGTAGTCGTGCAGGTGCCATGAAGGCATCGCATGAACTGTCCAGAATTCAGAAGCGAGCTGCTGTCGGTATTCAAACCGAGTACGAGTGTGTTGGTACCTGCTGCTACCCATGAGAATGATGGTTTATTTATCGAAGATTTGAACGTCCTGAAAACAAATATCTTGCACAGATACCGCATTATCTTAGTGTGAGCATGTTTTACGGTCTTCTCAAATACATGCTACCCCTTCAAAGAAATAGTTAATAGGAAATGAATTGTTGAAGAAGCGGCCGACAGCCAATCATCGTCCTCTTACAAGCATTGTTTGGAGGGAATGAACTTTTCTGCCCTATTGTTCAAAAGCTGTTTCGCAGTCAAAGACTCGCTGTTGACTTGATCGACTTTAAACGGTAATTTCCAATGAAAGAGCTGCTGGAGAGACGAGGCGGGAAACATAGTCGAATCGCATCGCATCTGATTAGGAGCTAAATCAAGTATAAGAAGGACAGGCTCGATCGGCAGAATAAATATTCGCTTCACCTGCAAGGTTCTAAATGTGAGAGGTGGTTGCTCTGAATAAGGGATAGTTTATATCAAGACGATGAAAATGGCTTTGGGAGGCAGTTGCGTGATAGCATTGCTTTTTCTTTTTCGAATACAGCTCAATGCAGTTGTGCATGCCAAGGTCATTCCTGATCATTTGACGCCGCTAAGAAGCCGAGCAGTCGATCCATGGAGCACTCGCTTATCCACTGCTTGGGAATTGCTCCTCTACTCCCCATGCAAACGCTTGCAGTATGGGGAAAACTGTACGAAGCTAAAATCAAGAACCAAAAGTCAGATGAATGTGTATACCGCTGATAAGGAGACGAATGGGAAACCTCTGACGACTGTCTTAGTGGAAAAAGTCAAAGGAAGCTTCCACAAAAGTGATGCTGTATTGGTGGTCGATCCGTATCCAAATGCACATTTTGGCCACACCATCATACTGTTCCTGATAGAATTCGTTAAAACATCTCGCGGTTGCAGCAGAAAAGGGGCTTTTTCCTTCACAGGTGAGTCTTTCTGTGCAACTTCAGTCGTTAAACACAGTTCAAAATTTGCTTGCGATTGTCTGTGAGTTACTCCACTCTGCAATTCCCACACAATCGCTCTCTCAGAAACCTTTCTAATCGTAAAGAATTGAGGAAAAGATCAGTTACACATGAGCTGAAATTCAGCCAAAATTGTTGATAAAGATGATTCGCCGCTTTCTTGAAATATTATAATAGATAATTACATTGTCATCGATCGTATATCAGCGATTGCCATATACCAGGCAATCCCTCTCTTTATTCGATTAAAAGAATAAAAATTGTCAAGGTCAAAGTTACGATTGGAGTTGTTGGCGAAAATTTGCGAGTCAGTTTATAAGCAGGGATTTTTCATCGATTTCTTGAATGAAAAATGCGGCGAATTAAGTAGCATGTAACTGGATAGACCGCAGTTTTATTATTAGAAGAGCAAGGGCCCAGATAGGTGTGAGATTGAATAATAGCTATCGATAGACAGAGAGCTGCGAGCTTTTTTTAAAGTCAAATTTCTAGCACTTTTTGTAATGAAAAAAGGTCCGCTGTTTCAAATCCCGGCCTTGAAGATCGATGTGCGAAAGGGTCACATAACCATAAATAAATGAAGATAATCAATAGATGTTTAAACGAAAATTGCCGAAATCTATCGCAGCACGGGTTCACTTTAGTTAGATGAATGACTTCAGCGCCTGATCCCATTATTCAGACTAGTTTTGTGGTTTTCACTATTAATAACGCTTTTATGAACAGCAATCGGGTATTTGGCTGTCGGAAATGGTACGGGGAGGAGCGCGGTATGTCGAATGAGATTTAGGGCATGGCAAATAACAAGACATCTCCATAGCTTCCCATCAATTAGGCTTGAGTCTTTCCAAACAGGAGCCGAAAAATGATGATTAGAAAGGTGAACCCAGCAACTGATAAACATTTTACGTCACAGGAAGACTAATATGTTTTAATCAGGGCCCAGTATCCAACGCATTCTTGTTGTGTGCTCTTTGATATTTGCGATTTCACCTTTTCTATAGGCAACTAACAGTTTTACCTGTGAAAATTTCTACTCGGAATGTTCAAGGCAAAAATCTGAGATCCTTTGTATACCGGGTCGTGAGGTGGAACTCTAGCTGTATTTCTCTTTGATGTAGGTACGGTTTTGATATAGACTGATCTGAAGACTAGCTGCAGTTGAGAGTAAATATAGGCGATTGGGTTATACTAGAAGGGAAACAGGGACGGACCTATCAGCTGCATACTTCACTTAATCTTGTTTACGAAAATGATTTATGATCTTGGGTTATAGGTATTTCTATTTACGTCAATTTCCCCCCTTTCATTAGAGATAGTAATGAACGCTAAGAAAACGTCCTTTTAATAAACAGCATTTAATCTGATGCGTTTATAGCGAGATGTGTTAGAAAAGGACACCACAACTGAACATCAACGGCTCTTGCCTCGTTTGCCTCAAAATTTCTGCGGCAGCCATCCGCCGTCAATTGAATCCATCCGGTCCAGATCAATGACATAAAAGCACCTTACATCAAGGCATGTCTTTGCTGCTTTCAAGCAGATGGTGGAAGGAAACACCATTTTCTGTGCTCCTATTGCAATAGTGTCAAATTGCTGCATACTAATCCTTACACCTACTGAAGTGATTCTTTTGCTTTGGACTACGAATCCACAAAAATTCACAAAAGTCCTTTTATTTTACAAATCTAGTGGGCTAATTCGACTAGCAGCTTGGCAAGTCTCCTGTTTTGCGCTTTGTGTTTGATTACCGCCCCTCTCGGATTGGCAATGTGAAATTCAAGGTTAAACTGTTCGGGTAGTGCTACATTGAAAAGATTAACGACCAGATACTGATCATTTTGCGTCTCATGGTATCGGTTTCAAAGTATCCCAGTTTTCCTACTATTCAACCTTACAAACACACCAGTTTAGTACAAGAATGAATCGGAGCTGTCTTAACTCTATGTGTCGTTACGTAATCACATCAACATGTTCCATCTCATCTTCCTCTCCTTCCGGACTTTTTGCGGCTACAGATTGACAGTGCATCCGTTGCATCGCAAGTCGCCAACTTCAGGTTTTATCAAATTTTCCCACATATCTCATTTTTTGCTACTTCTCTGACGTTTTTGAGCTCGTGTGCGTCTTCTTACTCAGATACACTCCTCTTGTAGGCAGTGGCCAAGGAGAATGCATTAGTATTGCGCAGACCAGATCGTGTCGGAACAGAATCGGACACGGCAGAAAAGGCAGGCGAAAATGCGAGATTAATTTCATTCCACTAGTTCATACTGAAGGGGATATAAACACAACTCAACGACTAACGTGTCGTTCAAGTTACTACGGCTTTGCGGCTTGCCCCGAATTGGCAGGCAAAACACTGCGCAGAGACAATGACAAATGCTCAAATTCGGGACGTTGTAGCAGCCAGCATAGAGGAACACACGTTAACCCATTCTTGAGATTTCTCTCCATTTGTGAGCGCTGTGACTATGCTGTGCTGGTATCTGGCGGATGGAACGTGCATGTTAACCAAAAGAGACACTTGGACAACTTGAAAGACATGCGAAGGTACTTGTCAAGTAAAGGCTTTTTCGAAAGAAATATGAAAGTCTTTTACGCCAACAACCGCTCCATTGATCGTAAGTCATATTTTTCAACTCCTTCCGTATGCCATTTATCCATCATTCTTAAACTATTCACGATACTGCATTGTCCCCTGATGTAACAAAGAACTGGAATTTCCTCGAAAATAATCTCCATAGCACCATTAGTTCAAGTGCCCCCTCTCAAACAAGGAAATATTGTTCGATTTAAGTTTCCGATCCAACGATTCAAGGGATTAAAGATTCAGGAAGTGTTTGGTTATCCGTTTTTTGCATTCAGCGCCTCCCCCCCCCCTAAGATTTGGTTGGTGGGAGAGAATCACGGTTCCATTGGCTCTGCTATGATAAGCACTTGCTTACAGCGAGCAATGGTTCTCCTATCAGAAATTTATTGCATCTCTGTTTCATACCTCCCTGCCTTTTGGTTCCCATTTGCATTTTTTGGGCAACTGGTCTATCCTTTGCATAATTTATGCGGCAGTATCGTCACATTCTGTTATAGACACAACTGAGTCGTATGAATAAAGACAGAACGCAATCTCTTTTACGTTTAGACTTTATTTCCTATCAATTCGCCATAATGAATAGTGTCTCTTTGGAAATAGCATCAAAAATAGGGTTAAACAGCCTTAGTCTAAGGGCGACAATCGACTTGTTTCAGAAAAACCAACTAAATTAGCCGTTTTATTGCATTAGAATTGAAAGCAGTACATATGGACATGTTAAATTGGCTCTGATGACCCCTCACCAACATGAGTAAAGCCGAACAGCACTGGATTCATGTTGTGGTCTCTTCTGCAATACTTCTCGATTTCAAATTTGCTAGACGGTGTTTAAATCATTGTAGTTGCAAAGTACAAGAGTAGCTCAATGGTAAAGATTTTGCTCATCGATCCTATTGTGGATAGCCATTGAGTCCAACTACAGCTTAACTTTCGCATAAATCGAGGAGAGTCATTAGCTCTCTGTAATTACGAGCATGTGGATCACGAGGTGTGATCTCATTGAGAGGAAGGATCAGGATACTTCTCCAAAAGCATAGCTTCTCACATTCCTTTGCTTCATATACCTTTGAGTCCTAGATATAATGCATATTCTAAAGTTTTGTTCCATTTAAAGCTTTTGCCTGTATTGCTCTGCAAAACCAAGTTAAGAATCTTGAATTAGGTAGTTGTCCTTGAAATGATAATAATTATAATTATGATGGTCTTGATCAAGTGTTTCCCTCAAATGTGCTTTGAGAGAAAGTGGCTGCAGAATCGGTTACGAGCCGACGAAAAATGAGTCGAGATCACTTTTGGCGGTCGATACCCAGGGACATATAATGATGATTTTTGACCAGTAGATCACATAATGACGCCTTGCCTGGTTGTTAGAAGTACTGTACAATATAAAGCTTCTAGAGAATATTCGTTGGAAGCTAATATACTTCAAGGTAGAATGTCAATGTCAAAAGTCCGAAATTCAATCAAAACTAATATGCTGTTCGAATGGAGTTCTTCTCTTTTGACTTTCAAATGGATTGTCTCCTTTTCGGTGGATTATCTTTGCTCTAAGTCTTGCACACTTCACTTAGGTTTTCCATATTCTTCATTATTTTAATACGTATATCTTCCTCCATTCGTCTAATGCTTCTGTTTACAATAGCTCAACTACTTGCATGATGTAAGCCCCACCATCTAGTAGAATTAGCATGCCTCTTGGACAGCAACTTAGAGAGACAGAAATATTTGGGTGATTAATTCCGTCTCCATTGGGATGCAAGTTTTTAATAGAATCAGAGGATAGCAGTATTGAACTAAAGGGAGCATTTATACTTCTGAACTATCCCCTCATGTTAAGTAGACATTTCCTAGGACGTACGCTGCATAAGTGCGTTGAAACAGAGACATAACGGTATCATCACTATTATCATTATTGCTTTTATTATTATCATTGTTATTATTACTGATATCCTTGTCATCATCGCAGTCATTATTATTTCTATCATCATTGTCATCATTATCATTGCTATTAGATTCATCATTATCATTATCACTGTTATAATCATTGTCCTCATCATCATCACTATCATCCCAATGAAAAATAATTATTATGATAACTTTCTTGCTTTACTGCCCCTCGTCATGTTTTATAGAAACAGTCTTGAAATGTGGCGAACTTTCTTTTTACAATGGCCACCTTAGAGTCTTGAAATTCGTTTGTGGTGGTCAACGCTCTTATCTCCCTCTGTGGTATCTCAGATATCTCTAAGTCTTTTTGTCTTCGTAAATCTTTAACAGTCTTCCTTATCTGTTAAAGGACCCTGAAGTGAGCCAACAGGACCATACACAACGCTTAAGACAATGAAACGTCTCTTTGGGAAGCCCAGCTTTATATTCTACATTTCTTACCTAAAACTATGGTAGATATAGGTTGGTTAAAAGCTATCTCGATAGAACACATTCTTCTTACTCTGTGTCAGTACACTGATCCCTTTATTTCTTGTCTTCTCATTGGAACTGGTTGGCGGAAGAGCTTTGCAATGACCCCAATTCATCTCTAACTAGATAGTGGCCCTTTCAATATAATCAGAGCCCATTGTTTCATTCGCTATTCTTGAAAATATTTCCTCGAAGATCTTTTACAAAGAAACTGGATGGTTCATAAGGCTGGAGCTTTCTCTAAAAAGAGATGCTTTCAAATAAGCTCACTTCAAAAGTACTTTAAGAGGCTTTTTGCATTAAAAATATCAGATTTAGGAGCTACTGTCAGATGATTCAGTGGAACGTTGTCTTTCTTAATGTCGTCATTTCTAATGTAGATTAAAATGTAACAATAAATGGTGCATAATGAACAATACGTGCACAAATCGGATGAGATCTAAACGCAATGTTCGTTCAATAGAATTCCAAATGAATTTCTTGATTGTAGTTTATCAGGTTAAAAGATCAACTCGAACTGAGGATAAAGGGGTCTTTGTACACCATTTGCACTTAAAAGTGGCTATTAAGAGCCCGGAGCTGAAGCCAGCATAGCTGCAAGGAAAAGCAGTTTCAAAAGTACTGATCGATGATGAAAAAGCCATCCATCGCTTTTGGAATGATAAATCTTGGATAGTGCTGCGTTTGGTTTCAATACAGGAATACCCATACTAGTTGCATTTCTCTATGCTCAGTGTTGGCTTTCAATTGAACTCCGTATACAGGCATATATTCATTTTTGTGGCTTCATTGACTTGTGGTCCCAATCATTTTCCGTCCTACTTGACTGAGGAATGCATCAGTTGTACGATGATGATAGTGATTAGATGAATATTTCCTGATTCTATATTTATTTTCTTGATTGAGTGCATTGTGTCATGATTGAAATTACGATCACAGTCATTTGATGATGGGCCCGTAATCAATTGACCACCATTTTTCTTCAGATTGTATTAAGGATTGAGTGTTTTCAACGAATTGGTCGTGACGATCAAATGATCTCATTGTGAGTGTCCTTTTCTTTCGGAAAAGCAAAGCAAATTCTTAGTGAATTTTAATTTTCCTTTAAGTCTAGTCATTTTGCAATGGTGGTCCCAGGCTATCACCATGGCACTGCTTCGAAGATCTCCCTTCCTCACGGCTACTGCTTGTTCATCTGCGAATGGATTATCTCTCAACCATCTCTTTCTGTCAACCATCTCTTTGTGTACCTTTCGATTATCCTTTCTCACGTTTCAAACCATAAAAAGTCAAGAGGCAAAGAGATCTATCAGCTGTAGTTACATTAATGAGGCTCTTGCTATAATGGATCAACTTGCTGCATGGATCCCACACGACGAGTTTGTACGATCGGCTTTGCAAAGTATAAAATAAGAGCATTTTCAGCGTAAGCTTAAACCGTTAGAGTGAATCCTCTTAAACAGAGACGTTTAATCTCTCAGCCGAAAGCAAAGTAGAGTGCACAATCTGACAGCATGCGCACAAAGCGGTATTAATCAAAAAGCATCAATTAGATATGCCCTGTCTTATCATCCTCTTCCAGCTTCTTTGTCGTAGTTGAGAGACCCCTGAAGAAACAACAATTTAGCTTTACTTTCGCTTCCTTGCGACTTCCAGAACAAGCTGACAACGCGAATCGAACGATTTTTCGATAACTGTACCACTCAGGTTCAGGGCTCTTTCCCTTGTCATTCCTCTCGATGTGACCACACCTCGCGATTCTTAAGTCCTGGGATTACTAACAGCTAGCAATTTTTCTCCTCACTCTTGAAGTGAAAGTTGAACTCAAGGTGGACATAGTATGTATGGGCAAGTGCCTTCCCACTGACCTATCTTAATGCAAAATTTTATGCTGACAGCTCACGATTTTGAGTGCCAAGCTTGGAGGAAATGACGGCCATTGTGGAGTCAAAGCTCCGTCGTTTAGATAGCGACGAGATGGGTTAAGAGGAAGCACATGAAATGATAATACGGTTGTATCTTATATGGACTCAGTGTTAGAATATACTTTGTTCCCCAGTGGTCGCTAAAAGGTACTTTGTGAAACCGTTCTTGGACTCTCGTTAAATACTTGGGGCTTAAAATGGCGGAATTATATCAACACACTTAAGCGTCTGGAAAGTCAAATACAAGGCTTATAGCCAATTCAATATGCTTCTTTGACTGTCATGGGAGGTTAAGAAACTCTCTGTGCACTTCATTATGTCGTATGATCGTGTTTACGTATGAAACATAATTTCTAGGCCTGCATAATGATGTATTATGATTAACAGCGTAGCTTCTGTTATCATATCCCGTATCAATTTCAGTCTCCTATCGAGAGCGCATTGGTGTTTTGTGTACTTAACATGCCGTAGTCTTTCTGCCTCAATGTACCACAGTTTTACTGAAGAAGCGCCAGCGAATAAGATTCTTGCCATTTTAAATAGTCACTGTTGGACTGCACTTTTCCTCTTTTCCATTTTCCGACAGTATTTGAATTGACGCGTAAAAGCTTTTCCTTTCACCTCAGCTGTGTGTGTGCATCCTCTGCGTAAGGACAATCGAATGTCGAGATTAAAGGGGCCGCTTACCGACAAAAATATGACGGAGTTGCTAACCTTGAAATCCAGTCGTAACACAATACATCCTAACCATACGACCAAAGGAAACGCTTTGCTATTAATGAATGAAAGTGTCCTATAGAGAGATCTACGCGAGGAGTCCTTGAGGGAATTTCAACCTTTCGAGGATTCCGTTTGCATTTATTGAGCGTGGAAAATTGTGCTCGTGTCATGCTTGCTCGACAGCAACAACAACGATGCGAATGGATATGAAATAATTGTGACGATGTTGGTGGTGATAACAGTGACGTAATCTATTACATAAACAAAAGTGATAATAGCCATTGTAATAGCAATGGTACTGATAGCAATGCTAATTATACATATATATATATGAACATATATATATTTATATATAATATTATATATATATATATATATATGTTTGTATATATATATATATATATATATATATATATATATATATATATATATATATATATATATATATATATATATATATATATATATATATTTGGTAACAAGAAAATAGAATATTTTCAAAACCAGGGTAATAACACAGTGATAAAGATCAAAATCAAATAGTTCTGCTTGTTGCCCGTACCTCGAGTTTTTGAATACTCGCGCAGTTCATCTCTCGGCACACATTTAAGATGGTGTTTTCGAGAGAGGTCGGTGGTCTGCCTCTCCGCCTTATAACAAAAATTATAATAACAATGATGACGAAAATTATGGTAATATTGATAATGACAGTGAGAATGATATTCCAGAGAAGTTATGCAGGATGCACCCTTCATTTGATCGCTCAGTTCAACTGCATCCATGGTCCTTTGGCAGAACGCTCGCACCTTATACTGTCGGTCGAGGTTCTATACCCGATCAATTCGTACGAAAGACTTGAAAAATAGCAAGGCACCTGTTATTTGCCTGCTTTGCATTCACCAATTTAGGAAAGAGCATGGGAGTTAAGCACACATTGCAACCAGTTGGCAATCCCCAACCGTATAAGTCCCTTTGCACGATCAACTGTTTGGTCCAAGGACGTTGGGCGCAGCTGTATTCACCAAAGTGGTGAGGAAGGAGCTCTAATGTCGACCTTGACATAGAATTCCAACATCATCGTCATCATCACCATCACCATCATCATTACCATTAGATATTTTTACAACCTACCCCCAGTGGAGGTACGCTCTACAGAGATGATTGATATGGATTGAGAAATCTTGACGTTACAACAGAAACAAACAGAACACAAGAGTCAATCTAATTTAGAAGTTGACCGTTCTACCAATGCAAGTGCGAACGCAGTCATTCTGATCTGCAAATGGTAACAGGGAATAGCACATGTAAGCTGAGCTCTCAAGTGTGGAAGTAGACGGCATAGGAAATTTCAAGAGAGAAGTGTGACCTTGCAGAACTAGCATAGATGCAGTTACAATCGAGTCTATCTAATGGTCTGGTCTGCTGGGTCTCTACGATCATTCTGCACAATGGTGGTGTGGCCGAGTGGCTAAGACGCAGTGTTGCGAACCTTATGAGGTCTTCTGTCCTTGGTTCGAGTCCCACCATCGGAGTCTATCCAATGGTCTGCTCTGCTGGCAGAGCCACGGACACTACGCTATGACGCTCAATCCATTCTGTACGTGTAGAAGGTGCTTTCTGTGTATGTATTGGGCAAAAGAATGGCTCAAAAGGATGCAACCAAATTCGGTTTTTACGACGTAAACGCATTTCGCATAAGTAGCCTTTAGTCTTCTTTTCAACGATTCCCACTAATTTCATTCGTCAAACGAAATTCTTCGCTTTCCTCCTGTTGCCACCCTGAACATGCCAATCAAGTCGCACCTCTAGATTGTGCACTATTCATTTGTCCCCATTCTGGATTGAAAAGTAGCACTTTTGTGGCCGTGTCTCATTCATGTCTAACGTGTCTCATTCGTTAAGAATGTTTCGCCACTAAGGAGATTTGCAAAAAGGTCCAAAAGAGTGTAGAGAGAACAGCATGGGTCTCTAATGCAAGCTACAGAGGAATTTTTTTAATTTTGACACACACCTCAGGGAATTGAATTGGGTGGGATATCTTTTTGAACAGCTGCACTATAGAAAAATGCCATGGTGCTTTTATCTTAACAGCATACTCCCAGTTGAAGGGCTCCCATATATGGATTAACATGGCTTGCTTCAGGAGCAGCTGTCCAATGGGTGACTTGCACTGTGCAAATGCTGCCTGCTCAGAACAGGCCTTTTCAGCAGCCATTTCTTAACCGCAACTGGACCTATTTGCAACCAAAGGTTTCTATGGCTATACATAATTGGACCGATTAGCAATATGCGAGCTTCGCTGCTTTAGTTCCTAACTCGGTATGACGAAAACCGAAATCAGTCTTTCATAGGTTCTTGTCCTCATCTTTGGAGTGATAACTATACTTTTAATAAAGGTTTACTCATAGCCTTGTGGTCTCTCAGATCTTAGCGAAGTCGCTTGGCCATAATTGATTGTGAACGATGTTTTCGACAAGTGCTGCGTCGAGAGAGCCTTCCGCTTTGATGCGGTACTTACATCTGTTACTAAATGTTAGGCCAATCTTTCTCTACTGTCTTCTTGAAAACTAATATAATTAGAGTCTGTGTGTGATAGCGGGGACGTCATATCTTCATTTCCAAACAACCTTAAGACCTCAATCTGCCATCTAAGCACAAATAAAAGGCTTATATAGAGACTTCTGCTTCTTGAACTTTGAAAAGGATATCCGCCCCGGTGCAGTTGTGTAAATCTCCATCTCAATTTGAAACTTCTCCTGCCGCATTTGCTGGCTTTTTCTCGAATCAAAAAGTCTTCTTTTCGAATCTGTGCCGACCATTTTTTAGTGCATCACTCGACTCTTGAAAGAAAAGGAGGTGGAAAGAAGGGTAGTTAAAGAAATTGGGAAAGAGTTTCCCTTGTGATGGCCAAAGTTGATGAGCAATGAGATCTGCAATGGGGTACCTAACGTGTTGACAAACAAACTCTAAGGTTGATTTCATCCTTAAATCTAAATCTTGTTCCTAGCATTCGAAGGTGAATTTTAGAACAAAGAGAAGCTAGGATTATTGAACAGTGTCCTGTTCCTTCCTCCCTATGCGACCACACCCCGTGAATTACAGACAGCTGGTGGCTCTCCTTACTTTGAATGAAAAACAAGCGCCAGTTGAGACTCGAACCGCTCTCTGAAGGAAGTGTTTGCAAGTGCCTTACCACTGAGTCATATTTACACGGGTGATAGTTGCAAAAAAGCGGGCACGCTAGGCCTTAAGCATAAACAAAGTAAGCAATGGATCAAACATAGATCCTAAGAAGCAAAATGCGAAAATCCCAAACCGCTAATCAACTTTGATATGAGAGGATTAGGTGTGCTCAGACTTTTTCAGCATTCTTGACACATCAAAAACAAGAGCTCCGTCAACCATCTTTCAACACGCCGCTTTCTCCGAGTACGCATGGGAGTTTAGTGCTTGGCTTTCCGAATTCAAAGGCTGACTTGCAATGACCCAAGCTCTGCGACGCAGATTTCTGCTAGCTCATTGGGCACGTGATACGGAAACTTCTTTAATACACAACCCGTGACGTTTATTTGGTCACAAATAAAAAACGCCGCACGTAAACTCGTATCTATCGGCAAGAGTTAATTTGGATTTCACTTATAGCAAGATGTTCAGATGTTATAGATCCATAATCGTTTTTTCATTTGTCGGCCGTTATAATTAGTTGGATCAGCACAGCATTGAAAATTCCGACTGCTAATTAAGACCGAGCGTGAATACAGGTTCTAGCCGCTGGCCGCATTGATGTTTTCGCTATGATTTTTCTCTCCCCGCAAGCTTGTTTGATGGCAACATAAAATGCTATAGATATGTCATTAGACCTCAACGCTTCTACCGACAAGCGAGAATTAAGTATGCTCGAGCCAATAAGGACCATGAATGCTTTAGCTGCATTGCAACAACGAAATACCGCTTTGGTCTTCTTCAAAATAATTGCTTAGAAGTATCGAACAAAACGAATGCATGCCCATATTTATTGGCGCATCTGGTGGAAATTACAGCGATGGTAAATGCGTCATAGAATTAACTGAAAGCTGGTGGTGAATTCATGCAGACTTGACGATTTTGACATGGTTAATGCATTCGAGAAACTTATGTAAAGAACATCTCGAGAAAGTACACTAGATGAAGGGGGAATATTCTTCTATCCTGAAGCTAGTGAATTAAATACCACAATGCCTAGCATGCTTGATTTTGAGCTTAGCAGAAACCAGAGACGAGGCTCCGAGCTTTCTCCAGGGCATACGGTTTTATGAAGCTGTTTCCCGTTGTCTTCCTCGCAGGATTCAAACCCAGAACTCCAGGGCAATGCCACACTCGCAACCCTCACCTTTACGAAATCACGCCGTAACAGATTCATCCACCAAGGAGGCTGATTTCTCAGGTACAGTCAATGGCTGGCCCCAGCTCAACGCTAGGTAGAAGTAGTTTCCGACTACTAAGTGAGCGCTACCCCCCATAAATCATACGTTGAAGTAAATGAATTGTTCAAAATAGCACTCATCATACTAAAAATGCAATTCTTTCAGCAATACAAGGATATATTTTCCAGTTTTATCCATACTTAAAAGTTAAACGACACTGGGCATAGCAATCGGATGGTTCGTTATTTGCATTAATTTGCCAATAAATTTGAATATGTCGCATCAAGATGGCAGTTAACTGTGGGCCATGTAGGCAAATGAACAAATCGCACGGTGCTAAATTTAGCATTTAATTTTTCAAGTGATACGTCGTGAGACGTAACGTCCGGATATGCGGTGATTCGCTTTACTTGTGCCTCTTCATACTCTAAAACAATAAGGGTCAAATGTCTATTTATTGATTTCTAACTTGTCTAAAATAGCGAGGGTCAAGGAAGAGTTTTGACACAATGTTGACGGAGCTGAAATTCATTCAAGACCTTTTTTATCATGCTATTTAACTATTGGAGCTAATCCAGGATAGCAAGCAGGGAAATCTTTGGAAAGTAAGATGCAATTCCCTACGTACATAAGCATGGAGCAATTTATCTACAAGCATGATGTGTTGGTACAGTAGGTAATCCGATGTGCTATCACTCTTGAAACTGGACTCACTCCCTTTTGGAGGCCCATTCCAACCTGCCCTCCAGAAAGCTCGCCCACAACGCGAACTTAGCTTTCCATCCTTCCCAGGTCGGCAAATGAGTACCCATTGATTCTGGGACGACTAACTTCCGTCATTGGCAAGGCGAGTTGTGCCCTGCGCCACAACTTCAAAAATTACCTACTCCGCACTATGAACTAATACGATGCATTCGCGAGTATGATATGCCTTGCAGCTGCTTGATTATGATACTTTGTACGGGTCATTTCCATTCGACCTCCCTCTTGAACTGCAATTGCTGTCCAGGCATGACTTTATAACGGTGACGGTCTCTCGTGTAACATGAGCTTCTATGGGAGTATACGCTTATCAGAGGCAAGATACCTACTCAATTGCACCCGAAGAAAATATGAAGTAGTGAATCTTGTCAATCTATTCGTCGAAGAATGTTTGTAAGATAAGAGAAACCTTCTGTTTCCAAGTCATCCCATGTTATTGAATGAACATGTTCTAAGGGTACGCTGTTGGAATGCTTGAAATAGAGTTATAGGGCCTTTTTATACTTATAATTGCCATGATGATTATCATTTTTGAAGTTCTTCCCTCATCAACGTGCCCTTCAAATTTATTCTAGTCTCAAGTCTTTTTATTATTCAGTCATCTTCAGTCTCTTCAAATAGCTTCAATATAATTTCCCTGCAACGTTTTTCGCAGTTGACAAAAACAAGAAAACGAAAGACACAGTACCAGCAACAGAAGCTGGCGGAATCCTGAGCCACATTGGAGACATTTGCAAAATATCTTCAGAATGTATTGACTCTTTTGTCATTTACCTAAACGGACCTACTCTGATGAATGGCAATATGTTGTTATGGGACAGGAACAGGGATGGAATAGCTGATGGTACCGAGGTACTCAAAGTAAGACAACTACTGGAGGCACTGGAAGACTGCAATGCATCTTGGATAACAATCATTGCAGATCAAAATTACGCTGGTCACCTAGTGGACCGCATGAGAGACTTGCGAGTCAGACGCGCGAACAAGGTGTTCGAGAAATTGTCCGTTTATGCGTCCTCAACGAAGAGAAGTTACACTTGGGATAGACATTTCACGACGACATGGATTGAAAAGGATAGTATATGGCTGCAAAAGAATCAAACAGGGGTGGCGAGGAAGACGAGAGAAGTCTACAAGGTAGTAAAATAGTTTATGATGGTATAAAGCCCGGTGGATTCATGGGGTGAAGAGATTACAGTGAGGAAAGGAAGCTAATTAACACAGCACTTGATAGTTGAATACTTGTAAAGTTTTCCACAAGGAGGCTTCTTATTTTTCATGACTAAGGTTAAAGGCTGAGGTCAAACGTAACTTAAGTAGGTTTCAAGATAAGATTTCACTCTATTCTTAATATGATTGCCTTTTAACTTCTTCCATGTCATCAATGAAAAGCCTGCAAGAGGCATGTTTTGTGTTGGTGTAAAATGCTTTATTCTTTGCATGTTGAATCCACTTTTAACTCGAAACTAGAAGCTCTAAATATCCCATTACCTGCCTTGGCAAAGAACGTTTTTGTTGACACCCGATGACGTGCCGAAATATGTTAATCATGATAGGCAATTAAACTAACGATGGAATGGCACAGTTCCCGCTATCAACAGTATCATATTTTCTTTTGATTTGCTTTGCCGACAAGCTGAGTCATCAGTGTCATGTGTGACTCAAATTGACCAAGCCTGACATTAATTCGAACTGCTAATACGGTCCTATGCTAGAATCAGCTTCTGGCTATCTTTGGGCATCTAAAATCAGAAGCACCAGATATGGGATTTGCAGGAGCTATGCGACCACTATAAAGAGGGTTATCAAATCTATGGAATGAGTCTTGTCCCAAGCAATAAAATGCATTCGAGGTTCATCCAAGGACATGCATAGGTTGGGAGCTGGGGCACTTAGAATGGCTATGCTGAAATATGAGTTGAAAATTAGGCACACCATGATAAGCACGCAGGAAGAAGGAAAACTGAATGGGGAAATTTTCTTAATTCATTCCCATTTTTACAGAAAAAGATGGAGCTGAAATTTGAACACTTTTATGCCATGATAATTTTGTTCTTATCAATTTTCTTATAGGAAGTTAAAGGGGATTTACCAAGCATGTTTTCAACAAGAGAGCTGTCGCCATTATTAGGGCGGAACAGAGCGATAAATGGGAAATTTGGCGATGATCCAGGATGCACAATCATCAAAGCCAGCCATCGATCCACGTTCAGGTGGCCATCCTTCTTTGAGCTTCGACGAAAATGGATGAGACGACCTCGAGAAGCAAGTAAACAAAGAGGCGAATCAAAGAAAACGACGTGAAAAAAGCTAGATCGTAACTTCAGTTTGATTGTTGGTTTAACTCCGACCTGTAAGGTTTAAGGTCTCGCTGTATAAGCAGCCCAAACTGTGCAAAACGACTTTGGAGGTTACACCACCGAGGCTCAACAGCCTTAACGAGAAGCTTGACTGACAATCGGCTGAGATGAGCCTTGTCCTGATAGTGAGGCTGGCGTGGAGCAATGGACGCATCTGTCGAGTGAAGATCCTGTGCTAGTCAAGACCTCATAGATTGATTCAACAGGCAGCCGGCAACAAAGGCTCTCGCTGAGCTTTGTAAAAATTCTGTGAATAGTTATCAATGTACAGTGCAATCTAGCTTTAGAATCCTATTATGCCTAACAATAACAACAGTTATTCCGTTTATTGACCAAATGGCGGCATTATATAGTTCCATATGCTTTCTCATGGCCAACTTTTCTTCCTCATTCCTTACAGTATCATTTATGCTCGCCTTGTTATTATGTTGATTGACCCAAGCCCCAACTGAGTTTTATTCTTTGGCGATGCTTTGGCAATTGCTGCCCCAAAGTGAAAGCCCCATCATGATTGCCGATGCTTTTTGTTGCCAAGTTGCACTTTAAGTGACTTAAAATGTTGTGCAAGAAAGCTATAGGATTATGATATAATCTTCCTCCTGTATTTCGAATCTAAATGTTCAAACACCAGCTAAGCTCAGTAGTAAATGATGATTAGCTGGCTTTGATTTTGTGAACATTTTCGTAACGAATGCATTGCACTTTTGGTCAAGTTACTAAACAAGTCGATTCCCATACCCTATATGAGCATCGGGAAGCATCTCGAGTCACTATTAAAGAAACATAACCGGGGAAGCTCTCGTGCAATTATCCCTAATTCTACGAGCACCCATTGATTGGCTTTGAAAAGCTTTACCTTTCGGGCGCTACCTCCAGCACAGAGTCACATTTAGCCCAGCAGGGGCCCTAGTCCCATTAAAACTTGGGCCCCATTCCATTATTGTTGCTTTAGGACTAATGCAAGGAAATCATTAAAATTTGGCGTGGTTGGAATCTTTCAAAGATAATTCTCATGCATTAAACTACCCTCCTAAAATCAACTTTGGCATCGAATATTCTTCCTGCAAGCTTCATAAAGTGGATAGAAATGTCATGCTCCAATCCACTTTCCACAAAATATGCGGGACCTCTAATTTCGGGAATTTGCTAAGGGTCCCTGGGCTGGGGCTCAGTAGGCCCATGGGTTAATGCAGTCAGCCTTTGAATATGATCACAAATCATGGTTATGTAGGATTCAAACTATCAACTATTAAGTCAAGAACCATACATCATATAAACTTGGCTATTAATTCACTTTAAGTATCTGTGTGAAGCAGAATATCTTTTGAAGTGTTTAACTTTTACCTGACTCACAGATGGTGTTTATATCGTGACCTGTACAGAATTTCAACCCTCGACCCTGTTGGATGACTTATACACAAATGACGGTAAACTAAGACACCTTTTGCCCTATTAGAGCAACTTTAATCTGTTGTTACCCAAGCGGGAAATTTCATCGGCAATGATTTAAGTTATCAGTTCACTTTATTAGGTTCAAACCCACTCGCTCGGTTGCCTTGAACTTGACACTCTCTTGCACTGAATAAATAGAGGCGGCTTTTTCATGGAGATTGTAGCAAATAGAGAGAATGAAGTAGTGAAAATCGATAGCCTTGTTTAATCTGTATTGCCTGTTACCCGAAGGTAGTAGATTTTCGGACACTTCAAAAAGCCATGCTTATCGTGCAGTGTCCTGGTCCTTCTTCTTCTGCTAGCCACATCTTATGGCTGCCATTCACGGAATTGCAAAGAGTTAGTGAATCTCCTCACTTCAAGAGGAAGCTAAGCATTAGGTGTCGCTCCATCTACTGATTGTAAGGCTGCATTTACACTGTACAGGATCACTTTTGATCCGATACAGAAGTGTTCCTTTTCCCTCGCATTTACAATGTACCAGTACAGCTTCGGAACAGTGCAGGTACAAGACTGTTCCTCTCTCCTAGCAGGTAAAAACTGTACCTGATAGCAGGTACAAAGTTGTACCGGATCACTTTATCTAGTGTAAACGCATGGCTGAACCGTAACAGTTTTGTATCGGATCAAAAAGTTATCTGATACAGTGTAAACACAGCCTAAGATTGATGATAAAGCGCCTTACATCTGTGCTATCTTCGGGCTCTACAAGAAACTCGTTTTGATCCGCTGCGCCAAAAACTGTCACTATAGTAGCCTGGGCCACTGAGCATCCCATCATCCATTCAGCGTTAATATCTTTAACGTAACATTGAGAGAAAACAGTCTCGCCTTTTCTCATTCGATTTTCACCCCTCCGCTCCCCATTCATGCTAAGAGCTCTTACTCTTTTCTTTAGCCTTCTTATCGGCAATTACCAAGTTGATAAACCTTGCCAGAATTTCCTGCACATCGTAGCAGCAATCATGTGATCGGGCATTTCTCTTTATACCAG
This sequence comes from Pseudorhiza aurosa, assembly GCA_964026355.1. Classification (NCBI taxonomy): domain Eukaryota; kingdom Metazoa; phylum Cnidaria; class Scyphozoa; order Rhizostomeae; family Lychnorhizidae; genus Pseudorhiza; species Pseudorhiza aurosa. Next base: position 9,066,877 of record OZ032115.1, read on the forward strand.
TGAAAGAAGATACAGGAATGCAAAAATGCTTTATTTAATCGTGGAAAAGGTGTACTTAGCTTAAAAGAGAGGAGGTTGCTGTAAGTATGCTTTGTTATGAGTTATTCATCACTATAATGATAACTTTGCATACTTATACTATTTAATTTGGTCCGAAGATGAAATATACTGGTTTGTAAATATAGCTTTGAATATAAGTTTTATATATATAATTTTAAACAGTTTTTTCTGGGTTTTATAATTGAAATATATCTTATTCTGTTGGGCCCTGCAAATAGGTTTTCAGAGACGGGCCTTTATTATTGATGGTACCAATTTATTGAAAAGTTACTGAACTATAAGATAGGTGCATAGTCGCTGGCTGCGTCTGGTTTTCAAATGGTAGGTTAGTTCATCGATATCACCGATATCGTATCTATACGACTCATAGAAACGCGTCCTTTCTCTAAGTATACAAGTGAATATGCATTTATTTATTGGCAGCGAGATTAAGTTATGTCAATTAAGTATGCTAATGTATGCTTATTATGTCACGACGTCATAACCGAAAGACGACTCATCCGAAGGCATCGAATATTTGACATTTTCTTTATCGAAAATCTTCAGCAGCTTCAAGGAATCTTCGTCGTTTCTCACAGAATGCTTCACTATGATTTGTGGTTGACTGAACGACTACAACCATAACTGACAGGGCCCCCAGTTGCAGTTGAATTTAATCTCTCTCAAAAAGAACGATGAGTATAATTAATATATTATCACACTTCTCCAGCTCATTTTCAAGTCAAAAATATCCTGAAATTTCAGGAATAATCTTGATTAAATCTGTCTCTTTATCGGTTATCCTCTCCGAAAAAATTTCGCCTTTTATCGGACAAGACACTTGATCGTGCTCAAGTTTTGAATCAGTCTCACAATACCAGTAGCTGTTAGAATAGATGAATAGACTAAAAAAGCAGCGGGCTGAGAAGTCTAATTCTCTTTCCACCAGCTCCTTAAACAAAATAGATCAAAACGACTTAAACTTGGATATTTTATTGACGGCTAAGTAATTTTTCATTGTTTCTCTTAGGAAAGAGGAAGCCACTGAGGTTAACTAAAATCTCGACCAGTATTCAAGGTACGTTAAAATAATTGGTCTATTGACTTCAATCTGCTTCCAGAAATATCCCATACCTCAGACAGGTAACATGAAGCATAGAAGTGCCAAAAATAGTCATAATTTGAGGAATACCTTCCCTTCTCAAAGACTGAGCGACGCAATCATAAAGCTGGCTTTTGTCAGGGGTCAATCCCTAAACCATATTCGCACTACACAAACTAACCCTGGTTCAAGCCAGGTTTTCACTAACTCAGCTTGGATATTGCAACATGGATGCAACTAACCTGGGTTTCACTTGGGTTAAACTAACCGGTCTCCAGGTGTGTTGAACCAACTCTAGTTGAGGGAAACTCTAGTGTGGACACAAATCTGTGACGAAACCGGGTTCATTTCTCTATAAAGTATACGCATATTCGTACATTTTCTGGGTGGCATATTCGTAAAATAAGTTCTCACATCTACAAGCAATCACAAAGTCAACTCTAACCATACCATCAAGGTAAAACAAAGAACATAGAACTTTGAGGTAACGGAGTCTTCTAAAAACAACCGTGGATGAAAATCGTTGTCTGGAAAGGTGCTATGTTAAGATTAAACTCTGATTTTGGTCGCGGAAACATGTTTTTAGTTGTTTTTGCTTCTATTTTGCAACAATCAGCTATCACGTGCGATAGAACAAAAGTGCGCTTGCATAACAATAGTTTACTTGGGTTCGCCCTGGGGAAAATGTTCGTGACGAACCTAGATTACTTCTGTGGGGCGTACAAGGCCCTATCTAGCTCGAGGTCCAAGAAATACTTCGAAACTTTGATTGAACTTGAAGGAAATTAGCAGCAGAGATATCCAATCAAACGAGTTGATCTCATGAAAGACAAAAAACTAGTGCTGACAGTTTATACATTGCGAATTTGTATATAATACAAACCTGACTCCGATTCAAATAGTTGTTACAGTAATTTGTCTTAAATGCAAGTGCGTTGTTCTTCAGTTAACAAATAGCTTTTCCTACAATCGCAACTTTTTCCAAGTTTCACGGTCATTTACAGTTCATCTTTCTTCACTTTATTAAGCGAAACAACTGCATTATCTTGCAAGTATTTTGAAAATCCCTCTACTGTACGATCTCCTTCATACTTCATCGGACTTGTCTTTTTACCGGAAGGAGCAAAGTATATTGTTGGGAATCCTTCAACCTTGTATTCTGGTGGTACGTCGTTGGCAGTGGCATCGATTTTTGCAACGACAAGATTCTTTTCCGATTGGTATTTTTGGCCAAGTTTTTTGTAGATTGGTTCTAGGCTCTTGCAATGGCCACACCAAGGTGCATAAAACTCGACAAGGACATCTTTCGTTTCATCCATGACCAGCTTTTCAAACGTGTTTCCAACGACAACTTTTACAGGACCATCGTTCACCTTTGGCTCTGGAGCCGATTTCAATATAGGCTTCAACTCACCTGCAAAAGATGTAATGCCCTGTAACGAAACTGCATAAGGCAGGGGCGCACGTTGACAGATACCAAACGTATTTAAATACAATCTCAGTTCTTCTGGATCTGCAGGCCTACATTTGATTTGAAAACAAGGACGAATTGCCTTTCCATTAGCAATGAGGTTCGGGGATAGTGCTTGGAAGGTCCTTCAGCATCAGTAAATCGACACTGGATCGACAGTGGAGTCCATTAAGATTTTCTAGATTATCAAAAGAATTTCCGATTTCTACGTCAATAGAAATTAGCTATGCAGTGACTTAGAATGAAACTTATACTTCCATCGCAATTGCTAATGAGGTATATTGGATATTAGAAGTTAAAAAGGATTGCATTGATGTACCAAAATATTGAAAGGTTATGAACTTAAAAGTGTAGAACGAAATGTTTCCTACTGCAAGGAATAAAATAATGGAACCATACATTCATTAATTCATTTGTAGCATTGAGCGATTGACTCATACTTCTATCAGTTCATATCTACAGATGAATATGTGAAATACCAATCTAGGTTAAAATATTTACCCGGCAAAAGTAAGAATGATAAACGAACCTTTAAGGCAGGAATCAATGAATTCAGTCAAACTGTCTTCACTAAACTCGTCATCCATTGCATATTTACGGCTTTTTTCATCGAAAAACCCAACATTAACGTCCTCTCCTGACTCAGCGAGACCAAGTTCCTTCAACTTCTCGACGTACGACTCCTCGTCGGCGACAGCAAATTGGACATTAGGATAGGATTTTGCCACTTCGACAACTTTCTTTCTCCAGAATTGGGTCACTTGAGAATAATAATATCAATTTAGCGAAAAGGCAATAGAACAATGAATACTAGGTAGAAAATGAGGGCTGGTGAGATGCGATTCGAGTTTCAGAAATAGCAGTTAAGCAATAAAGAAAGCAAGTGACTTCAGTGGTTGCCTTCATCGTTCCAATGTTCAGTGTCCATACTTGAACAAGCATCACATGTCTTCATAATCTACAATGCGGTGGGTCTTTTCTAGGAAGCGGATTTTATGAGATGGTTTTCCGTTGCCTACCTCAGCAATGACGTTTTATTGTGATACGTGCAACATTCGAACTCACAACCCCTGTGTGACGAGTCCACATGTTCAACCACTACATCACGACTCAACTACTATGCTGTATAGATGAATCAAAAACAGATACACAGATTCATCAAATAAAGTAATACAAGATTTAACAACATCGTGATCTTCTTTTTAAAATGGCGGGATTCATTGATATAGACTGAAGTATGAAATAGGTTCTCTGAATGAAGTAATTAAAGAAGTTGCACAGCACTGTTGAAGGCTGTTTTATGCAGTAGCAGCTTTGTGACCGTTTTCTGCTTAAACATCTTTGACTTGGCAATTGCTCATAACAGAAATGCTTTTACAAAGATGCTTGACAAATGGTACAAGGAATAAGGTGAAGCCAAAGTATCAACTCACTTGAGGCATATTCATGACTGAAGTTAACATCATAATAAACTACAGCAAGTGGCTTCTTGAACCTTTTCTCAGTCTGCTGTTGCATGTGACCAACCATAGGAGCTGAATGAGCCTCATAGAATTTAACAACATCTTCTGCTGTTCCTTTGGCATTCTTTGAAACAAAGGAAACATAAGCAATACATAAAAATCAGCAAACTGGGACGCAAATTGCTAAAAACATTCCAGCCAGATCTAAAATCAGTCGGCATAACATGGACTGCATTTGAAAATATTGAAAACATTGCTTGAAGTAGCTTGTGGCCCAAGCTACAGGCCTGCATGGGAGGATGTAAGTCTAAGAGAGTTCAGTACCACTGTTTTATGAAAGACATTTTATTTTTTGCTGATTCTGGTGATTAAGATTTGACAAGGATAAGTATTGCATACTTTGGGACAAAGACTTCAGCAAAAATTCAAATTTCCATCAGGATAAAAAAGTGGTGATCAGGTAAACAGACAGTGGAAAAATATGCAATTTAGAAAGAGTCTTGGTTGGAATCTCTGCAATCAGCAACCCTAGCATCCCAGTCAAAAACCAAGGCTGACCTACACAAACTGACTCAAGTGAAAGACAACAGAGCATACCTGGCTGATGAAGTGGAAGCATTGGGAATGGGGAAAGCAAAAGAAACCTAGTTGATCTAATGCACCATTTCATTAAGCATCAAAGCCACATCTCACCTTAAAAATGCGATATTTTGGTTCATATTCTGACACCAAGTGATGTGGGTGTATGACAAGGACACTGCTTTCCTTAACACCAAAGTAGGCCATTGCTTTCTTATCAAAAGTGTGTCCGAATGAATATTCATCTCTCAAATCATTGTTTGCCTCCAAAAATGTCCCAAACAAAGGATCATTTTCATTACTGAATATACCAAGAATAACCAGGTCATCCATTGATCCTTTAGCAAAGGCTTTTGCCTCTTTCAATGTTGGCTTCAGCTTTGAACTTGGTCCTACTTGGCTTTCCATATAGGATACAATACCTAAGCAAGAATATACAACATCAACAAATTTCTCCAAAGGTCAAGTCATATGACCCTTTTATTGTTGGATAACACAATAGTGCAAACAAAGAGAATGCTACAGTTGCTGACTAAGCATTTACTAAATATGATACATGGATCAATAAATAATGAGATGGAAGTGGGGATGCTAAAGTTGATCCATTGTCATTTGAGTCAGTTTTGTTATTCTAAAGTGGCTCTTAATCTTGTCATTAACTCAAATTGTGTTGCATATTCATCTTTTGAAAACAAAAAAATCCGATGAATTCAGAAAACAAGATTAATGTACTTCTAGGTAAATACCAAATCATTTAAGTGTAGATAAGCAGCTAAATTGACAGCTTTCCTGTTAGCAGAAGGGGGCATTTCTTAACTTACCCGATTCATCCCTTCCACCCTTGTAATCAGAGTGCTTCCCTTTTCTGAACACTTTCAATGTTGGATACCCTGTAACAGCATACTTCTGCCCTAGTTCACTTTCCTTAGTAGCATCAACTTTTCCAAGCAAAATTGGCACATCACGTTTTTTTAACGTCTTGGCTGCTTTTTCATACTCTGGGGCAAGTCTTTTGCAGTGACCACACCTAGATAATGTAGAAAAGTCTTGTTCTTGCACACAAAATAATGAAAAGAGAAAAAAAGCTTCAGGACATCTGAAAAGAAGGCAAACATTAACATTTGGGAATACAAAGATATGTCAGATACATAACGATTGAAGGCTCAGAATGGCACACCAAATAATTCAAATCTGTGTTATTCAATGAAGCATTGGGGCCATTGATTAAGGAAGCACTTGATGTCTATAACAAAGTGAAAAGCACAGCATTGTGGATGCTTTTTGCATAAGAATGTATCAAAATTTCAAAGAAAATTCCAAAAAGTATATATTTCAAGAGCAAGGGAAAATTCTTTACCATGGTGCATAGAACTCAACAAGCATAAGTTCTTCTCCAGAAGTTATCTCATCAAAGTTGTCTTTCGTAAGTTCTATAACTGCCTCAGGTGGAGGCTTCCAGTTTGGATCCGACTGTTCTTTCATGTAATTCACAATTCCTACAATTAAAAATAGTTCATGCATGTAATCTGAGCTTGTGATTATCAAATACACTTCAATATCACTATGGAAGTTGGCATGCAATCTTTGATCCGCTGTGGGCCAATGAAAATTGTATCATCAATAAAAAACTCCCATCTTTCAACCCAAAAACTCTAGGTTGAACTTGATAATAACAATAATACTAATGATAATTAAGGTACTTATTATTGCAACATAGATTCCCAAGGCTAACAGGGGCAATAAATGTTCAAGAGTTTTATAATACCAGCTGTGATATCTATGGGATGTTATACTGTGCAAAACAGTAAAAGCTATTGGCAGCCAGCTATTTGCAGTCCTCTTGTGACTAATTTTGCCAGCCATTCTTCATTCATCCTTCATCAACTGAATGATTGCTCAAAATCCAAAATGCCACTCTGACAAGTTATTCCCTAGTGACAGTTGGACCCAATGATTAAGGGCATTCTGCATTGCACCAGCCTGGGTGAGAAGATTGACTCCAGCATTGCCAAAGTTGCAGGAGTCACTCTTGAACACCCCTGGTAGGCTCCAAGGAGAGACAATACAGGTTTTGAACTTGTGGTGGATGAAGAGGATCGTTCTGAAGTTTGTCAGCCCATTGACAGGTTTGGCTATGGGCTGAGGCAACTATTTGACCACTGATCTAATGCTGGCATAATGGCCCCCCTTGACTAAATTTCCAAAGCTCACACAAGTGCTAAATGTATCTACTGCTTGGTCAATGTTCTAAAGAAAGATGTACCCACCATCTTCTTCTCGTGGACCGTCATAATCATATGGTTGACCCTTCCTGAATATCTTCAATGTAGGATAACCTTGGACTTCAAATCGAGTTCCTAGATCAGCTTCTGCAGTTGCGTCAACTTTTGCAAATGGAACAGGAGGTGTCTCCTTCTTCATCCTTTGCGCAGCTTTCTCATACTTTGGAGCAAGAGTTTTACAATGACCACACCTAGAAAGACACAAAAGAAGACATTCCCCAATTATGGATATAGCAGTAAACGAGACACAATTAAGCCTAGTTACAAAGGACAAATGATGAGAAAATGGTTCATGCTATATCATACCCACATACTAACCAGGTAACAACCAAATCAATGTAAAAACTACAAGAGAATGCATAGCGCACAGGTTGCAATTCTTCTCCAGGTATGCAGCATGTAAAATATAAAGCATAAACTACCATGTTGCTGAATTAGCTAAAAGGAAAATAAAGCAGCCATGGTGGTGTGGCCGAGTGGTTAAGGTGCAGGTCAGGTCAGGTCACACCCATAGCCTGACGGCCGTTGGGGCACTGGGATATCTCCCTCCACCTCCTCCTGTCCTCCGCCATCCTTATGCAGACCGACACCAGCTCTCCGACCCAAACTCCCACATCTCCGCTCCAGTTCCTCCGCGGTCGACCTCGTCCTCGCATACCCTCTACACCACTGTGCATGACCATGTGGGCCAATGTTCCCGGCCTACTCATCATGTGTCCAAACCACTGCAACTTTCTTCTCTTTACCGTGTCGAGCAACGGTTCGAGTTCTCCACCCTTCCTCCTGATCTCTTCTAGTACTGACGCGTTGGTTAGGTGTTCTCGCCAGTGTACTCCCAGCAGTCTCTGGAATCGAGCTGTTTACTTAGTGTCCACGTCTCACACCCATACAGGGCCACCGCAGTCACTAATGCCTTCATGAGTTGGATTTTTGTTTTCTCTTGCACTTCTCTGCACTTCCAGATGTGGCTTCACTTGGCCATTTGAGCTGTTGCGATAGCCAATCTTGTTCTTATTTCTGTTGTTGATGTTCCATCCTTGTTCATCACTGCACCGTGGTACTCAAACTGTTGAACTTCTTCAAGCACATGTCAATTTACCAATATCTCTACTTCTGCTACTTCATCGCGCTCGTGTTGTCTTGAGGTCGTCAGTATTTTGCTCTTCTCGTGGCTAATCTCCATGCCAAAACGCTGCGCCGCAGAGTCAAGATGTGATGTCAAATCCACCAATTCTTCTCTGCTTCCAGCGATGAGATCAATGTCGTCGGCAAATCTGAGATTGCTGATTTCCCTTCCGCCAAATTTCACAGAGCCGTCGAAATCTTTGAGCGCATCTGACATGATTTGCTCTCGGAACAAGTTGAATAGACTTGATGATAGGATACACCCTTGTCTTACTCCGATATTTGTTTGGAACCATTCCAGGGTCTTGTTGTCGCACATCACAGCGTTTGAAGCATTGCTGTACAGTGACTCGCAGAGCTGTATCGCCTTCGGACTGATATTGTGTTTCCACATTGTTGCCCACATGGCTTCTCTCCACACTCTGTCAAAGGCTTTTTTGAAGTCAACAAAGTTGTGGTGCACTTTGAGCCGGTGATCCCTGTATTCCTCGCAAAGTATGCGGGAATTACCAATTTGTTCCACTGTGCTCCTCCCTGCTCTGAAACCAGCTTGCTCTTCTGCGAGGACAGCTTCGATCTGCGGCTTCGTTCGGTTTGCCATTATCTTCAGTAATACCTTACTTGGGTGGCTAATCAAGCTAATTGTTCTGTAGTTGTTGCATTTCTTCAGGTCACCTTTCTTCGGTAGTGGGACTATTTGCGACTGAGTCCATTAGTGTGGCCATTTGCCAGTTCTCCAGACCAAGTTGCACAGCTTGTGCAGCACGTTTATTTACCATTCCTTTAAGGCGCAGCGTTTCGAATCATGCGAGGTCTACTCGCGTGGGTTCGAATCCCGTCGTTGGAACCACTAACCACAAGCCAACAGTCAACTCGGCTGTCCATCCTCCCGAGGTCGGTAAATGAGTACTCAGAAGTAACTCGGAGGGCACAAGCACTGGGTACACATTGATGACAGCTAATCTAAAGCTGAAGTGCTTCATCCAGTGTAAAGATTCGAAATCATTAACAATTTAAGCCAACAAACACTTTCTTGCCCACAATCGCATCCTACATTGAGATCGTCAAAGAGTCAAGCATAGAAACAAAAGCTCACCATGGTGCGTAAAATTCTACAAGAATGATATCATTTTTATTCACAACTTCGTCGAAGTTCTTCGTAGTAAGAACAAGGACGCCGCTCTCGTCTTTTACTTCTGCTTCATCGTTCTCGTCAATAGCTCCTGCATCCCCATCCACCGCCTCTGATGAGACAGTCTCAGCAGCCACCTCTTCCTCTTCTCCAGCACTTTCCTCTTTACAACTCAAGGCAGAGATTAGGCATGTCAATATCAAAAACCTGAGGAACATCATTTTTATATCAGTAACTTTTCAGCTATTCTCTCTTTTATTTAGGCCCAATCTCTGGTGCGGACGTGTGTACACGAGGCCTTCACCTTTCATGTCTCGTTTCAAACATACTTCCTGTTCAAGTAACCAATCAAATGACCCCAAATCGCCAAGACAAACCAATCAGGTAAATCCGCGTTTCTGCAGGTACTGTATAGTGGCAATGTAGTCGGTCAAGGCAGTCGGTGACCAACTGTGCCAATATGTAAGCAATCTTAAACTCAAAGCAAGCAATGTTGTCATTTATCCCAAAAAAATTTTCGATGGATTTTTTGGCTTCAGCCAAAAGAGGATTAAAAGATATTTGGTATATAAACAGGAGTCTAATAATTCGCTAATTTATTCATGCTTCTTTCGCTATGTTAATGAGGGCTGAGTCTTAATTCCATCCTTGAAATTTGCACTACTTGTTGAAATCCCTAGAAATCACAATAAAGGCACGAAAATTTATATACAAGATCAGAGAATCGCAATTATTAAAGACTGCGTTGTATACTCGATTTCGAGCGTAGCAGAAACCAGAAACAGGGCTCTCTCTAGCGTCTTTTCTATGAAAGTGGATTTTTGGGGTGGTCTCCCGTTGCCTTTCCCGCCAATGGCACTTTGATTGTGACACATATAGGATTCGAACGCACAGCCCCTGTGTTATAAGAAAGCTGTTTCTGAAACAGGTAAAGCTCCGAAGAGTCTTGTGATGCGTGGAGCCTCTTTGTGAAGACGAGTCTTGGCTTCGCACGCCATTCACCATAAAACCAAGATGGACGGACGTCTGGCAGCTAGGCCAAAGGCCGAACAAAAACAGGACCTTAACAAAGAAAAGTTAGCGAAGGATTATCCCGATTTAAAGGACGGAGATGATGGAAATGTAAATGATGTTGACCAGAGCACTAGAAAGAATAATGTTGTTGGCGTTCAGTCGCTCTTATCATTTTTGATATTGTGCTCTGCTTGGTTGGTCGGATTTTCAAGTCGATTATTCGCAGTCGTACGATTTGAGAGCATCATTCACGAGTTTGACCCTTGGTAAGATGGCTTATTACAAGTCTTCAATGACTGAGAATAGAAGTTTGGTTTTGTTTATCGCGATTTATGGACAACGAGAAGCTTTGCTTCTTGATAAATGGCCTGGTCCTTTTCTTGTAATGCGATGTCATTTCAAGATTCCTAAAATTGATAAATCATATGGTAAAATTTTGGAATCTGTGAAGCTATATTTTTCTAGCAGTGGGTTAGTACTTCTCATAATGTGATATCATATCAAAATCCTCTGGGTCATTGATCAGGTATGTTTTAAGACATTGAGACGTTTTGCTAATCAAGCCATATGTCCAGGTATTTTCTCAAAAAAAGACAGCAGTTCAAACCTCCTACGAATTGAATGGCAGAGGGTTAGCAACTCTCCACACATCTAGTGAAATTTATGATGAATTTGGAACTTGAACCACTGGTCACCTGTGTGATGCATCTATTATGCTTTGCAACTGTAAATATGGCAAAGCTATAAGCCCATTATTTTCTTTACTGATTGATCTAAAGAGCTACAATATCATTCTACAAGATGATCATACCTTGCATAAGTTTGTAGGAACTACATTTCCATAAATTCCCCACTGCCAACATAGTAATTTTGACAGTGTGTTAAGTGTTAAAATCGCACAAACATATCTGCACTTGCAAAATGGAAAGAGCTTTATTGCATTAATTCTTTTTGGCATATTGAATCATCTATATTTCCCACCTTGGTATCAGTTATAGATGCTCAGATATGGTACTCAGAATGTTTATCATGCTGCAGTGCATTGCTTGAAGCCACAAGTCTGATTTCTTCTACACTCAAAATAAAGTATGGCTTTCCAAAATGATAGAAGGATAGGGAAAATAGATGTCATAATCCGCTCCTATTTTCCACAATATTCTATAGAACTTAGAATTGTAGGTAAAAATTAAGATGCAATTTGTAAAGTGACTGTTAGACTTAAAATATGAATAATGTATGTAAAAGTATGGGTATAAGTTAAGGTATAAGATATAAAGTAGCTGTTGTGACTACAGTTGAAAACAATTATAGGCGCAAGTTGAAGTAAGCTATGCAGGAATATACAACACATGTCAACAAGGCCTTGCATATGAAGCACTTGGCTTTGCTGTTATTCCAAAGAAATATTAAGGAGCCCTATCCCCATTTCAAATAAAGCATTCAGAATGCTTTTCAAAGTTTAGATCAATAATTTACAGAAAGGCAATGTTTGTATACTGTATTGTTCCAATTTTCATTTAAATGGTTATTCATTAAACAAAGTTTGTACTGGTTGTCTTTCAGGTTTAACTACAGGTCAACCCATTACTTGGTTGAAAATGGGTTCTACAATTTTCTCAATTGGTTTGATGAAAGAGCTTGGTATCCACTTGGAAGAATTGTAGGAGGCACTGTGAGTCTTAATAAAGTTCCATTTATATTTGCTTTACATATTAGTGAATTGGTGCCATCGAATGCCTTCGTCGATCAGCTCATAATGCAGAGATTGTGAGCTAGAATCATGCCTGGTTCAAAAGCAAAGCTACTAACCCCAACAAAGGCAAGGGAAAGTAACCCCTAAAAACATACCTCCGTAGGTAAAACTCCGATCTTAGTCTCTGGTGTCCGCTACACTCAAAATAGAATATGTTGTGCAGTTAATTGTGGCATAGTATTAGGAAGGTTATTTGAAAGTGGTACAAAGATAGATTTTTTGTCAGATGCTCATTTTGGAATTTTACCTTGAAATGATATCAAAAGTCCTACTCCTGCATGAAAACAATGATAGTAATGACACAGGCGCGCTCCTCTCCTTACTGAACTTAAAAAGCAATTTAAATCTGCCCACTTCCTTAATCCATCCATCAGTACTTTATGTATCTTCAGCAACTCCTGTACTACTTTCCTTGCAATGTGCAACTTTCTTTCCATCAACCCACAACATAGACGCTTCCTCATCTCCGAACTTTCCACTATAGACATTCTTATCTGCTGTATCTTTTTGTTGCAGAAATAAACTTGGACCAGTCCTGTCCTTCTTCCTTATTAGACCTGTCCCTTTGTATCAATTTAATCTCCATCTTCACATATATTTACATTGATATTGTTCTTTTCCCATTGTATTAGTTTTATATTGTAAACACTAAGCCAGGCACACTGATTTCAAACTACCTTTGTATTAGAGAGGTATATAAATGTGGTCTGAATTGAATTTGAATGAAAGGTTTCCATTATTATAGTATTAAAAATGGCTATTAAACTGAAGCTGGCAAACAAATCCTTGTTGGGTAATGAGAAATGGTAATGAAATAGGTATGATTAATTAATGCTGGTTTGTTGTTTGTTATATTTTTATGCAAGTGGCTTTTAACACTTTAGGTCTACCCTGGTTTAATGGTCACTGCTGGATCAATTCATTGGATTCTCAATACACTGAATTTTACTGTTCACATACGAGATGTCTGTGTGTTCTTAGCTCCATTTTTCAGGTAACTTTTTTCAGAGAGAAATTTTCTCATCTGACAAGCCTTGTTTTACCAAATATGTGCCAAGATCTTCTAGATAATTGGCATCAGTTTACAACACGATTTATGCATTTTTTAAGTTGTGAGTTTCCTTCACCATCAAGTTGAAAAAAGCCTTTGTGCTGATTTTATTTCTGTGCTGTTATATTTTCCACAATGTTATATAATGCTTAGTTATGTATATGTAGTGTACTGTATAAACTGTGTTGCATACTTGATCTCAAGCATAGCAGAAACCAGAGACAGGGCTCTGAGTTTTTTCTAGGGAAGTGGAATTCATGAGGCGTTTTCCCGTTGCCTTCCTTACCAGTGACGTTTTAAGAGTGACACACGGAGGAATCAATCTGACGACCCCTGTGTTGTGAGTCCACATGCTTAACCACTGCTCCACGGCACCAGTGTACTGTATATATACACTGAATGCCATTTTGCATGGTGCATGGTAAGAGTGTTGGTAGTGTTCGGCCTCCCTCCAAGTGGACCAAAGGGACTTGGCAAGGAGGCCACTTGTGGGAACCATTACCCACTCCATCCTACTTAGTTAGAAATAGGACACTATCGGTGATGCAGGCAATGGGAAACCACGGCACAATAATCCACTTCCTCAGAGAATTGCTTGGAACCTTATCCCAATTCATTTCTGAGCTCTGAATTGACTGAGTATGCTTTGCAGTTATCTCCGCCTTTTGTAAAAAAGACCAATGGCACTCTGTCCTCAATTGATTTATTCATTGAGAGTATCTCACATTACAGAGATTGTTTAATTCCCTGCTATAGCTAGCTTTTAAATTGAGTTGCAATTTTGATAATTCTTAACAATTTCACCTGGGCAGTTCACAGGATCATATGACCATCATGTTCTATTTTGTTTGTAAAAGCTATTCCAAGATGCAGGTGGTAGGACTGGCACCAGACTGTAAAAACCCAGACCAAGCCATCTTGAAGATATGGGCATTAAGATTCTTAATAGAGTACACTGGTGAACCCATTTTGCAGAATATATTTTAGATCTAGACTTTTATCGAATTGATTCATTTTGAAATTTTGTGCATTCAATTGAATTTCAAAAGTAGGATCTGAAGGCAATATTTATTTGTTTGCAGTGGGCTTACTGCAATTTCAACATATTTCCTAACAAAAGAACTTTGGAATGACAGAGCTGGACTGCTTGCTGCTTGCTTCATCGCCATCGGTAATTGCATTGAATAATATTTTTCACTAGCTCACGTTTCTTTATTGTGCATGTTGAATTATTTGGATTTCTGCAAGATAAAAAATGCAGGGGATGATTATGCCGAAGAGTTGGAAGATAGATTAATTGACACTAATCATTCCCTCTCTCTCCCAATCTTGTTTCTCATAGCTCCTGGATATATATCAAGATCAGTTGCTGGTTCTTATGATAATGAGGGCATTGCCATCTTTGCGTTGCAGTTCACATACTTTTTGTGGGTGAGAACTTTTGATGGCATCATACACATCTTTTTCGTATTTGATACTGTAGAAAGCTCATGTGCACGAGTATAATCTTGGCATTAGTCCCAGTGCCACTGCCATCAAATCAGGCATCATTTACGTCAGGCTGTATGAAACAAAAGCATGACCTCGGCTACTCCAATAAGTCCGGACCTTGAGATATTTGTGTTTTTATCAATCTTTTTATTGGATGGCATCTCCATCGTGGTCATCACACTGTTAATCCGCCGTCTGGTATGGGATAATCCCATCTTTTTTTATAGTTATTGCCTGTCACGATTCTTTGTTCCGGCAAGAAATCGCCCCTTGACATTGTCTGCTGTTCTAAGATTAAAGTATTTCAAATCTATAACTCCGATATCAGTTACTCTTGTAAAGATATGACAGAATGAAAATTGAAATGATCATGCGAACTACATCGTCCCTTTTTTGCGGGAAAAGTTTCCAATCGTTTTATATATGTAGCAGTTTTCGCCGACGTTTAAGTTTTATTTTTATACAGATAAGAGCAGTCAAGCAAGGGTCTGTCTTCTGGGCTGCTATGGCAGCATTGTCATACTTCTACATGGTATGTTTTTGTTGTTATAAAATCATTTCCATTTTTCTCTAGCCTGATCGGGTACTAGGTTAATTATTCTGGAAACGGAAGTCGCAATGTTTGCCGGTTTATTGAACTAATTGCAAATTCTATCTGCGCAAGATCAAAGCGTTATTTTTAAGCAATGCTACTCTTCATAGGTTTTCGTTTTGGAAACGGTACTGTGTTCTTAAAGGAGGAGCTTTGAATTTTTTAAGATGGCCTAGAATTTTCCAATAACGTGTTTATTTATCTTACGAAATCGTTTCAAATTGTTATAAGACATTCCAATTTCAAAGCTGGCTTTCAATCACCTGAATTTCAATCTGACATCTGCCATAATGTGAGCATATTGGGAACGTCACTAAATCTTCTTTCAGTAATTTTGTATATTTGTAATTGGAGGACCTGTCAGCTAAGTTTATTATCCTCTATTTTTACCGACTTTTTTAGCGTAGCTCCCCGCCAGGTAAGTTGCAAAGTAGTTTTTTTGATTGGCGGGAAGGCGTCCTGTTGCATCTGTGGAACATTTGGCCCCTTCGGTGTCAGGATGGGTCAGTGGTAAGATTCTGGCGCATTGTGGCCACATCAAGAGGAAGGATCCGGACATCACTCGATTAGTAAAAAGCTTCGTAGTTTCCATTAACAGTTTGAAATAGAAAAAACATTCGGCTAGCATTCATGCTTGCTGTTCGTTATCGTACAGGTTGTTTTACATCATAAGAGATGACTAACTCTGCGAAGTCACTTCATTTGATTGATGCAGTCGAAATGGTCATATCCAGTTGGTCGTTACATTGTTCTAGGGGTTGTTCATAATGTACTCTGTCGCGCCCTCGATTGGCTGGCCTTGTCGATTTTTAACTGAAGTTTATTCACATCAATATGCGTGGTGTTTTCAGTTGTGGCAAACCACTGTATAAGGAAAGAAGTGACCTCATTGATTTCAATTCCTTTTATGGTATTATTTCGGCCAGCAAAATTGCCTTTGAGAGTAGCAGCAACCGGAGGCTGGGTTGCAAATTTTTTCAAAGATGTTTATGAAGTGGCTTCCCGTTTCTTTCCTCTGCGATATAGTTTTGTTAACCATGCAGGATTCGAACCCGCAAATCCTTTGTAGTGAGTTGACACGCACTCAGAAAATTAAAAGCCAATGTGCATCATTTCAAGTATTCTTTAAAGTGGCCAGAAGTATTGCCGTAACTTAGTGTTTTTCAATTTTCATTGAATAATGATTAACGTCAGCTTGACGTAAGTGCTGTCTATTTTAGATCTAATTTTACATGATCCGCTATGTAACAACGCAACAACGCCCGTATGCACAAATGCACTTTACGGCTGCTACGAAAATGATAAATAATGGAAACCTTTCATTCAAATTCAATTTAAAGTACAATGACAAACCTCTCTAATACATAGGTAGTTTGAAATTGGCTTGTCTGGCTTGGGGTTTATGATTTTTTTAGACCATTCATCAACTAAATACTTAAGGCACAAAGCATACCTCTCTTATAGCAGGAAGTGTGTAATTGGCTGTTTCTATTTAAAATTAATGAAAATGCAACGAAACGTAAGGAAATACATAATAATAATGATAGTAATAATAAGGTTTCGTTCAAATTCAATTCAAAGTACAATTGCAAACCTCTCTAATACATAGGTAGTTTGAAATTGGCTCGTCTGGCTTAGGGTTTACAATATAAAACTAATGCAATGGGAAAAGAACAAAATAAATGTAAATATATGTGAAAGATGGATATAATAGCACTAATGATTACGATAATTTCAACCCTAGTAATAGTAATAATAGTAACATGATAGTAATTATGATAATCATTTATCATTCTTACAACGTATTACATGCGTAGCATAGCAGCGTAACGTAACATGGACTAACCAGGAACTTCTCTCTTACTCACCGTTTCACCCGTTTACATCTTACTGTTCTTCCTTTTTCCATTCATGCCTTCTAGTTAAATTTTATCGAATCGTCTATTATAAACCTAGCCAAATTGAGATTTCCAACCATTCTATATACATAGATATATAAATGTATGTATGTCTGTATGTATGTATGTATGTATGTACGTATGTATGTATGTATGTATGTATGTATGTATGTATGTATGTATGTATGTATGTATGTATGTATGTATGTATGTATGTATGTATGTATGTATGTATGTAGATATGGTCGTATATATCTATGTGTGTATGAATTTATGTATGTGTATATGTATATTGAAGTAAAGTTTTAATGAGCTATTGTATTTTTACCTTTAGGTCTCGGCATGGGGTGGCTATGTCTTCATTATCAATCTGATTCCGCTTCACGTCTTTGTCTTGATTCTTATGGGAAGATATTCCAGTAAAATATACACAGGTATGTCTTATATTTTCTAATGGGCTTTCTATTTCTGTATTTTTTTTCTAACGATGAAGTATCACGCTTAAAGTGCAGTAAAAAAAGTCAGAAGCTCTCTTGCCCCCTTGTCCCCTTATCCTGTGTTAGAATTCAAGTCATATAGATTCTTAATAAGACAGTTGAAGGTGGTTTTTCAGGGTTGACTCCCTATCAAACCTACTGCTAATGCTGCCATCCACACGGACTCCAGCTTTGAAGCTGCATTGTTTCTGGAAGCTTTGGTTAATATGAGTTTACCTGCATTTCTGTTGGAGACAGTCGTAGATTTTGATGTGCAAACTTGATGGAAAGTTACCTCACAAAGCTTGTGGACGGCTGCACACCGGCTGAACTCATGAACTCAAGTATATACTCGTCTACCTACCTATCTATCTACCTATCTAGCAACCAAATAGATCGATTGCAACTTGATTTTAAGGACAAACTCTCTAAGTAAGTTAGCTAACAAGAACAGAGCCCCCTTGCTTTACAGAATTCCATCTAGATTAAAGGTTAAGTAAATTGAACAAACTGTGCATGCTATGATATAATATTTAGCAATATTGCATGGCATTATATGATGTGATATTATATAATGTGATATGATATGATTTGATATGATATGATATGATATGATATTGAATAACATTGCATGATTTGATATGACACAGTATGATATGACATCTAGAAGGTTCGCATAATGTGGTAAAGGTGTGTTTTAAAGGTTTGCTGAACAAAGGTCTAGATAATGATTTTCTAATGTCGCTTAGTAGATCATTCCATAGCTTGGCCCCCGATACGAAGTTGAAGCAAAACTATTTCGAAGCCAATACCAAGGCAGGACTGCCATGTTGTATAGTCCTGTACGGAGGCGTAAAGAGAAAGACATTCGTAGGAGCAGCGTGGTGCTTTATCAACTCTTAAACAAAAGCCAAGATTTTAAAGTTGTGCTAACCTTCGATAGTCTAAGAAAATACAAGTTTTTGAATAAGGCAATGAATGGAGATGGGATGTGTACATAGGTATTGTACATAAGTGATCTGAGCACAACCAAGATGTCATTTAGCGTGTCTGCTTTATGGAACACTGATAGCAGATTTGCCCAAGCAGCTTTAGACGAGATATTTGCTTTTGCTTTGCAGCATACAGCGTTTTCTTCATGGTTGGTCTTTTATGCTCAATGCAGATACCATTTGTCGGATTCCAGCCAGTGAGAACGAGCGAACACATGGCCGCTGCCGGTTCGTAATAAGATTTACCAATCTGTTCTTCACCATCCATGCCGTAGGAGCTTTCATTGTGATGCATGGTATTTTATTAATGCCCCGGTGCTTGAACTTTCATTTCAAATTCTTGCAATGTGCCCTGTGTATGGGTTTTATGTGTTCTAACCGAGCACCCGAGAGTAGATTTTAAGACCGCGACAAGCTACTCTTATCGAGAAGTGTTCTGGTCCGTTATCATAATGTGGCGTCATCTCACGATTCCTATAATTGCCGAATTTTGAGGTAGATTTTAGGACACTGAGAAACTTTACTCATCGAACAATGCGCTTGTTTTTCCCTCGAGGTGACCGTCCCTCGTGACTCCAACGACGAAAGTTGCAGACAGCTAGCGAACCACTAACCATAGGGTCGTATATTTTTGGATTCTTAGGGCATTTGATCTCTACTTACTATTTGATCTATACATAATAATTCTTAAGCCTTATACGGTAGATACTTGATCTAACCCTGAGACATAAAGTTTAATGGTTTGCAAAAAGTTGCTCTTCACCAAGGAAATTTTATGGAAATTTTGCAGTCAATCCAATATTTTTGCAACGTGCGTAAGACTACAGTTTTGCCTATTTTATTGAAAGCGAGCCTTAAATTATTTCTCCACAAGGAGGCATCCCTCTGCTTGCAGGTGAAATATACTACTTTCAACTGTTTCCTTATTTCCAGAGGAATATTATATTATCATGCTGCTCGTGTTCCCTTTTCTGTGTCGATTTTTTACAGAAGCAAACTTCTCTTTTTCTATTATCCAGGAGTTTTTTGCCTCATACAAGCTTACTCGTTCATGAAATACCTACGAGATCACATGACCAAATCGGAATTCAAATACCTCTTTAACTTTGCAATCATTGGATTCGCGGGCCTAGTCTTCCTTTCAGTTGTTGCTCTGACGTACTTAGGTATGCAAATGAATAACCTGGTCATTTCCGTTCGTCTTCTTTTTGATACGCTTTAGGAAATTGGACAGCGCACCATAATCACCGACATGGGTCATTAATATTGTGAGAAAATGAGACGGTTTTCACCTCCGCCAACCAAATTTGATTACCCATCATGCAACACGCAGTCGGTGGAGAGATTGTGTCGTGATCACACTCAATAGCTTTCTGTAGTTTAATTCGTGAACTTATTGATGAGATGTCTAGGCAGTTTGGTCCGTTTTCCGAATCTTTTCTGAAGATGTGCAGAGACGCAGTCATCGATAAACGTAACATCAATTACATTGTAGCAAAAATGTCCTCCATGGCCATTTGCACCTGTTGTTACATCATCTGTTCCAAAAATAAATGATTGTCCAACTCAGAGCTTCTTTCTTCTTAATTAATACTTAATTCTTTTTTTATCTTCGTTCTTAGCCTTGTTAGTTACAGTAGTAATCTAATCAAATGCAAAACATCCGTTATTGAGATGTTAATTTGTAAAATTTAAGTTATGAAATTAAAGTATGTTATGGAAAAATTTGTTGATTGCATTGTTATTTTCGTTCATAGCATGAGGCTCGATTGAAAGGAGAATCGACCTCATTTCAAGAGTAATACCTTTCTCTTTTTCTCATTATTTTTCAATTATCCTCTGACCTTTTAGGTTTTATCGCTCCATGGAGTGGAAGATTTTACTCCTTATTTGACACTGGGTAAGAGCTTTCTTCTACATGATGCTAAATATGACATTTCAGAATCATTACCGTAGAGTATTTTTGTTATATGATTCTACCTAGATGTCAAAGGTAGATATTTGGGCACTGAGAAGTTTTTTGCTTGTCGAGCAGTGTCGAGGTCCTTTCCCTCTATGTGAACTTGCGATTCCTACGCCTGGAATTACAGAGTGCTGGCCACTCTCATCACTCTTAAAGGTTTATTCGAGGGTGGGTTTGAGCCACTGACCACTGGATCAATGCGCAAGAGTCTTACCTCTGAAATATCCCGTAGAGTGTAGAACAGCACGAAAAAGTGCAGTACAGGAAAGTACAGTGCAACACAGTTTATATGAATGACTGCACTTTGTTAATTTTTAGGTATGCAAAAATCCACATTCCAATCATAGCATCGGTTTCTGAGCATCAGCCAACAACATGGGTCTCATTTTTCTTCGATCTTCATGTGCTTATTTGCGCGTTCCCTTACGGAGTTTACGTTTGCGTGAAGAAAATCAACAACGAACGGGTTTTCAGTAAGCCTTTTTTCATTTCAGAATTTTCTTTTATCTTCATGAATCTTGTTTGTGTGTATCTCTTGACATTAGATGAATTGATTAGTTCATCTCTTGCAAACTCAGAAAGAGGAAATTCAAAGGTGTGCTACTTCCAATCCCAAAACAAATTACTTCCAAAACCCCGCGTATGTGGGACCTTTGCCGAAGACTAAGCATTTGTATTGAGATGATTCTTGCACAATGCCCTCATTTGATTTGTTATACTGTTTTACCGATCACCTCATTTCGATAGAGCAAGTGTTTTAAGTACACAGCACTCTCACTAGTATGTAAGTCTGAGGTTTAAGAAAGACTTAAACATGAGTAGATAGTCTTTCATCAAGTTGAATGCTAATTATACAACGGCATTCTTACGATGCTTTTCAGTCGTTCTCTACGCGGTGTCAGCTGTTTACTTCGCCGGTGTGATGGTTCGCCTGATGCTTACCCTGACTCCTGTCGTGTGCGTGCTGTCAGCAATCGCTTTCTCCTCCACTTTCGATATTTATCTCGATGATACGGAGCGATTCGTAGCCAGCAAGGAAGAAGAGAACACTTCTGTTGGTAAAAAATTGACAGATCATGATGGTGGAAAAAAGAAGAAAAAGGACAAAGATAGGGAAAAAGATAGGGATCTGAGTGATATGGTTAGTTCTTAGATGTTTCAAATATATTATTTAGTTATCTGATTTAGTCGACTTGTTATTGTGGTTCGTCATACCCATCTGTTGTCATCTATTAAGGCCACGTGCGCTGCGTGTGTTGTTCTAAATCGCATATGTATTTCTCATGTAAGTATCTGGAAATATTGTTGATTCGTTGGCATTGCTATGATGAGTTTTGTAATTGAAAATAATGATGCATGTATCTAAGTCAACAAATTATACCATAGGGGATAGTGAATTTGAAAAGCATTGTAAGTGCCGTTAAAATGATCCGACGCCCGTTTTTGCCTCTTGAGCTTTGATGTAGGCTTTTTGGGACACTGAGTGAAATCTTTGATTTTTAATTCTTTTAGAAATTGAGAATTTCGAAGGTGCCATCGCATTCAACAATTTGTGATTTAGCGGGGAAAACTGTCACTTAAAATAGCATTTAATATGTTTAGGAGCAAATTTGTTAGCCAGATCAATACACGCACCTCTTGCGTTTAAAGTTGCATGGCAGCTCACTATCGACCGTGTCTGGGTGCCGTATCCTTTTCCAAAAAGCAGTTAATGAAAACCTGGTGTGAAACCGAGTTTGAAGTGTGGCGAGGAAATGAACAGGTCGCCCTACCTAACAATCCCATGGCTCAGGATGGTAGCTCTCTTGTGAGGTGATCCCAAAGTAAGTATCGAAGAAGAAGAAGAAGAAGAAGAAGAAAAAGAAGATAGGTATGGGACTAAAACCAAGGTTCTTGTTAACGGTACATAGGAAGACGGGTATGACAAATGTACGATTCTTATGAACGAATGAGTCTGATTTGATTCGCAGCAGCAGCATGAGACAGCCCCAGCTGAGAAAGACGTGAAACGCAAGCAACAGAATGAAGATACTGCGATAGGATCCCATTTGAAAACAATAACTGTGATGTTTCTGTTGATGATGTTGATGCTTTTCGCAATCCATTGCACATGGGTCACAAGCAACGCGTATTCCAGCCCTTCTATTGTGCTGGCGTCCACAAATTATGACGGGTATGCAGACGTCAATTTTATTGTAGCAAAAATTTAATCGTTTCTCCCAACTCTGATGAACTTCTCTTGAAATGGCATGCTAAGCTAATATTAAAGGATCTTAGATCTGCGATAATTTGGTGATTTCCTTCACTCTTTTTCACCTCATAGTAATCTAGTTCCCTATAAAATCTCTCGAGCTGCCTCTGGTTATTTATCCTGTGCATCTTTTAAGTATGCCGGTTTATTGATGCTAGCCCAGAGCCCATATAACCGTTAACCACTTTCTATATTCGTTTTCGGCTGCAATTTATTTCTCGTGTTGGCTGTTTGCCCAGTAAGGATTGCAAAGCTCATAGAGCTGAATTTAACTTGCGTAAAATTGAAAATTGGAAATAAAATCTTCCTCTATTCACTCTTAAGGGAGTTTGAGATTGCTCTTCCTTTCTGTCATTCCCTTCACGTAGAAAGATTTGTTTGTCACGCGATCAATTGTCTGTGTCTTCGTGAAGTGTAAATTCGAGATCACGCGATAGCACATCTTTTTGTGTTCATCGTGCATTGAACAATTTTTGTCAAGGATTTCGTAATTTTCAAACCAGGTGACATCACCCATCCGTAGAAAACTCACTTCTCCCCACCTCAAAGTATAGAATATGTTGCTTTTTGTACTTCTACGCAACCACTCTGCATGACATAATAGAAGAAGTCAGGCTGATTTCATCGTTCACAAAAATATTTAAATTCATCATCCTTTTCACAGGAGCCGAAATATCTTAGACGATTTCAGAGAGGCATACTTCTGGTTGAGACAAAATACAGATGAAAATTCAAGGTGAGAGAATAACTGAATTTATTTCATAACCTGTTGAAAAGGTCATTCTGCTTAATGTAAATGTCTCTTTTCCTTCTTCGATTCAAATTTTTGTTTCACGGAAATCGTTTTGAAAGCGTTGTGTGTAACATTATGATGCATGCACTGAAAGGGAAAAGTGTGCGAATATTTTCAAATAGTTTTGATGGTGATGAAATAATAGTGGTGATATGATTGTCCTTTTCCGTCTCATGCATGGCTCGACTTTTTTACTTCACCTTCAGAGTAATGTCATGGTGGGATTATGGTTATCAAATAGCTGGAATGGCAAATCGGACGACGATGGTAGATAACAATACATGGAATAACAGTCACATTGCTCTGGTATTTGCCATTGAATTTCTAGCAATATTACCACTTAGATTGTTTTTCTTATGAAGGCATTTGTTTAACATGATGCCCAGAAAATAATAGTTTGATGGTTATGAATTGGACCCCGTTGACCTCAGTGAAACTGTGCACCCTTCCTTCCTTTCTCATCGATTCGATGCAAATGCTGATAATAAAATGCCCTAGTTAACACATGGGGGTAGTTGGGGGTAGGGTTAGGGTTAGGGCACATGTCTGTTGTGCTGAATTTCATTGGCTTGAGCCCCCCGATCCCTTCTTCATCCAATCAACTGTACATGGACATCTGATATAAAATTGAGGGTAAATTGCGACCATAGAACAGTACCTCTCTAACGAAGTGTTCCCAACACCCGTACGAAACTTTACTTTTTCACAGATGAATGGGACACAATATTTCTTTAACGTAACAACAGTTTTGTTTAGCAGACCAGGCGCTGTTAGCTTGAATGCCAGGGCTTTGTTACGGGATCACTACAGAAAAGCATCAACTTTCTCAGGCTTCAATAAGTGCCCAACGTCTTGAATAATCATTACGCTGAATGAGCTAACTCTTGTAAGCTTCAACACGAGCCTTAGCTGGCCCGGTTTTTCTAACAGTGGCCTTGAAAAGTCACAGTTAAAGGCCCCTCCGTAGCGCTAACTCAGCCACTCGACCATATGTCAAATGTTTTTATGTTACAAAATCAAAGCACTAGCTCATAGCAGTACCTCCATGGTAATGCTTTTGCCTCGTATTGCAGTTGGCATTCGTCTTCCCTTGCTAAATTTACAAATTTTTGAATGAGATTTTCCATTTAAAAATGGTGATTTTTATATAGGTGGGAAAAGCTATGTCTTCAAATGAAAGTGCAGCGTACGAAATAATGCGCTCTTTGAATGTGGACTACGTTCTTGTAATATTTGGTGGAGTAATTGGTTACTCGGGTGATGACATCAATAAATTTCTATGGATGGTGAGAATCGCGGAGGGAGAGCACCCAAAAGATATCAAAGTAAGGTTCTCCTCTTTTTACTAAGCTGGTCAAATACTCAGGTGACAATTCGACAGCAGACTGTAAGCCGCTGTTATTATTAGTGAGATACTAGTCCAATGCTACTGGTTAATAAACTTTCATCAAGATTTTTTTTGAAGCATGTCTTCTTATTTTCAGGAATCCGATTACTTCACCCCACAAGGCGAATTTCGAGTAGACAGAGGGGGCTCCCCTGTTCTGCTCAACTGCTTGATGTACAAACTATGCTACTATCGCTTCGGAGAAATGCAGGTAAGAAGCAGCGCAGCCTAAATCAATTCGCACTCTCTTGTTCCCATGGACGAACAAGTCGGAACGAAGATGACGTGGAACTTATTTCCGGTATGACCAACATTGTCGTCACGGTGGACCAAATTAGGTAGAAATGACTGTAGATGTAGAAATGACTGCAGAAAGAACTGTTTTGGCTGTTATAACTTTCGAATGCAACTGATTTGAATGATCAAATTTCGAATGAAAATTCATGCGGTTCTGAGTAGAAAATTTACACTGCGAAATACTTCTATTACCGTTTGAAAAATGTTCTAATGTCCTGTCCTTGTCTGTCATATCTACTGCATTATCGCCTTAGAACTGGCGGAGTCATTTTTTGTGACTGGAACTTGCTTGCTTTTCCAGCTTGATTTCAGAGCACCATCAGGCTACGACCGAACACGAAATGCTGAAATTGGGAATAAGAATATCAAACTTACGCATCTAGAAGAAGCATACACAACTGAACATTGGTTAGTTCGAATCTATCGGTAAGATTTGGCTTCGCTTGTTTATAAATGATATACGATTAATTGTTTGCCTTCCTACTTTACCTAGGGTTAGAAGTAGACAGAGATTTGAAAATTCTTTCACCTAGGCTAGAAAGTTCATGGTTGTGATATGGGCATCGAATATTCCATAACAGGTTCTGGGTGACCAATCCATTTTGTAAATTGTTCAACCTCAATTTGAGTCATCATCAGTTTAGAGAACGAGGGGACTAGGAGCAACTTTAAGTCCGCTTGTGGTTGAGTCGAAGCATTTTCAGAATGCCTAAGTTACCGTAAGTTTGATCACCTTGAACATGCTATGAAGAGGTTGATCCTGGATGATAAATTTTCGCTTTTGTCCTTGCCTTGACATTCAGAAAATGCTGCGTTTTCCATTTTCCAACCAGTGATAGGATGGGTGCAAGGCCCCATAAGGGGCAAATCGTACGAGCATGTGACGTAGGAGAGTAATTTTGGATTATAACACGCTAAAATGCCTATTTGTTTTTGGTCTCTATCTTCTGCGTTGGTATTTACACACATATACATGATTTTATGACTGATGACAAACAGAAGAAAAAGACGCGGGTATGGCACGCGCTGATTACGAAAAGACCAGTAGGTGTGTTTAGCGTGTCAATCCAAAACTACTCTCCTTTGTCATATCTCTATACGATTAGTCCCTTAAGAGTGCTTGGTGCCCACTATTGCACTACCTTTTTCTATTGCATCCTCGTATAGCTATGTAGTAGATCTAAAACAGTATTGAAATTTTTTGCACATTACCAGGCGGTTTTGCCATCTCGAAATGAAATGCTTTTTCCACCTATAATTTTGCAGCTCTTTACGTAATCATATTGAGAGGCTACCAGTTTGCTATGATCTGTGCCCTAATGCTTTGTTCTTTCTCCCATTGCATCACTCTTACTGTTAGCCAGCCCCTGATGATGTTACAGGATTTTTTGAAAATATTGGATTCATTTGTTTCGCATACTTATACGTTTTCTTGAAATTCTTCCAGCGAGATAGCGATAATGATCTAAGATGAGCACAGTATTGAGCTAAATAATTTTGGTATGTCGAATGACGTGCTGTAAAATGGATTGAATCCGACTGCAGGTCAATGGCTTGATTCCCTCTTGGGTCACGTTAAAACAATTGATCAGAATCTTAACGGGAAACTGCCTCACCAAAATTGAATCTACTGGATAAAATTTTCCGCCTTGCTTCTCTAATTTCTGTCACGCGCTAATAGGATTCTGCGGAGCAGTTTTGCGTTCAACAACTCAACTTAAAAGGAATTAAACGATAGGCATTTACAAGATATTTGAACCTACAATTTCTGTCAGTCTGTTGCCTTGATAATGATCTTTTTACATCAAAGACTTTAAGTTCGAGTGTGGGTGTCATTTTGTTAGATAGATAGTGGTACATAACAAATGCGTTGTTAACACAGTGTACAAGACTGGCTGAGATTTTCTGCTGCATTTACCCATTATTCTAATTTGTTGTAAGTTTAGCGGTGTGTGTTATTGGGTCTTTTACCACTATTTAATTTCACACTTAACTGTTAAGACAGTATTTGGATATTGATTTGTAGGATGCGTTTCATACGTCATTTTAATTTATAACTGCTCGTAGCCATGGGGTATTTTATTGTAATTAGGTCCTTTATTGATAGCAGAATTGATTTTCTGAAAAAGTTAACCTGTAAAAATATATTTTTTTTTTAAACTTCATTTTGATATATAAGCTAAACATACAAATACAAATATCTCTAGTAATAGGTAATTTGTATTCGGCTGACCTAATTACAGGTATTTCTAGTATAAAAAAATGAATGAATAATTATACTAATAAGATGACGAATAGAAAAAATAAAGAAAATAAATAGAAAAAAAAAGAAAAAATAAAAAAAAAATAAAAAAATTTGATGAGAAGAATTAATGGTTGCAAGGAGACTGTTAGTAGGAAAGAAGGTCCGGGTTAGTCCAGGGTTTATTACGCATACAGAATATGTAGTAAGTTGTACGAATGATTATAGTTGATAATTTAGTAATGATGTAGTTAGTGTGTGCCTTGTCAATGGTTAGATCGCTACACATCTGAATGAACGAATCGCAAGATTGTCCAAAGATTCCAAGGGAACCTATTGACAAGTTTACAAATTCAACGTGGCGGTATTTCGACGTTAGGTCATTCAGAAGGTAGCGATAGGCATTCTTTTTGTAACCCAAGCCTCTTCGCTGCATGCTTTGTTGTTTGTATTCCATAACTTTTGTTAGCAGATCTGATTATTCGCTTTCATTTCAGAGTTAAACCACTGGATAACAGACCGAAGCCGAGCAGTTCTATGAAAAAGAACGTAAAGTCAAAATCACGTTACAGTAGCTACAGGGTACGAATTGCCTCATCATTATAATTTCGCAATTTCTTCCTCGACTTTTTGTTCAAGTCATTGTGGCAACTACGGGCAGTCATTTTGAGTCTCTCTTATGAAAATACCTCAACAACAACAACAAAAGAAATGGCAACACTATAAAAATGGTAACAGGATGATTATGAGGGGATATGAAGCCTTTGAGAGAGTGTTTGCTGTAAGCAATATGTATTCTTTTAATAGAAAATCCAGGTGGAATTTTCCTATTGACTGTTTTTCAATAAAGTAAGAAGGTGAAATGACAGAATTAGATACAACATAACGATGATCGAATTTGCTAACATGGGCTGAAAGTGAACGAAGAGATTTTACAGATCTTATCAATTCTGGCCCTACTGTAAGCACGTACCGTGAGGTCTGATCACATCAAGCCTTAGGACTAATGATTTTTCAGTGAAATAGCTCTTCCATCAGATGGTAGGATGAATTTGATTTGTAATGCAACGATTATGCATCCTGAAAAGACGTGCGCTAGTCTCCATCGACGTCAGCTTCCAGAAATAGTAGCTCGAGTTATTTGCCCTCTGTAAGATTTGAAGTTTTGAATAAGGCAGTTTGTTAGTTACATTTTTTTTCTTTCTATTATCTTATATTCCTGTTAACCATTTTTCGCTATTAATTTTCTTTATCATTGTATCGAAGCAGATAGCCAGTTTTACACTACCTGTTACTAGAGAGGTGTATAATTGTAGATTGTAACTATGCTTAATGAACTGAAGTTTCAAATTTATTAGGACAATGAGAATCGATGCTTATCGAGCAGTGTTCTGGCCCTGTCTCCTAATGTGACTTCATTTTAAAATCCCAATGATGCATAGATAGAGAGGTAGATTTCAGATTGCTGAGAGGCAATGCTTATGGAGGAATGCTTGGTCCTTCCCCTGTATCTGAACGCACCTCATAATTCCTCGGCCTAACGTTGAATAAAGCCAGCGTCCTTTTGTACTTTAAGTGAAATTCTAGCCCCATATGGTGCTAAACCTACTCATCTTTAAACATGTGTGTGCAGTTGGCCTTCGCTTTGAATATCTATTTTCTTCTACTGGTTAAGTGCCTTCCTTGTTAGTTCCGTCCCATCTTTCCATGATTAAAGAACGTGCCAGGTTTACCAGTCAGCTTTTGTTTTTGCAGAACCGATACAGCAAGTCTGGTTTCATAAAGAACAAGGGCACGATCAAACTTGGCAAACGAGTCAAGAAGCGTAAAGCGAAGAAGTCAAGAAAGTCTAAAGCTTAATCAACCGAGATCTTTTAATTATATTGACAGTTATGAGAAGTGTAAATTTAGACTTCTCTGCTCTAGGTTCCTCTTGATAATAGCTTCCAATTAGTAAGTTTTGATTTTCAATGCCAAAGGGTATCTGCTATGAGGGTGGTAGCTTTCTGACGGAACTTTTCTGGTTATAAACAACAATTTATGTTCATGTTGATTCTGCTCTAAACCGAGACATTCTCTTTCGCTGGGTTCCAGGCAGAAGCCTTCGCGTTCGTTGAATTGCATAACATTAATTTGGGTTGGGGGTACCAAGGGTGAGGCCTATTTTTGTCCCACATCCCATTTCTTGACAAGAAGCCCCCTTTATCCGATTTCCAGATAAAATAAAGGTTTGCCGCCGCTACTATGCCTTCGTTTCTTTTTTCCTTCACTTCCGCAGTTAGCAGTTCATAAATAGTTCAAAGCTACATGCATTTTTTTGTTTTGCAACTGTTGAATGCTACATTGATAACGTTTTATTCCTGTCTGTTTGAGAATGACAGGGCCATCCAACAAGATCAGTTTGTGTTGAACGAACTGTGGTGTCATAGTGGTGTAGTTGCTTAATTTTGTAATCTCTTAGCACAGGTTACGAGGCAGTAGATTGTGCATTGAAACTGATATCAAGAGATGAAAGTCGCTGACTATCAATGCCACGAGACTCCTGAAAAACATCTTCATAAGTGACCGCCTTTGTGACAACATAGAAATAAGAACTATATCAAAGGCATCTTTCTATACAAAAGTGAATTGTGGTATCTTACTGTGACTCAAGCAAAAAGTATTGATGCTTTTCAAAGAAGGCAGGTCCGATATGCTCTAAACATCTATTGGCCGAAAAAGATCTCTAACGAAAATTTTTATAAGATAAGTGGTGTAGAGCCCTGGAACATAACAATTCTAAGATGGCGACTCATGTGGTTAGGACACTTGCTAAGACTTCCAACAGAAAAACCTGCTAGATTAGTATTTATTGAGGCAGTCAAGAAAGTTAAAAAATCAAGAGGAAAACCAAAGACAACTTGGCTATCTACAGTTAAAAAAGATCTAATTGGTGGAGAAATATTGACTATTGAACAAACAGACAATCTTGAAGAGAATCTTGTTGAGAAGGTGGAGGATAGAGGACAGTGGCAGAGCATCGTGCGGCACGCCATCTCCAATATCAGGAGGAAGCGTTTATTATGATTACGATGATTAACACGGGTTGCCGTTTTGAATCGTGCTTTGTTGACTGTGAAAACACTACCGGCGTGGCAGGCAACGGGAAACCAGACCGTAAGAATTCACTTGCTCTGAAGGAGTTCTACCGAGCTCGAAATAGAATATCTACGCAAAGCAGCTTTCTCATGAATCTTTAAAGATAGGCAAAATTTAAGATAGAAACAAAGAAACTGAAATTGAGCTTAAAAATACTGGGCAATGGGGCAAAAACCAATAGTTTTAATCATTGACATACCATTTTAACATCAGTCGTGAAAGCTCAATATCGATCCCCTCAGAACAAAATATTCAAAAATTTCAGAAAAATAGTTTCACTGCCATTGGGTCGATTACTGCGCAAAATTTTCTCAGTATTTTCTCCCCTTCTTAAGCCTTGCAAATCCTTTTGATTGGGCCTTTCCCACAAGTTGCAGGGGTAAAGGGCTCCGAATATGGTCAAAGTGTATTTTATGTCCACGTGCGTTCTTATCACCTCGTGTTCAACTCGAGGCTAACGATTAGGCACTTCGTCACCTCCTCACGCTCCTGAAATTCATGAAAATGGCAGAAATAGGTACGTTCCATCCATGTTAAGATATTTAGGCTATCTCTGTCTGTCTTTATTTTACTTATTTCAAGCGCTCTTTAGAAGTTGCCCACTTTAATGTATTGACCTTGTCTGGAGATGTTTTCGAGGCTATGCAGTCTAATTTTGATAGGGCGGTACGAACGAGTAAGGCCAGTTTCAGCCATTTTCTCCTCAAATCTAGATTCCTTTCTTTTCAAATTTGAATTTGTTGTTCACTCAGCCACGAATTCTCTCCATCTGTCTCATGTGTGCAGTTGGTTCAGAAGGCACAAGAATGGTAGAGGGACTTTTCGCGACTTGTGATAGTGAGAGGACGTTGTGAGGAAATTGAATAATGAATGGACGAATTATTTTATTTCCCTACGACATGTTGATTGCCAGGCCAGATTTCTCAAAAGACGCTGTTATTGATTTTTTTGAAGCATCACAAATCTTTAGAAAGAATAACTTAGACAGATTGTCATTTGCTAGCCTTAATCATTTCATCTGATTTGTAATACTAGGTAAAAAAGGTAAAAAGAAGAAGGGAAAGACGTTGAATCTTAACGAATTTCTCTTAACTGGCGATAGCAAACAAGGAGCAAATTTTGCAAAGAAGAAGGCTGTAGATATTGAAGAAACTGAAAAGCGTGCTGGTAGGCTATAATACATAACTATTATGCAATAATGCCATTTGTTGAGTCTTTTTTCAAGCTGTTCTGCTTAGCACCCTAAGGTATATTTTAGGAGTCAGAAGCTATGATTATCCAGAGTTTTCATTTCCAAACATTTTGTGATCCTTGCCCAGCTGGAATCAAAGAAAACTAGTCTTTCCTAACTCACAAGTTAGAATGAAGTTCATGCCATAAACTTTTTGACCATTGGATCTGTAATAAAGGGCTGTGGTGGCTGGAGGCCTAGAAAAGTGCTGTTGTTTTCAAGAAAATGCAAGGAAAGGGGGAGGCAAATGGTTTGTCTCAAAGCTATGGTACCATCCAGGTTGTGTAAAGATGTGGTGGTGGTAACTGAACAGTAAATACAAAAAGCATCATGACTTATGTGCACAGAAATGATTCTCTTGTATTGCATTCTGTAACAAATGCTCAGTCTGTTGTATATTTTATAAGATCAGGCTCAAATCATCATTTCTTTTATGCTGTTATTTTATCATGATTGCTTTGTATATTTTTTGATGATGGAGTGTGTTATTTAGCTTGCGCAATATCTGATTTCTTTCCAGATCTCATTTTTATATGTTATGTTGGTTGTATGTTTTAGCAGTTTATGACAGTGATGAGGATCTCAAGAAGGAGGTGTTTGATCTGAGTGCACTTCCAACAGCCCCTCGAGCCTCAAGGAATCCAGCTGATGCAAAAAATCTGCCCTCTGAGCCCCCATATACCGCATTTCTTGGGAATCTTCCATATGATGTTGATGAGAATGATATCACAGATTTTTTTCGAAATTTGGAGGTACTGTAAATTACTTATTAAGATCTCTCTCACCCGGTGTTCTCAGAATCATTCCTGTCTGCTTTGCCTATTGACTTTAACTAAAAAAGGCACATTACATCCAATTTCAGCTAGACAAAGTTCGCTTGCCACGTGATGCTGGTCGATTGAGAGGATTTGGGTATGCTGAATTTTTAGATGTGGATTCACTTGTACAAGCAATTGACCTTAATAATGAGGTAGGATGATTTTTTACAAGATGTCAGATGACATTAAATTGAAGGGTCAGTGGAAAGAAATGACATTTGTCTTCAGTTGATTTTCTCTGCTGAAGATTCAGTGTTTTATTACTGCTTGTAGTAATAATCATCAAGTCATCATTGAGATTAATAATGTGTGTCTTTCTCTGGATATGACTCAATTAACCTCTTGGCCTTTTGCTTTCTTTTTTCTTCCCTTGTTGGGGCTTTGTATAGGCCACCGTGGCCTTTCCTCAACATAACTCACTAACAAAAATATGTGGCACTAGTCATGACGTTTGTTTTAAATCTGCGCTTCCCATCGCAAATAACTTGTTTTTATGGGATTTGTTTTTCTTTTTGCCATATACAACTTTCTTCTCTATCGTTAAGGAGTCATTTCCTATCAGTTCAGCCACTTGAATGAAAGCTGGGTAATGGGTTCTGTATCAACTATGGAGTCCAGCACCAGTATCTATTGAGTTTATTGAGTTTATCTCTTGGGGGTCTTGGCATTGTTCTTTTTCCATTTTGCTCCCAACTTGATACTCATGCCAGATATAGAGAAGTCACATGCTTGGTGTGCTATTTGTAGGTTTTGAAAGGCCGTAGAATAAGAGTTGATATTGCAGGAAGTGCTGGCACTGGAGGTATGTATTTTGATGCATTTATTGGAAATTTTCTTCAATTGGTTGTTGAAAATGGAGGTCAAGTGGTTTTTGACTTGCTATGTGCTGTACAAGCCAGTACAGTCATTTTACAGTCTGACATAGGACTTGACGCTAGGCCTGTGTGTTGCATTGTTTATGGCTTTGCACTAAAGAGGATAAGTAAATTCCTATCAGTAAGTAAATGTGTTTGAAGCTTGGCTATTCCAATTCTCTTACATTTGCTCCTGGATTGTTAAATGATAAGATCGTTCAACTTTGATGTTTGTAAGTGTTTTGTAGCAAATAAGATTATATGGAGCAGTTGGCATATTGGTTTGAGCTCATTTCTACTATGTGGAAGGTCCTTGGCTACAAAGATGCTCGTGCATATTTCCCTTTGCCCTTATCTGTTTTGTAGCAGTAAGTGGGTTCCCGCCAGCTGTCCTTCATTGGACACATCATAAGACGCGAATAACTCAAAGGAACTCTCCTGTTGTGTATGGTGCCTGAGAGCAGAGGCAGAGGTAGACCTAAAACTCGATTGAGCGACCACCTGAAGGAAATTCATGGCCTAACAATGGTCGAAATGTATAGAAGCGCACAACATCGTGAAAACTGGCTCATGACTGTGATGGGGGCCACTCCGGCTCGGAATCTAGCCAACCGTCACTGATGATGAAATGGGTGTCTGGGGTTTAGTGTGGGGAGAAGAGGAGCTGGCCACCTATGTGAATTACCTTGGCTTAGGTTGCACTTCTCTATCAAGGTGCTCTGCAATGCCCATTGCAGCATGGGACTCAACTTTTTAAAGAATATTCTATGAGAGGAAGGACAGTTATGGCAATAATGATGACATGTATAGCTAATTTTATTTTGTTAAATGTCACCTGTACCATTGCACCCTTCAAGTTTCATTTTAATGGGCGTACATCAAGTATAAACTGTCTTATCCCCATGGAATTAGATGGTCACGGGAGAGAGGATAGCAGAGAAGATCGTTCAACTGATTGGAGAAAGAGAGAATTTGGTGACCAAGAGAAGCACCCATTTGAGAGGTATGTATTTCTGTCAGAATGGTTCACCTGCTGATTTACAGTTATAATGTTCTTGCTCGCATAGAAAGGGATGCTGTAACTGAACATTTTTAAATGCTCTTTGACGTGGAAGAGAAAGTAGCATCGTGTTTTTGTGCCTCGTATCAGTTTGACATCTTCCTTAGTTTGTTCCACAGAACCGTCTCCTTTTATATTATGCATGCAACTTTTCTCGAAGATCTAGAGATGGAGGAAGATCGGACAGGGGTGATGGAGATGGTCCTTGGCGTAGTTCAGAGGCAGATAATGCGTCAACATGGCGTAGAAATGAACCGGTTGAATCATATAGGCCCGAGCCAAGAAGATACGAATCACGTGGTCAGAGTGATCGTCCCTGGGGTGATTCAGCAGCTGATTCGGAATCTACATGGCGGAGAGCATCGCCAAACACTTCCGACGACCGAGGACGGTACGGAAGTCGGGAAAGCGATAGGCGAGGGCCTGATGGAGAGGCAGATTCTGCCTCGTCTTGGAGAAGTGATCCATCATCATTTAGATCGAGGGATGAAGGTAGGCCGGACGCTAGATGGCAGACACAAGATAATGATCGTTACAGCAGACCAAGGGAAGAAAGAATGGAAGAGAACCAGGGTAAGGAGCGGACAGCACCATGAGCATTTAGATGTTTGTAAAAGAGCGGAAAGTCAATTCTGCGCCGAAAGTGAAATCCATTTTGTCAATTTTTACGTTTCTGTTTAGAATAGGCAGCTTTTAAGGATTGCACTTGTAGCACACTGCTGCATTAAAGCTACTCATCTTGTTATACTTCTACATGCTTGTAGCACTTTTATCTTCTACTCATTAGCTTTTTAAGGAGGTCTTTCTTAAGATAACAGAAATTCATTTTATTCCTTGCCAAGTAAATCTGTTCTAATTTTAAATTTGATTTACTGATCATTTTTTTTGTTATTTTTATCATCAATATAGTTTTCCAGTCATTTTGGTCGGTTATTTGGCCGTCAATTTGCCTCGAGAGACTTCTGTTTTAACGATAATTTAGGGACGTTTATTCAAAGGATCAGCTGATCAATAATGTGCTATTTAATTGGAAAATACTGCTGGTAAGCCAGCCCTAAGGTGGAGCGCTCACCGTTTTTCTACTGCTTTGTAGCTAAAGGGTCAATGGCACAAAGTTAGAAGGACTTTTTACTTATCACTGTGTGCAATGTATGTGGAAGCAGAAGTCTAAGCAATTTAGATTTGTATTAACGTCAGTTAACTGACAAATGTATTCGATTTCTGTCAAGCTCCGCGAGAACGGCCTAAGCTGAATTTGAAACCGAGGACCGTGGTAGATAAAGGGAAAGATGAAGCTACGCCATCGTCATCCATATTTGGAGGAGCAAGACCTGTAGATACAGCAACAAAGGAAAAGGAGATTGAACAGAAGCTGATGGGAGAACAGACGGCGACGACAAAAGAAGGCCATGCAAAGCAGAATGGAACGTCGGAAGGTGACTCGTTACCGAACAGGTCAAGTTTGTCTCGAGATCTAAAGGACAGGCAAGTACAGAATACAGAGAAAGACTCATCCGCAGAACCAAGCGAAGATGCTAATCCCAATGACGATAAGATCTTGAAGAAAGAACCCGATGGTGAAACAACAGAAAGGCAAAAAACAGCTAAGCAGTACGAAGAGCCCAAAACACCAGTATGTTGCTCGATTGCATTAAATTTTCTAATTACTAGCATTTCAACAGCGGTGCCTTAGAGTACTAGTCAACTTCCATTACAGTATATGTTGCTCATGATAATGCTATTAATTGATATTTATGTATTTTTAGCGCTTTTTGCTATTCAGTATGCTATTCAGCATTTTAAGGCAACTGGTTACAGAAAGTAACTTCAAGTCCTTGCTAGGAAAGTGTCCACTTGAATTGCCAGTTCCCTACGTTGATGTCAAGTGTAGAAACTAAGTCGCTCACACCAAGCTGAAGGAAGTGATGGCATAGGAACAATAACGATTGATATGGAAGGATAATTAGTGAGATAAGATATTATCTTATATCAGCCATAAAGTAGATCAAATTGATTCTGCGAGAATCTATATGGCCTTTTAATTGTCTCCTTCATTTCCTTGCTCTTCATCATTTTCTTTTTCTGCTGCTTTTTCGTTCTGGGTTCTTTTTAAGTAGAGGCGCCAAAGAACTGATCTATAAAGCTGTTGAGACAGCTCTTCCATTAGTCAAGTCTGCCAGCTCCATAAAGCTGACTGCTTGGTCTTTTGCGGCTGTTGGTCCTCCTATCGCCATCTCCCCATTTTTCCGAGCATGTGGCCGAATCTAGACGTCATTGCATTTTCAGTAGCAAACGTGTGGTTAGTTCTCGGGAATATCACACTGCAATAATACAGCTAAATGGTTGGCATTGCTGATGGCAAAAATTGTAGTTGCAGGCCCGAAATTTGCACTTGTACGTTTTCTTTCTCTTTTGAATTAGGCACAGTCGTATTTTTTCAAATTGTGTGTCATTCTCGTACAAACTCTTGTCACGTTTTCTGTTTCATCCCCAGGTATTTGTGCAGCAGAGTCTGTTTTCTGTACTTCAGCAAGAAGACAATTCAAGTGAAGAGGATTGAGTGCATAGAATCGAGAGATGGTGACAAGGATGAATTATCTGAAGCTTCCTCAAACAGGCCCAACCAATTCAATTACAATACAGTGTAAGAACATGACATCAGAAAGATTTACGTGAGATTACCTCCTAGCATATTGATTCACAGCCGGTGCATTGATTAATCTTATTTTACTTAGTGTCGATGTTGGAGAAGATTCTGGTAATACTTTCCCCGTAACTATCAACTAAAAGGAACGTTCTATGGCAATGCGACCTCTCCATAACACGATATTAATTCCTATCGTAAATTCTTGTACCAAATTTAAGCAGTGCATGAAATAACGAGAATTGCAAAATTCATCTTTAATTTAGTTCCCACCGTCGATATTAGTATCGAATAAATCACTGGTGCATTTATTTCAAGCTTACTTGAAATTTCCAATCAGTGCAGAATGGTACACTCCAGTGCCCTTACAAACGATTATTAAATGCATAAAGTTGACTGCAGATCAGATTCATCTTTGGTCCCATTTCGAGTTAGAATGCATTTGGCTCTAGTATGCCTTTAAGTATGCCTCCTTGAGTAACAATGGCATTTTTGCATGTATCGCTTAAATTTTGATGATGGATCATTCCTTGATCTAAGAGAACCATATGCAAATATTTTATTGTTTTTCCTCGCGTACCCTTAAGCTTTTAGCGTACGATTTTACCAATCCTACAACTTGCCATCTTTCAAATCTAAGATAAATCAACTTGATCTTATCTCTCTATCCTCTTAGCTGCTCGCTTTCTTCTTTCTTCCTTTGTTGGGGCTTTGTGTAGGTCACCACGGCCTTTCCTCAACATAACCCACTAAAAAAAATCATTTCTCTCAGTTTCCATAATGGTTGCAAGTATGGGATAGTCCTTACTCGGTACGATGGTTTTTATGACGGGGGCATTAGATATACAGTATATACAGTATATCTTCTATAGTGGAAGATTTGAAAAGCTTTTCAATATTTTCAGCAAAATTTGAAAGCGCTTGCGTTTGAAATTTGCTGCTTCCTTTTTTGCTTCGCTGGCAATAGATTTGTTCAAGGTTGCAGGCTTAGGGGTTGGCAGCTTCGTTAAGGATGGTGTTGGGGGTTCAGATCCTGGTTGGATCTTGCATGCATGAATGGGGAATTACGTCACTACCCTGCCTGTGAGTTAAGTACTCCTTAAGTGGGACGAGGGAACGCAGCATTGAATGTATCAAGCACGATTCTCTACAGTAAATGTTCATATTCAAAGAATTGCAGGTCCAAAATGCATTTGAAAATGCAAATGAACGCATGAAAGACGTTATTGTCTCGGCAAGTCTCAGTAAGGCCCTACCAACATATCTTGCATCAGTTATGAGCAGAGCTCGAGATGATATTGCCATCATAACGTTCGCCCCACTAAATGATGCACGTCGTATAAAGCGAGCAGGGAAATGTAATATTTTGCGTATTATAATCTCATTGTTTGGGGCCTCATAATCTTTTCTAACCTACCGTTTATTCGATCATTATTCAAAAGTCGCTATATATCATCATTGTTATTTTAATTTGGAATGAATGCTCTTTCTCGTCAATGTTTGGTTGCAGACCATTCCTTTTTGCATATGCTTTCATTGGCATTTTTGCAGAATATCAGGGATGTCGCCTCGATCGCTTAAGACATGTGGGAGCGGCCAGAATATCGATCCGCTCACAATCGTCTCACATCTCACTACCTACTTCACCAATTATACCCCATAAATCATCATTCATTCCTATAACTTGCAACCTGTGGAATGTCCTTAATCCCTGGTCGAACGATCCAGCACTGCATTGAACATTTGGAAACAATAGAATTGTTGGATGAAGTGTTGGCTTGTTTTTGGTCGCCAGCAAATTCCATCCAATATCGCTGAACACAATGTTAGTTAACGGAACATGGTGGTCAGACGATCCAACATTTCCTTGAACAATGATGTTCAGTGAAGGTTGGGTGAAATGTCGGATCGTTTGACTAGGGCTTTTCCTTCCAGAATTCTACAACCTGTCTTATTTCAAATCTGAGATTAAATAGTCTTGGTCTTCTCTCCTTCTAGCCTTTCTCTCCCTTCGGTGGGGCTTTTTTTTATATGCAACCAGGGCCTTTCACCAGGTTTGCCAATTAATTTGGAACGAGCATTATCCACCTCTACAGAAGAGTAAGTTCTTGCGAATTATGCATGGATACTGTGCATATTGAGATCCTTAAGAATTGGCGTAATGGATGTAAATTTGTAGACTTCGCTTGACTCAAAGTAATCTCGTATTTTGGCACAGCGGTTTGGTGTTGTTGTCAATGTGGTGCTCTATGGACAAATATTCCGAAGAATGAATGGTTTTGCGTTGACCGTTAGATGTAGGTTTTAAGGAGAAATGCTTTCTGAAACCATATTGCTTTACTTGTGGAATTTTAATCCCCAAGGTTCAGTCTTGATGATGAATGACACAATACGGGGTACCCTTCAACGAGTTCAAAACTGTTGTTATCCATGTATGCCCTGTGCTCTACGATTGAGTAATTTTATCCCAATTCTCTGACTTGAGGCCAACAGCTTTTACAGACTAGCTAATAGAAAAAATAGCTTGCGAATTGAGTTGGGCTTCTGATTATAATACTGTACCACTTGACATTTCCCGCTATATTGCTTTTCTTGTTAATTTAGTAGCAACTATCGTAGAATGTTTTATGTGGAGGAGCCTACTGATAGGCCTATTCCTTTGCGGTGTAGTGTCATCAACTTCCTGGTGAGAAATATGTTGCTTCCTGCAATATAATTACGGTATAATGCTGAACACGAGTGTGAATCGGGTTTGAGTCATTTGCAAGCTAAAAATCATGGCAGGTGAGTTAATGAATTCATGGGTTTGAAATACAGTTCAGAGAAAGATTATCTCTTGGCAAAGATAATCGAAACCAAATGATATTTCAGGAAATGATACTAACTCTCTTAATCATGTATCCATTTTGCGTATTTGTATTTTCCAAAATACTTTAACCATTGGATTACATTCAATTCGGGGCTATTTATTTGAAAAATAATATCTTGTTGATTTATTTTTGCTGCCAGTTTTTGACTTATCGTATTTTAGGATCGCTGTTAGGTATACAAATAGGATTATGAGTATTTTCTATTCTTGCTCTGCCTGCAGAGCATCAAATCTGCCTGTCATCATGCATCCATTTCCCTGTTTGATTCATAAAGAGAGAGTACTAGCCTCATCAAACTGAAATGATTTTCAAGAAAAACCAAGAGACGAATAAACTGATAGGCTTGTCTGCTTTCGTTCTGGATAGGTTCTCTGGTTCAGCAATAATGATCTACTTCGAAGAAATATAACAATTGCGTGTTATTCGGATAAAACCTTCCAATCGCTTAGCTATTGGTTCCCAGTTTCAAAAGTTATGTTTAATACAGCATTACGAAGATTTTTTAAAAAAGTCAACCACGTTGGCCTTCATAATAAAAGTTGCAGTATATGGATATGCAAGATTATTCTAAAAACCTTTCAAACGGAAATAGCTATAATTTTCCACATATCTAGAATAAATAATTTGATAAGCTCTAGATTTATTTAATAAAACATTGGTAACACACATCATATTCATAAAAGCTCTCTTTAATTCTTCATGCATGCCAGCTTGCAGATGATACAACATATATTTTGCCCAGGTTTCAGTGTGGTGGAATGTGTCAGTATTCAAGTATTTAAAACCAGTAACTCATGATGCTATTACAATCTTATTTTTTAGAGGAAGAGCAGCAGCAAACGTCACCCTCGTGGAAATCTTATTGTGAGATTTTTTTTCTTTCCCATGTCCATTACATATAAAATACTCATTCAAAATATTGATGGCTTTCTTTTGTAATGATCTATTATGTCCCCAAAACGATTTATTTTTTTGCTTTGCTTGCTTACATTTGAAAGGGCATTTTACTCACAATGGCCCACACCAAAATAGCAATTACTCATGAAGTCAGACCGATTTTATTAGGTATGCATTTGATAGATCATTGCAGTACTCTTTTTCATAGTGTACCAACTACAGCAGAGGGCTCCAACACCCAAAAAAGTTGTTTGCTCTCACCAGGTATATTGCGATTTGGTAGTTATGTTTACTTAGTGATTATGGATTTAGAAACTGACCACAAAAGTGGCTTTTGCTGCTTCCTTCAATCAGTTGTATGTCTTCAAACATTTGTTATTTCATTATGCTTAGCTTCCTTTTATGGTTTTCCCCATTTCTTTTATTTCCTTTTTTATTTCACTAGCAATCTCTTATATGTGAATTGCACATTCCTCTAGTTTCTGGCTCCTTCATCTTCCTCTAGCTTAAATTCCACTTCACTAGGCTTGCGGGTATACATTGATACTCATCTCAGTAGTATAAACAATAATTAAAGCCATTTATCTTTCCCTAGTCAGTCCTCTTTTCTCTTTACTGTTTATGAGTAATGCCAAAATTGCCTTTTTGTCTTCTTAAATTATTCATAGTTGACTAGAATTTGCAAAAAGCATTTATCTTCTCTAGCTTTCAATTAAAGCCATGCATTAGTAGTGAAAATTTACTTTGAAGAATAGATATGAGGATAGCTCAGTAGGATTTGGCTTGCAAACCCAGTAGTAATTGGCTTGATGCCCACTTTATTTAGAGCTAGGAAAGTCCCTGGCTTTCTACAAATGCCACCTGTGCGAAGCATGAGGTATGTTCCACCGAGATGATGGGCTAGGGCAGTGCTTGAAAGATCTTCACTTCACTTCCAGTGCCCAAGAAATACATTTGGATGCTAGGTAGAATGCATCTACCAAAGCAATTGTTACTTGTTTGCGTGCTTGGTGCATCAATTATTATACAGTAGCTTTGCTAATGTAAGCCTATATTTCTTTAAATTTGTTCATTACCACAGGTGGAGACAAGACCTTTTTTCTATGGGGATGAGTAAGTTTTGACTGATTGTTTCATATATTTGAATATTTGATCACCTTATCATTAGCTGATAATGATTTTCATGCTGTAGAAAACATGCATGGCTGTCTAGACATTTATTTTTACTTCCTGTTGGACAGAATCACTCCACTTTTTATCAGTACAAGCTAGATCTGTTAAGACTTCTTTCCATTGTAGATTTCATGGACTGATATCAAGACAAGAGGCAGAAAAACTTGTTTTAGGAGTAGATGGACAGTATCTTACTAGAGAAAGCCAAAATAGGCCTGGGACATACGCCTTAACATTTTGGTGAGTTTCACCGATTCCACCTGGCAACATTTTTCGTTGAGAATGATTTTATTACATTGCCGAAGGAACAAAAAGTAGATGGAAAGAGTTGTTGGATATTGCTGTGGGTCTGATCAAACTGAGCTTGGCGGCTGGGTATATGCTTCCTAGATGTAGTTGGCTCAGTGCTTGGAGTATATGCATACAGTGCTTAAGTGCTTGGCCTAAGTCACGCTCGTCAACGCTTCCCTGCGCCCTCTATCTGTCCACCCCGCCGGCGTAAAGCTAGCGGTAAAATGTGGCGATGAATGGAACTAGTCCCGTAGCTCACAAGGCCGTGGCTCACAAGGCCGTGACTTACAAGGCCGTGACTCGCAAGGCCGTGACTCACAAGGCCGTAGCTCAGGATTGCAACCCTAGCAAGATGCTTCCTGCTGCTCATATCGAGTAAGGGACTCGACCTAACTATCGTATATACTTCTTTGGTGATTGGCAGCCGATCTACAGTACGCCTATGAAAGTATGATATTAGATTTTCACTTATTATCTACAATTGACGGAAGTATCTGTAACAATGTAGTAAGACCAGCATGATGTAAGGAATGGAGACGATGGCGGTGACAGCACAACATGTCGATAGGATGGAGATTGCAGAGTTAAGGGTGCTGCAGTGGGAGGTAGGAATAACTAGAAATTACAGGGGAAAGACGACTACATTAAATAGCGACTAAAATCAAAAGATTCGGGAGGAGTAGAGGGAATCAAGGCTATGGAGAGAGGAATGAATGAGAGAAATCGGGTATTTGTGGAGATAGGTGCTGAAAATGGCAATACTTGGGAGAAGAAGAAAAGGAGGGAGGTGGATGGACCTCACCTGGGAGCATTTTTGAAATGTGGTGGGGGGGGGGGGGTGTGGAAGAGGAAGGCAGTAGTGGAGAGCGGAGTTGGAAGAGAATGATGCCATGTTGCGACTAAGAAAAAGAGTTGAGAATAGTATAAAAGTTGCAATGATTTGGAGTTCGTGATCTGTTATTTGTTATATCGAATAGCGCACGACAAGACACGAGTAAAACTTTTCCACTTCTCTTTCACGCGTAAACATGTCATCTTCGCTGCATCCTTTGTCATCTACTTTCGTTTGCACACGACAAGACACGAGTAAAACTTTTCCACTTCTCTTTCACGCGTAAACATGTCATCTTCGCTGCATCCTTTGTCATCTACTTTAGTTTGCGCACGACAAGACACGAGTAAAACTTTTCCACTTCTCTTTCACGCGTAAACATGTCATCTTCGCTGCATCCTTTGTCATCTACTTTAGTTTGCACACGACAAGACACGAGTAAAACTTTTCCACTTCTCTTTCACGCGTAAACATGTCATCTTCGCTGCATCCTTTGTCATCTACTTTAGTTTGCGCACGACAAGACATGAGTAAAACTTTTCCACTTCTCTTTCACGCGTAAACATGTCATCTTCGCTGCATCCTTTGTCATCTACTTTAGTTTGCGCACGACAAGACATGAGTAAAACTTTTCCACTTCTCCGTCACAAGTAAACACGTCATCTTCGCTGCATCCTTTGTCATCTACTTTAGTTTGCGCACGACAAGACATGAGTAAAACTTTTCCACTTCTCTTTCACGCGTAAACATGTCATCTTCGCTGCATCCTTTGTCATCTACTTTAGTTTGCGCACGACAAGACACGAGTAAAACTTTTCCACTCCTCTTTCACAAGTAAACATGTCACCTCCCTTCGCCTTATACCTGTCATAAGTCGACCATTCCACTGCAAGCACTTTCTAATGATTGCCTGCTCTTTTGATGACGCTCGCGACAAAGATTTCATTTGCTGTGGCTTTCCTAGCTTTTTTTTCTTCAAGCCATTCTACTTCGTCCCGTGATTCCTCATTTTCGAGTTCGTAAGAGGCCTGGGAGGAAATGTGGATCACAGACCGAAAGGAAGCTCGGCTGCGTCGCAAGGAGCCTACACAAGCAGCTTCAACGAGACTCGTGTGCCACATTTGCAGCAAGCCACGCAAAGGAAATGCTGGGCTCCAGGCGCATCTGCGACTGGACCACAGATAGCTGGAAAACCCGACCTCTTCACATGGACTCTCGGCGAAAACGTCGCACCAAACCACACACGAGAAGCATGCTCTGGTTCCGTTGCAAATAGATCTCTCGTTTGTTATACAAACAATTGCTATTCGCTTAGATAGGCAACGCACTCCCGAGGGAATTCGTTGACCGTCGGATCGAACAAACTTGGTTGACCATTGCTCATGGTTTGTAATTTGATACAATCTGCGTGACTTAAGTTCGCGCGTCATTCTCACATTGACACCAGACCTTAAGTGCAATCCTTGCAGCATTGATTGGATCAATGATGTTAATCACTTTCGGATTGAGAGATGATAGCCGTTATTGTAGTTTTTGATGATCCCACCGCATTTTCTGAATGGGTTGACCAAGAAGGAGGAAGTGTGTAAAATTCGGATAATGCTTTCTTGAGGAGTGTGGAAGTGGCATTTAAGAAACTCTCCAGTCTTCTTTGCGTTGCGAATAGCAGACGCTCCAAGGATGTGGCAAAGATTTTCCGATAAGGGGGCTAAATT
The DNA here is from genome assembly GCA_964026355.1 of Pseudorhiza aurosa. Taxonomy (NCBI): domain Eukaryota; kingdom Metazoa; phylum Cnidaria; class Scyphozoa; order Rhizostomeae; family Lychnorhizidae; genus Pseudorhiza; species Pseudorhiza aurosa. The sequence goes on from OZ032115.1 coordinate 9,111,793, forward strand.
CCTCAACAAGAGGGCTAGATTTTTAATCCTTGAAGAAGCTTGCGTTTGGTAACGATTGGTCACAGACTTGACTTTTTTCTCGACTGCGGGGGCTATCGCTCCTCGACGGGTCGACTATAGCCTTCTGCCCCCTCTGCCGCCACCCCTGAGACGTACGGTCATTCAACTTTAAAAAATGAGGCGTAATTTTTTTATGGATGATTACCAGTAGATAGTAGATACCTTGCTGACATTTGCTATTTTCCAGATATTTCTCAAGAATTAGTATGCTGTATGTGTACAGTTTACTGTATTCATTGACTGCACTATAAGGAATAACAACATCACATGGGCAGGGTTGTTGGGAAAGCAGCATTGCAGGGGGTCTAATGTTTTAAAATTCGACAAAGAGCATTGTCATAGGAGAAATTGGCAAAATTGCAGAATTGCGGAAATAATGCAGGTGTAAGGATTCATTTGCCGACAGAGGGTTTTTCAGGGGCGATGTCACACCCCCCCTCCCCTAAAAGTCCTCTTTGCAACGGCCCTGCACATGGGGAGCAATAATATCCCGCTATCCACTGCTCTCTGGTCAGCCTACTCTCGCCACTTCTATTGCTAGTCCTATTAGATCAATAGTTGGTTTAAATTGATATTTGATATTGTATTTACAGACAGTGATAATTATGATAATAATAATACATATGTCTACAGGGTAATTCAGGCAGCTGCTTGATGTTAGCTGCTATGAAGAGAAGCCCTTTAACAAAGGAAATGGAAAAAATTAAAATCTATAAGAGCTCAAAGGCATACAGTCCATAAAATATATAAAAGACTGCAATCAATAAAAATTAAGAAGTAAATGAACGAATGAAAATATCTTACCAGCATGTTGAATTGTATGGATGGAAAAAATATAAACGATTGAAAAGCAGCAGTTTCTTTTTTTGCCATGTTGCACATTGTTCGAGGAAAAGTAACATTCAAATTCGACTCTTATAGTTTATTTGGAGCTGCGAAGAATTTCAAACTGTACTATGATGGTGTGGACAATGCTCATTTTGTGGGTAAGAATTTGATTGTGTTAGTTGATTTATTTCTTTGATTTTGTGGGGATAGTGGGTGTTATTCGCAGACAAAAGGTGCACGGTTCAAGCCCCGGAAACGCCATATTTGGTGTTATTAGATCTGGCTTCTCACCAAAATTGTCTACACTTGCAAAAAGTCAGGTCGCATTCCTTGGATTGGGCAGCTCCTGTACCCCCAAATAGGGCTATGCCTTCCTTTTGGAAAGATACGGGAAATAAAAACGAACAAGTTGGTTTTTATGGAATCACTTTCATTCGGAAGAGCTCCGTTAAAGGACTCTCTCCATTTAACGAATCAACTAGCCTGTCAGTGAATTAATCTCTATCCAGATAAACACTCCAACAAATCGATCAATCAATCAATGTATCAATCACTGACCCTGCTAGTCACATAATTAGTCAATCAATTTTTTAATTACACGATTGCGTGTTCAATCAATGATTCAAGATGAGAGCACAACTCGTGTAACTAAAGAGCTTGCTTGCCAATCCTATGGTAAAAATATTCAGCCTCATCTCAAACTGAACTTTCATTCAGATCAAGAAGAGACACTCGCCAGATGTATTTTCAGACGCTGGAATCACAAGCTGTCCTCGTCTTGTGATGGGGATGCAGCAAACTGCTCAATCCTCGTAGTTGTCAGCGTCCTATGCTAGGTAGAGCGTTCCAGAAAAGAATGAAGGAATTGTCGCATCAAAAAATGTAACATGAAGCGAATTTGTTACTAAACCAACCAATGTCTGTTTTTATCATTTGTTTCTAGAGTGAAATTTTTAAGTATTCCCATTGTGATCTGATTTTCTTCCATTTGCTTATTCTAGGAGAGAAGCGGTTCGAGTCTATATACGACTTAGTTGCTGATGGACTTATCATTATGTACGTTGAAGCTAATGCAAAGGACTACATTGACCATATGTCAATTGAAGTTCCTGAGCCGGCAGAGTCAACACCTTATGGCATTGACTTGCATTTGCAATCGCTGTGTGTCAGTGGAGATGTTTCTGATGAGGTAATCATCTTCTTGCTATAGATGGGGTTGTGTTGTACAAGTTTGTTATCCCCTAGCTATCTACCTTTACTCGCTTTGATGTTCTGTTTATGATACAAATTTAGTTCAGCCACAGTGAGGTCGTGTTTTTTCTCTCTTTATTTGTTAACGTAGGCTGAGTGTGTGGCAGCTATACAGCTGATGTGGGCCTGCGGCATTACTGCTTGTGCCCTCAGAATTACTTCTGAGTACTCATTTACCGACATCGGAAGGATGGACAGCTGAGTTGTCTATTGGCTTGTGGTTAATGGTTCCGACGACGGGATTCGAACCCACGCGAGTAGACCTCGCATGATTCGAAACACTGCGCCTTAACCACTCGGCCACGGAAGGCTTCAGCATCCTGGCGACATATGTTTCAATGCCTTTCTGTGAGCTTTCTTGATAAAACCAAATCATTAGTACTTCAAGTCTTCTTCCTTGACGTGCACTCCTTCAACTGTACTTTGCTGAACATGTTGAGGTATTTTGCTCCCTTTAACGCAAAGCCTCATTGGAGAAGGTGAGACATCCTTGCAATGATCCAATCCTCCCTGACGCACTGAAAGGCTGTTAAAAACCATACAACAGAAAATTTTCTCAAGATTCTTGCTCAGTCTGGAAGCAGTCTAGAAACGAACCAATGAAACGTGTTTATTATTGAGACTCCCATGTAGGGAAAATTTTTCCGTCGCGAGAGTGAAATTCTGTCCAAAAATATGTTTGATTGTTTACAGTTGGCCGTTAATTCATATTCTCTATCAATCGCTTTCTTTATGGTCTTTCAAGTGATCTCCTGGTGATATATTTCAGCATATCAGCTTTCATTATGTTTTCCTACGGAGGTATTCATTTCAGTGGAAGACAAGGGACATTTTCCTTGACTAGATTTAGCTGCTTTGAAGGACCCACTATGAGATAGATCCTTCGAATCTGATTATCTTGTCCAAGAAAAACCGTAACAACAGAGTACTTGTTTAGGTTATACCACGTACTTTGTGTCACTTTAAAGCGTCTTTTCTCGTCTAATTTCAAAGAGTTGCCAGGCGTCATATTTTTTTCGGTTGGTTTATATGCTACATGCTGTGCTGGGAGAGAACGTGAACACTTGTCAAGATCATCTCCGCTACTTTATGTCTGCAGGAGTCTATGATTTTGTGCAATGTAATATGTATAAATATAGATGTATAATGTTAGATGTGTACCAAGAAGTTATTTATTTTTTTGGATTCTAGATATTCTCTCAATACTGTACCCTATCCATCGGTTTTTTTTTGTTTTTTTTTGGCCTAATCGTCTAGGCAAGCTTCTGTTTCAGCTGCTCTTTGTCTTTTTCGTCTATATATCAATCTTGATTCGCCTACATCTTCCTTCTAGAATAACCTTTAGATTTGTCAACATCCTTTTCTTTAAGTTTCGAAAAATTGTAGAATTTCGAAATGAGAAATTGTAAATCAGCCTTTTTTCAAAGTACTCATTGTAGGCATTATGGTCATATAAGGCATTGGGGTTAAATTGATTTGAGTTAGCTCAGTGGCAACGCCCTTGCTCATTGAATCTATGGTCATTGGTCGGGCCTGCATCCAGTTTAGCTTTCAATTCTGCTGGGAAGCTGCTAGCCCTTTGTAACGCCAGGCGTGGGAATCTTGAGGTGTGGTCGATAGAATATTGCTCGATATGCGAAGCTTCTCAGGGTCCTCATAATTATCATAATTAATTTATTTCAAATTGGCGCTACGCAACTATGTACAATAGAATATACTAGAGCTAGTCAATACCTTAAACTTACGTTCAGTCTCTAGGTAAAGAGCATATAGCAAATGGCAGCGTTTTCATTTTCTGACCGTCTCCTCTTCTGTAAGGGCAGTTAAAAGCTGTCAATCACTGTAGGAACGAGAACACGAGTAGTCTAATCATTTACATGCATATATTGGACTGCTGTTAAATGATCAAGTGAATTTGATTCTGCACCTGGCTCGTTTCGTTTGCCACTTTACATGCAATTTACAAATGCTAAGCCCTCATTATTGAGCCTTTCTTTGAATCTAATCGAAATGCGAGTAACGGAAAGTCCACGAAGAATTTTTCCATGCGAAGATAAATTCTCATTCGCCATCAATAAGGTGTATTGTTGCTTAAAGTAAGTTTGGCCTCGATTAATTATCGGGCATTTCTTGCCGTTGATAATCTGAAAAAAGACGAAATGGAGGGTCAGGTAAATTTAGATTAATTTCAGCTTATTTTTGATGAACTTTGACTTTCTCATAAAGCTTTGTGCTGTTCAATTTTGCATTCTGCAACCATGGATTGATATTTCTTGCAAATCAAAGCTATTTAGTTAGATCCTTTTGTGGGTCTAGACATTCCATCTTGTCCTACTTTATCCGTGCCCCCCAAAAATTATGTATCTCCCAGCTGCTCGATTTTGACTGCGCCAATCGAGTTCTTCATGAATGGCCGACTTTTCGTCCTATTGTGAAATCCATCCTAGCTAACCCCTTCGATGTGGGATCTGAACTTTTTCATTTTTCCCTTTTCTCTTTCGCAGATCGAAGGAAGACCGAAATTAGATAGTATTTCCAAACGAAAAAGCATGAAACCATCTGAGCTTGAGAAAATTCATAATTTTAAGGTTTGATTTCTAATGGTTATTTTTGATGATTTTCACCATATCATAGTTTTTTCTTGACTCAAATGTAGGGTGAAGGTCTGGTAGCAGTACAGCCTATTCTAGTGCCACGTAATTCGACACTTAATCCGCCTTGATTGCTCCCACGGGAATCACGTACCCTGTTGATATGAAATGAAGGTATTGTAAAATTAAAGAGTGCCCCAGACATCGGGCAAAGCATGCCAGATTTTGTGCAATCTTAAATAGCATCGTCCCTTGTCCTTGTTCATTAGAAAGCTTCTTGAATATAGTACTGCCTTGCTCCTTCCTTTTTCTGTTACCCTTCTCTCTTGACTCCATTAGCTAGGATTTCAAGAGCCAGCCATTCTCTTCATGTGTGAGTTTGGTCTTCCCAAAGACTCAAGCCATAAACCAGTCCATCGTCAATTTGCTGAGCATCCTACGTTCCTCTTAACCCAATGTGTTTTTAAAGAACAGATTTGATAGTAAGGTCTTTTAAAGCAAGACCAGTTGTAAGATTGCTCTATTCGTGGCTAGATCCAAGCATAACTCTTGACGAGCGGTTGGTAGCGATGAACGACCTGACATGGTTTTATCCAACGTACTTCACAAAGAGCATGTATTGCTAAGCCTTCTACGAGTACAGTATTTCATACTGCGTAATGCGCGAGGCGGGCATGGTATGGTTTGACGCAAAATGAGAAATACACAAGCATGAGTTCAATCGGAAAAAGCAAATGAATGAAGCAAAAGAAAACATAGACGCATAACCGTGGCAGAGCGAGTAGCGTTATTGCACAATATAAAACATTCTCCTTCATTGTTTCCAGGCGTTTGCGTTCAATAGTCCAAACTTTTATTGTGATTTTTGGTATTTTTTCAGCTTCATAATTTTTACGGACCTCATTGGTGTGACTTTTGCAAAAATTTCATGTGGGGCTTGAAAGCACAAGGGCTCAAATGCCAGGGTAAGCACGCCTCTTTGTTACCTTTATCTGTCATGTTTGATTCGACGAAAGCGCAAAATATGCATCACGTACTGTATATGCCTCGATGAAGGGCTACCTTCCTTAATTGAATCAAAATGAAATGAAATGATTATAAAAGGAGCCATGACAATGAAAATAATAATGACCATTGTGATGATGATGATGATAATTATGATGATTATGAATGATGAAGATGGGAAAAATTATGATGATGGTAATGGTGATGATTATGAATATGAATGATGAAGATGAAGATGGAGATTATTATTATTATGATGATGATGATGATGATGATGATGATGATGATGATGATGATGATGATGATGATGATGATGATGATGATGATGATGATGATGACGATGATGATGATGGCAATGATGATGGCAATGATGATGATGATGATGATAATTATTATCATGATTACCATGATCATGATTACGATAATGATGGAGATGATGGTGATGATGATAATCATGATCATTATCATGATCACCATTGTGATAGTTGATTTCTTTGTGTGATGTATATGCTCATTGCTCAATGTACTGTTTTTCAACTAAAGAAGGGCGATTGTCTATTCTTCTCCAGATTGTGGCTTCAATGCGCACAAGCAATGCAGTGATCGAGTGCCAGCTCGTTGTGCTCCTGCCAAGCGGCTTGTTAAAAGAAGTAAGTTACTCTAACACCTTAGTATCTTATTACGTCTTTGTTACAAATGCTTGCATTGCAAGACTGCGAGACTGATATACCTATCTGGTATTCTGATCCATCTTCGTCAAAGACTCGAAATTAGGTTTATGACTTGGAAATTCTAGCCTTTGCAAGCAGCTTTCACATATTCGTCTACGCCCTATTTCATGGGTAATTACGGTCAAAGAAGGGTTTATCTCGCCCTTATAGTGCTGAGCCAGGGCACGCTTCAACCAATGACACCAGCATCGGGAATCTACATACATGAGTTATTCATTCAATCGAATTTTAGCTCATTGAAATTGCGTACACGATGTCATGTTTAGCTCATTGAATTTGATAATAATGATAATGTTAATAATGATACTAACAAATAATTTAAAAGAATGGAACATCAACAATTATAGCATCGATGTTAGTAACATTTGGCCTGTACTTGTAATTGCGGTACTTTATGTGATGTGTTTTTTCTCTTCTCAGTATTTGGAGTTGATTTGACCACCTTGGTAATGGTGTATGATTCTAAGAGACCGGCTGTTGTCGATGCATGCATAGCTGAAGTTGAAAGTCGAGGTGAGCAGATCAGTATTTTGTACGTAAAAGCTCAGAACTCAGTTTATATCGCAAGTATGTTATCGGAATATGAATATATGTCTATGTGGCATAACCAAAGAAAATAAGTACTAGTTTAGAAGTCCGAGTTTCATGTTCAACAATCTTCAGCTAAATGTATAGCAATGGAATCTTAACTGACTACGTAGAAAGATGGAGGAAAACCTGACGCGCAAAAATATAAAAAGAACGATCAATGGAGGTGTGATGGAGCGTCAAAAAAGAATGATCTAGTCTTTCGACTTGTAATTGGACAGGAGGTACTTGTAAGTGGGGAGGATTTTTGAAGTAAGTTCGGAACGTTCATTGAGGAGGTCGTTGGGTGAGGAGTAAGACACGATGGCAAGTTTTTCCGTTGAACATAGATACACCCTTTGTTACAGTATGACATTGTATAGTACACAATAGACCAGGAAAGTGTTGGTGAAATGTTGTATGTTTTCTTCAATCCCAGATACATGTAGACAAAGTAGTGCGGTTGGGGTATGTTTCGTTGTTGAAGGATGATTTGTTCCATATAGCCATTGTTTGAACTCCCCTTCAGTCGTTCATAGGTAGGTTCTTCTAGGGAAGTTCGGTGTGTAGTCGTCACATTTGTAGACAAGGGAGGTTGCATTACAGCTCCCTTGGAGGGGACAGTAGGTTTTAGTCTTGCAGTTGCAGTCGTGCAACACGTGCCATCTGTGTTGAACGGAAAAGCGTGCCGTCATGTCGTACCACATCTGCTGGTTACGTTGTTCTTCATGATCAGTTAAAAGGGCTTGTTTATAGATACCTATCATAGCGCACGTTTCTCATGGGTATTGGTAGTAATTGTGAGAATGATAGTAATTAGGATAACATATTTTTTAAAATTGGCTAGGAGATCCAAGGAAGCTAACTAAAGCCAACTAACTGGGCTATAATATCATGCAGATCCTTTCACGGACCTTAGAGAGAGTGGGACCAGGTTTCATGGGAATTAGGGAAAGTTTAAGGGGATGGTCATCAGAATGCTTATGATGAAGAGGCTGATAGATAAATGGGACATGAAGAAAAAGATGATTAAATTTGTAGACAAATGCCGTTCCTCTCTGCTTCCTTCACACCTGTTTCCTTCACACACTAGCAGGTAGCTTTTCTCCTGTTGTTCTTCCCTGTGCTCCTAGCAGATCACTGCCAAAGCACATGAATTTGATTGCTCTAATGCAGTACGTGTATTTTTTATGCGTATGTTAACTGGCTGTTCCGATCTTCTCTTGGAGAAATGAGAGACCATGGTAAAATTCCCTCACGATTTCGTCAGTTAAAATGCTCTGGAAGAATGCATTAACTTAAAGGAATTTTTTCTCGTATATCAAAGGACTTAGCCAAGAAGGAATCTATCGACTCTCAGGATTTGCCGATGATGTTGGTCTGTTAAAGAACACCATTGACAAAGGTAATATTCAGTTGAATGAAAATATTTCCTCACGATTCAAGCATTGATGTCATTTTGTATAAAGGAATCTTTCATGTAGTCCTTAGTTAAACATGGGAAACTTGGAGGTTCTGCTTTATAAAACATTCGTGTCATTAGAATATTGACTGGAATATATCCACGCCTCCAAGCGCTTTGAATAAATCAGAAATAATAACATTTGACTCTCCTCTCTCGTTAAATATTTTGTCAACCTTTTCGTTTCTCTTTTGTTTTAAAGCCTTAAATGGTTAACAATTTGAGTTGCATTTTAGATTCATAATCGTGCTCATGTTAAAAACCAAGGGGGTGTCATGATGCTTTGCTCCTGCTGGTGTTGTCTTTTTGCGTTGCATAGTAGAGAGTTAGTTTGTAATTCGTTAATGTAGTTTTTATATTGTATACAGAAAAGTATTGAAAATTAATGAAAGAAGTTCTCTCGCGCTTTTAGATGGAGTTGTGCCCAGTTTGAACGAGACGTCTTATCCAGATATCCATGTTATTTCGGGAATATTGAAGCTTTATTTTCGTTCGCTGCCCATTCCATTGATTTCCTTTGAGATTTATGATAGTTTTATCGCTGCTGCAAGTAAGTTACTGTTCGCGGTTGTAGATAAATGCCCATGCCATACCAAGCCATGCCATATTATATCATACCTTGCCATGTGACAACATGCCATATAGTTTCAGATCATATTTTACCATATACCATCTTATCTTGCTATTCAATACTATACCATACCATTTTATACCATGCAATGCTTAACCAGCCCACAGTATGCCATGCCATGCTATACTATGCCATCCAGTACCATACCGTACTTGACCTTCCTATGTTATATCATACCGTACCATTCTACTCTATGTTATACTATAACGCACTATACCTTGTTATGCTACATCATACCAAACTGTATCATGTCATGTTAAACTATGCCAAAATTACCACAGAATGTTAGACTATACCATAATGTAGCATATCAGACCAAATCATATCATACTATGCCGTATGATATTATGCTATATAATAAAGTACTATGTTATGTTATACTGTACCATACTATGCTATACCATACTATGCCATACCATGCTATGCTATACCATACTACACTATACCATACTATGCCATGTGATATTATACTATACAATATGATACTATGCCATGTTATGCTGTACCATACCAAGCTACAACATACTATGCTATACCATACTATGTTATACCATGCTATGCTATACCATACTACGCTATACCATACCACTGTATGCCATGCCATTTTATACCATTCATACCAATAACCACTACTCTTCGACTGTTTAGAGTTGATAAATGAAGAAGAAAGAAATTTAGCAATACACCAAGCTCTCCTTCAGCTGCCAGCTGCACATTACGAAACACTTAAGTACCTCATGAGACACTTGCAAAGGTTTGTACATTAGTATACCTGTACGATGAATAGATTGATATATGCAACCCTAGATGTCAATCTATATTATTTACTGCTCGTGGCAACAAATACCACGTGAAGGCTCAGATGATTTCTACAGCAGGCACTGTGCGTTATCTTTTCCAGGTTGACTACTAAAAGCAGACTAGCTCTTTGACTACTGGATTCATTTTTTGCACAAGTCTTTGGGCCAAATTTTCTTAAAAAGTGGAGACTGGTTCTCACTTTCCGCTAGGTGTTGTTTGACATGAGTTGGAAGTTGCATTTTCTTTCATTGATTCCAATGTGCAGTTGATACCCATTGTTCCCTTCCCTTGAAAGCCTTTCATTATTGGCTCTAATTTTGTACCTGAAAGGTATTTACCTTTATCACAAGAGCTCATAATTCGCCCAACAGGCGTCTGTAATACGCAGATGTAACATTTCATACGACGCAATAGCATCTGCATGCGTACAAACAGTGATGCCACACACATCAATGGTAATAATCCAATGGTAGACCGTGCTCTACTCTGCTGTTTTACGAGCCACTATCAAGTAATAATCTTCTTTTGTTTCACCAGTCCTCCAACAGTTGCAAGGATAGTGCTGTCATCAAAAGTAGATAACAATGTACCACCGTTTAGAGGAATATCAAGTTGTCCATTTTTTGCATTCAATTTCCACATATTATTTCCATCTTTACTGAATACTGATCTAGTCGTTTTTTATTCTTGCAGGGTGACGCGATACCAAGACAAAAATCTTATGACTACCCATAATTTGGGGGTTGTTTTTGGACCCACGCTTTTGCGAGCCCCAGATTCAGAAGCGATGGCAGCTATAAATGATCTTCCCAGCCAAAGACTCATAGCAGAGATACTTGTGAAAGATCAAGATATTTTATTCTCCAGTTAATATTAACAAATATAGAGTATGTAGCATCGTGATTTTAATTTTGTTCCTACGATACATTTTTTAATTTAAAATGAAAAATGGACGGGCCAAAATGTTTCCGATAAGATGCAATGAAAGCCCCGCACTCTTTCCAATGTATATTTTATTATAAAAAGCTCAACTCAAACTCCTAGAACCGTACGGTATTTAATGAGCAACTTAGCGGGTGTTTGAAAATTTATTTAAGTTCCATGTCTGGAATTTATGCTTTACTCAGCAGCAGGGAAGCGCCTGTTTCGACAGGAAAGCAGACCCAAGGTAGTTTATTGCTAATGCTATAATGAAATTTGGTAATGCGATCCACGCCACTGTTAAAGGACAGCACAATTACTCTTAGTGGAAGCCCAATATCTACCCCCTGATACTCTTGACTGACTTTGTCCCATGTCCTAGACTGAAACATCTTCACTTTAGTAGTAGTTTGATTTTTAGGCAGTTTTATAGTTATTTCTCCTCCTCTGAGTTTACTCACGTCCTTTTGTTACAGACACGAACGTTTCACCCTATGATAAAAATACCATCATGATTACAGTTTCGAATACAGGGGAAGATCCCATGAAGCATTACCGAGATATTGATTAAAGAAATACTGAGCAAATCTAAGGTGATCTTTCAATTTGAGTAGAGGGCTCGAAAGTTCTATGTAACCTTTGCAGTTTTGTCTTCGATGTTAAACCATTAACTTAGGCCCTCATTCTTGAAATCTATGGCAATTTTTAAAGAGTTCTATTTTTGGTCGAAATATTTTCTATTTCTCCGATAGCGCTAAACGGGAAACTCGTGTGTGCACAGATCAAGGCTTTTTGGTTAGTTGTAATCTTTAACAGCAGTAATGATGGAGTTGGCGTTTTTTTGATAGTAAAACATTACCAAAGACGCTAATAAACGTTTTATCTGCTCGATAGTTTTTGTTCATCCTGTTCGCATCTTATGTGAGATCTTACTCCAACATGGCCTAATGGATGACAACGATATACATACGCCATTATTGATCTTTGTCTCCTGAATTCAGAAGATTGACAAGTTTTCCGTCGTCCTTTGGTATAAAATATGGCGTCTTTTTCCTTTCCTTTACCTTTTTGATCAAGCAACCACGCAGGTATAGTGAATGCAGCTGCATTAAGGAACTGGCCGTCAAGTAGCACCAAGTGTTACTTATCGTAGTAATTCGTTTTTATCATATATTTTGACAGAAGCCTGCAATCTCGTTACGATTTCCAAATAAATTAGCTATTACATGGTATTCTAGACGTCAAGCAAATCAAACAAGAAACAAAAGTTAGTGATCTCCACATCTTTGCAAAAATGATAAAATCCCAAGATCGCATTGATAAGTTACTCATCTATGACATTGACATCCAGGACGAACCTTTAGAAGGTGAATAAGGAAGGAATGATCTTTTGCCGCTCCAAATTCATTACTCTTCACTATAAACCGAAACTATACATCTGAGATATTTTTATCGTAAGACTGTTGAAGTGTGGAAAAATGCAAGGGCAATTTAGTTAAGCTAAGCCATATAGAGCAAGCTATAAAAGCAAAGTTGCTCTATGCAAGCATCGCGGGAGCACTTTGTTAGAGAGCTATTATCCGAAGCAATGGCATTGGAGGCATGACAATACTTCTTTTCTTTTTCAAACTTCATCATTTCATTATATATCTTAATTGAAACAAATGCAAATATCTTTAAAAGGTGATTTTTATTTGCCTGGTATACGGTTACAAACAGTGTTTAAATCTGTAGGAAGAAAAATTAGAATTAAATACATGTTAGTCAAAGAGGAGCTCTGGGCCGGACCATGATTTATTTCTTGAACAGAATATGTAATAATGGAAATCTTTCATTCAAATTCAAAATAGACTACTATCACAAATCTCTTAAATACATAGGATAGTTTGAAATTGGCTAGCCTGGCCGAGTGTTTACAAGATGAATCTAAGTACAATGGTAGAGAACAAAATAGGCAAATACATATGAAGGGATAATATTAGTGATAACGGTAATAATTATAATGAGTTTCTTTCAAGTTTGTGCTATGCAGCTATCTACAGTAAAAATATATTAGAGCTAATCCAAGCCATCGAGGCCAGTTCCTTTTTTCCCGCATATTGCTTCCATTTTCACACCATCTTCCCAATTACAGTTTGGTAGACAGGCAGAGGGAATCAAGAAAAGCGAACAAGCGAATGCCTCAAGCGAATGACCGTTTTCAAACAGTTAGGATGACCAGTTCGGAGGAAAAAACCTCGAGTTGAAAGACTACGTCATAACTTTGATTATTCTGGACGGAAAGGGTTATAATCCGACATCATTTTCTAGGTCATCTGCATAGGGGATAAGTTCGTTTGGAATTGAATACATCCTGTGATGGGCAGATGAATTCAAAGTAAATTTGGATCGGTAAGTTTTTTGAAAAATTCGCCCCATTTCGGTGAACTATGGTATTTCAATGTGTGAGGTTGGAGGCTTAAGAAAATAGGCCATTCTGTGTTTTTGATTATGAAATAGAATGAAGCACTGTTATTCTAAAAATTATCAAATATTTCTTCAAAACTTCCTAGTTTTATTTATCTTGGCTAACTGTCTAATGCGGTATTTCCTGTTTTATGTGATGAAAAATGAGTTTTAAGATCTTCAGGTTAGGATCATATTTTGAGCTACCTTCAATCTTAATCTGAAGGCATCCGTGAATGCGATAGAACTGCCAATTACCACAGAGTATGGCAGTTGAAATTGAGGTATTTAATGCAAATAAGGTGAAACTAGGTACTATAACTGCTTTACCAGGTATTTAAACAGAGAAGAATACAGGGACCTAGTTGTGCAATGTCTTTTAATCAATAATCAAACTTTTCCTGCTTCCATGCTGCAAGTACATCACTGATTAGCTTATTGCTCAAATTGCAAGAGTTTGTATATTCACTCAAAAGATTACTCTCAATGGGTAAATGAAGTTACTCTACGCTAGACTGTTCTAGCAATGAGCGACAAGTTTTACGAAACTTATTCAACTTAAATGGGAGATAAAAGCTCAGCCATGAAACAGAACAAGGCAAACTGAAACAAAGCAGCACCAAGCAGGTCAAAGCCAAAACAAGTTACAAGCAGGAACAGTCTGACCATATAACAGTAAACCATAAAAAAGTAAGAATCTTCAAAATTCCCCTAAGCAGGTACCTAGAGGCTGTGTAATGTATTTGACAGTGTTTTATCTATACTAATGGACTAAGTGCCAAGCAAAGAATCCTGACTGTTGTATGATTTAGATTTGATTTATAAATTGTGAAGAAATGATGTTGAAATCAACGGAAATGATGGCTGGAGCTTGCCATTATCTTGTGCTTTTTGCTTGGATCTTGTGTAAGCAAATAGTCTCAGATGAAACATGTTCCTAAAGCATGAAGCATTTTTATAGTGTTGAGCACTCTCAACAATGAATTTCAGGGCTTTATCAAAGTTGTATTTGAAACCAGATCATCATTGATCCAGCTAGCTCTCCTCCATGTCATCCTGTCCTGGCATCTTTTTTGCCTGTTTCTTGTAGGGCAACTTTCTGTCAAGAGGTAACACACATGTTTTGCACCATTCATTCAGTTTTGCATGGACTTTTTTTAGCCTGATCATTCAAGCTTGGAATTGGCAGTAAGGATTGCTTGTTTGTGACATCACCCTGGCTTGGTCGTGCACTTCCTTTCATAAGCAATATTATTGGCTCTAGCCTAAATTGTAGCATTAGCAAGACATTTGTCTCATATGTTTAGGGAAAAGGGTTACAAATAGAGGCATGGTTGGGGCTGCTGTATCCCCATCTGTATGATAAATGGAAATTATTACAATATGTTAATGTTTTTTCAGGTTCTCTTCACCAAAGCTGAAATGAAGCTTGTTGTGGTATCTCTGATCTCTATTCACTTTTTGAGCAGCTTTGGATTTGCTGCTAATGGTAAAAATAGTTTCTTAACCAATCTTACCTTTTAGAAATTGATTAAATTTATCAGGAATTTAAAAATTTTCATATGATATCAGCTAGACTAAGAGGGAAAAGTTCATTTCAGACTCTTTCTCCAGAGTCTCTTACTATTAATGGTGGTTTTTGCATTCAAAGATTCATGAAGGATCCATGTCAGAAAGTCTTGGAAATTCAAGCTCTTGCCTGCTCTTCAATTCCCCTGGATAAGTCACTTCCACTCCTTTAAACATAGTGACTGTCATGTGGACATGACTCCTTGTCAAGTAACACTTTTTTGCAAGCTTGGACCCTCCCTTTCAAGCTGTTTTCAAGTTCTAATTTATATGTATGTAGTTTAATTTTCTAGTACTTGTTAATTATAATAGTAGCGTGGGACCGTGCTTAAAGGCTGTGCATTATAGCTGATTGTCTGCAGCTTTTGTGAACGTCCACAGTGGGAGGCATGTTCATTCATATCCGTCGATGTCCTCCATCTATCCACTCAGCAGTAAGTGTCTGACATAAAGTTTTGAGCCCAGGGTGGTGAAGGAAGGACATATCACCTTGGCTCCCAATACCGCCCGTCGGGATGGTACCTATCTAGAAGGTGCTCCTTCATGCAATTTCAAGTATGGGCCCAGCTTATAGAACAACTTGCTCGTTCATTAAGAAGACTACTCATAGAAATGAAAGATTCATTAGAGACGCATCATTCAACTTGTGACAATTCTTGATAGAAAAGCTTTGCGCTGAAATAATGACCAGTTCCTGTTTATGCTGTCGTCAATTGGAAACTCATCTTTTAAGATGTTCATTGACTTATGTAGACATTTTTCAGGACTTACCGGGTTTTATACTATCTAACTCAGGAGAAAATAATAATTCTACAATTTCTTAATGATATCTTACACAATTCTTGTTGCTTCAAAGGCTGAATTTAACTAAGACTTTATTTGTCATTAACTGAATGATAGATTCATGCTCAACTAAAACTGGACAGTCTTGCATTGCTTGTGTACAAAACTATGATGTAAGTTCCATTTGGTGTTATTTTGTGTTTGGGAATGATTCAGATATTACTATTAAAACTTTTCTTGCCAAAAGAATTTGAAAGAATCTAAAGAATATTGATGTATGGGGATAGGTCAGTGGGAAGTCTTTTCTAACATACTCTTTGGTCTGTGGCTCTATACTCACCTTGAGCTTAACTTTCCCTTAGCATGAAGAAGGTCATTAGCTATGCATAATTCTAGGCTTAGGAATCATGAGGTATGGTCAAAATGAGAAAAAGGAACAGAAACATGTCTTGAACAGTACCTTACAAACATTAATTGTAGGAATTATGAGATATGTCTACATCCAGATAAAGACCAGGACAGTTCTTGATAAGCGTAGCTTCACAATGTCCTACAATTTACCCTTACATGCTAAGTAGAAAAAATCAAGGTTATAGAGGTTATAGTATGCTTGGACAATCTTAAGGACAGGATAGGTTTGCCAGGTTGTTTTGGTTCTGTTTTATCAGAACATACATATCTGTATTATTTGTTTTTATTTCTAACACAGATTGGGAATATGGGCAGCTACACAGCAGAAATGGCCCTGTGTCATGACTGCTTGTGACCTCAGAGTTACCTTTAAGTACTTTACCAAACTCGGAAGGATGGACAGCTGAGTTGGCTGTTGGCTTGTGGCTAGTGGTTCTGATGACAGGATTTGAACCCATGCTGGTGGACCCCACAAAATTAAGACGTCTTAACCATTTGGTCACATTACCATTTTGACTTCAATATTCTGCCAGTTCTGCTGTTGCTTTTCATACTTGAACCCAGTCTACCATATCATAGAGGCAACTATCTAGCTGTTTGTTTCACAACCTTGGAGAGTAACAGCAATGCATCAAATGTATTATCATATTGTAGTGCTACTACTGTCAAGCGACAAAATTCTGTGGGAAAAGACCCACAATCAAACCCAGCACAGATGAATGCAAAGGAGACTGGTACTCATATAAGCAGTGCACTGGTATAGTATTACTTCTTCAAAAATGTTTATCAATATCTAATGAGGTTTGACTTTTTGGCTGTGAAGATGAAGACATTTAACAATATTTAACTAACAAATCTTATATCATGCAATAAAACTTTTGGTATCTTCCATTCATCGAGTGTGCTGATATCCATCACAAAAATAATCTGGTCTTATGGTTGCCTTTAACATTATGTAGATTGATTCTCTCAAGACCATTGCTGCAGTATCTATGATCTATCTGTTTTTGCATTTTAATTGCCACATTGAACCCTTGTACCTTCTAAATTATGCTGTTTTGAAGGAAAATGCACTATATCCCACTCTGTTATTTATGACCTAGATTGATGTGACCTTTTCAATAGTATAAATACAGTATTTTTCCCCATTGTTTGACAAATCCCTCAAAGAAATGTCTAAATATCACCCTTACTGGCCATGAACAGTTTTAATTTCATCATATGCAGAATTTCTCATCAGAACTCTAGAATACATTAAAATCACAAAAGTTTTGATTAACTTATGATAAAACAGCTGTAAATTCCCCCTCAAATTGAATTTGTACACATCAATTGTAATTTGCCATAAGTTTGATTTGTATTATCATACTCCCAATTGGCATTGTCTTGTAAAGCTATATGTATCTTTTGCGACATTTAATTTTCATGAGCATTTGAAAAATCTGTTTTAGTGTCCGGAAATTTGCTGTTGATAATTGTTCCAAGTGTCCTTGGAGGACTACTTCTGATCACTATCTGTCTTTGCTACTGCTGTTGCTGCAGAAAATGCTCAAGACGAAGAATGGCAGCAAGGTCGCTTATAATATTTCTTTGCATCAAATGTGCAAAGCATGAAGTCATTCATTTCTTTAAGGAATGTTTTTGCACAAGGCACTTTTTATGATAGCTTTTGAATTTGCCAAGGCAGCTGTCTTTATCATTTAATAGTGAAATTGAAGTCAACATAAGGAATTTCAATATTGGGCTACTGTTGTCAAATCTAGCTACATTCATGTTGTGTCCGCAGGGTGACAATTTTCTTACACAGTGCTTGATTCTTTTTTTTCTAACTGGCAGTACTGGAAAACTGGTGCCTAGATTTTTGGGTCAATGCCAATATTCTAAAGTTATTAGGATCAGTTATAGTGTACTTGTAATGATGAA